>CM071937.1:69002359-69298304 GCA_016081115.2 Rehmannia glutinosa | reverse complement strand
CAAAGTTACGTATTGCTGAAAGAAAAAGCTCTGACTAGAAGTCGGGAGAAATTCTTCGTCCAGAGAAAATTCTGCATAATACTTAGCGCTTGTTGTTTGATTACTATCAAGACAAGAGTCCAAAATGCTATGACATCATTTAACATTCCTTCTCGATGAATTCCGAATTCGTATCCATCTAAGTTAGCCAGCCGCTCGGATTCACCGGCGTCGCATGGCCAAGCGAGCGCCTCATGATTTTGACGACTTTCAAAAGCCTTTGCCATTCCTGTGTTTCTAAATAGAGAATATAGAGAAAGGATTTGCAAATTTCTAAATCAACGATTCGACCGCGACGCAATGATTTCCCGAGGTATCCGGTACAGCCCGAATCAGTGAATGCATAACCTCGCACTAAAGCACCTCGTGACGCGGAACAAGTCAGCCTACTTCAAATCACCGGCCTGGCGAAGTTAGTGACGGGAGGCTTCTAAAATGCTAAAATTTTAGCAGAGGGCAAAAATAGCAATATTTTTTGACGGACCACTCATATAAACGGATATGAAGTTGTCGGAAAAGCTCAACAAAAAGACAGACCTTCAAAATCAAGCCAAAGATGCTGCACCGAGATAACGATGGTTAACGCAAAGATGAAGCTCATGGCCGCTAAATGAAGGCTCGCGACGAACACGTGAGCAGACACTCCACAACTCATGAAAAGCTAGATCTTATCCCCTGCAAGACCCGTAAGAGAAAGCTGATTTAGATTTTAAGCAGCACTTATGAAGCAATGGAAGCAGATTTACGCATGTCAAGAGGCAAAGATGTCATATGTAAAATTTGAAAGCTGTTCGACGCATCTCCAACAGGTTACTCAAAGATCAATAGTATAAATTTCTCAGAGATTGCCTTTCATGCACGATTCAACCAAGATCCTCAAGAGGAATTTCCAAACGCTAAGATGTAAGGATTTTTCAAGTGGTCAACTCCACGGCAAAGACACTCCAAAGAGGTTGTACTCATGTAAATACACATACATTTGTAAGTACTTTGTTTCTTGTCTTTATACATTGTGTCAGTAAGTGCAAGAATGATATGTTCAATAAAATGATATATTCAATACAATCATTCTTTGTTAAATGCACTATTTACTTTATTTTTAAGTTTTAGCATCATTAGAAAGGGAAATTGTTAGAAATTTATGTAATAGATTTTGATGATACCATGTAATACTTAGATTATGAAGTTGGCACCCTAATTCAATCGTAGAATCAACTTGTAATAGAAAAGGGTTCTATAAGTCGAGTCGAAGACAACCAAGTTAAAGATTGCATGACTCGGATCGGGAAGATTGAAGAAAAACCCGGATGTAGGCGTTGAGTGGAAGTACGCAGGTATCATCCCAAGTGATTTCAAGGATGTTTTCGTGACCGAAAGAGTCAAGTCATTCCCAAATCATCGAGCCGACTCAAGAAAAGGGATAAAGCATCTCTCAGTGAACATCGATCGGATGGATCCGTTGCACACAAGTCAAGGACATTACTTATTATAGTAATACTTCCATATTGCGATTAAAAAATGAACATCTCGAGAAACGTGCAAATAGAATAAACAAATGGGAAGACTAAGCATGTGTCGGGACAAAAGCCCAAGCTTCAATTAAAGACGGCAATCACCATCACCGGTCAAGAAATGACAAGCCACGACCGAAGTAGAGTTTTAAAAATACATCTATCTCTTCAATGGATACATTTTCAAACTACCCCTATAAAAGGCCGAGGAATAATGAGGAATGACACATGAATGCAAAGAAAGAAAAATAAACACTAACCCACGTAGCAAAAAGCAATATCTCTCAAGCATTTAAATCATATCCTCAGCTTAAATTGAAGGAAATCGATCCAACACATTCAATGAAAGAAAGACAACTTCATTTGTTCAAGATGAAAAACTTGTTTCAAAGAACAAGGGGTTACCTCCGGAGTTGAAGGAGGTGTAGTAAGGTTCCCATCAACTGAGGCATTCAACCTGAGGGCTATGTGAACAATCAAATGGTTTCGAGGTAGTAAAAGCAGCGGTGACGCCGTCTTGTGAAGAAGCCAGTCTCGAGTAAGCTAGTTGTGTGATCAACGTTGTCTCGGGACTATAAACATTTATAAATGAGAATCAAAGTTATATTAGTGGATTCTCCAGGGGTTGGCAAGAGTGGATTAGAGGAATTACCCCATTCTCGAACCACTATAAATTGCTGTGTCTTTTACATTCAACATACTACTTTCTTACATTATTATTATTAATGTTTGTTAAATTGCTAAGTCAACCGATAATAACTAAGTTTCTAAACAAGTGTTGAAAAACATATTCAAGACAAGGGTGAAAGCTCTCACTGTTAAAAACTAAGTCAGCGAAAATGTAAAAGTATATCAATCGGTGAGGTATACTATCAATAGCTCGGTCCCAGTCCGCTGAGTGGCTAACTCGCTATGTAGAAGTAAACTAAGGCCGTCACCAAGGACTTAGCCGACTTGAGTCTACTCAACTTATTGTATGACTAAAATCGAAAAGTTGGTAGGAAAGTACATTAGGAAATGCACATCCGGCTATCAATCCTATATACTAAATAAAAAACAAATATGACACATGTGATCACCTCACTATTCTGAGACATGTGCCAAATTCTCTTGCTCCCAATTCCATATAAGCGGTTTCACATTTATCCATATGTGGAAATATTATATTTCAAAGATACAATCTAAAAGATAACAAATAATCCAAAAATCAAAGTTTTTATCTACATTCTATTTTTCATAAATCAAAGATTCTATCTATATAGTTTATATTATAATCTAAAATATAAAAATAATCCAAAAATCAAAACTTCCATTTATAAATTTAAACAATCTATCTTTATAATCTAAAAAATGAACTACACTAAAAAAATGGAAGATCAAAGATTCTACTCTATAGTTTATTATAATCTAAAAGGTAAATAATTTAAAAAAAAAACCAAAGCTTCTATGATTTATCTATACAATCTAAATGATATATCTATATAAGATTAGCATAATTAACTAAGTGACTAATTAAACACTAAAATAATATTGTATTTAAGAATTAAAAATAAACGTCATTTTGACAAGTTAAAATACCAAAAATAAAAAACCAAATAGCTCAAAATTAACAAAAATTCCATTTAAGACACAAGTGTTTTTCTAGTAATATGAAAGAAAAGAAAAGATGAATAAGATTTTCTTGCAATTACCCTGATAAGGGTTATCCGGATATGACAAAATATTGTAAGATTTTTCAAGATTGGTAGGACGCCATTTTAAGATGAATATTTTTTAATAGAAAAATAAAAAAGAGTCTGTTAAATATTAGCACAAGGAGCACAATTCTAGAAATCCTTCCGAAATGTTATGAGAAAATATTTAGATACTTTGGATGAGGTTATAACACATTCTACACATGGGTTTTCAGGGTGGGTTATAGCTTCAATTTCAAAATCAGTACTAAATGGATGAGGTTGCAGGTCATCTGAATCATATATATTTATAGTTGACCCATCGTTCGTTATTATCTTGCAATCCGCCCACAAAACCAACGAACTCGGTCTGACAAAACATGATGCCAAAAATTCAAAAGAATGGGATACGAACACGTTAGTCCACGATTTTGTCACATCGTATAGGAAACTCAACAAAGCTCTCAAAGGGCAAGATCATAAGAAACAATAATCCACTCAACTGGCGCTATATCAAACACGGACCAATGGATGGATCCATTTAGAAACTTACCACCACCTACCAAAAATATCCCCACCTGGCCAATTTAACAAACTCTTCCTAGAGTTTGTCCCCATATTGTAAACCTTTACTTGAATTTAGAGACGAATGTCGTGAAAAACTCCACCCCCACTGGCGTGGGAGGAGACAACCAGCGCCTCTTATTTTGTTTCTTTAAAAAAACTAATAGGTAAGTTTTTTTTTAGAAAATTATTTTATTTAATATTTATATGGTTTGTTTTTTTTGTAGTTTTTTTTATCCTACCACCACCCAATTTTATCTACCACCCCAATTATTTTCTTGTTCACTTTCCACAACCTATTAATCATCCCGAAACTCATCATAACCAAAACTATATATTAGTCCACTAATTCCACTTATTTAGAAGGCAAAATCCAGACCGAATAACACAACGGTCCTACATACCCAACCCGAATCCCACCCATTTTTTTATTTTTATTTTATATTTTCTTATTTTACATATTATTTGTTTTTTTCTTTTTCTTTATATATTATTTTATTTTCTTTCTTAATTTTTTTCTTTCCAACGCTTTGTTTGATAAGTTTTTACATCTACCTCCGTGATTTTTAATTTTTATTGCCCATTTTGTTAATAGTCTCATTCATTGAAAGAAAAGCTTGTTTTCTGTTTTATACCATTTTTTAGGATTTGTTTTTGCCTTTTTCATTATTGGTCTGCTCTTGTGTCGTTGTCGTGTCTTCCCACTGGTGTATTTTGCTCTTGCCTGATTGCTTTCCACATTTGAAGTTTGCAGGTACTAGTTTGATAATTTGAAATTTTCTGAGATTTTTGGAAAAAAAAAGAATTGAGGATTTTTATATATTTGAATTATTTGTTTCATTTTTATGGTGTCTTAGTTGAATAACTTGTAGATTTATATGAATTTTTCACTAACCTCTTTTTTTGTTAGATTTGTTTTTAGTCTTGTGATTTTTACCTTGTATTATTGCCCTACTGACAGTGCATGCGTTATTTTTTATTTTGATGTTGACAAAATGTAGATGCTAGAGTTGCTTTTCTTTTATTTTTTATTTTTGGTGAATTTGATTTATTTTTGTTTTTGCATTTTATATTATTTTATTTTCTTTCTTTTCTTTTCTTTCACATTTGTTTTTACGCTTTTCCTCTACATCTACCTTGATTTCTCTATTTTTATTGCACATTTTTTACTTTTCTCTCATTCATTGTAGCGCTCGTTTTCTCTGTTTTATACCATTTTTTTTAGGATTTGTTTTTGCCTTTTTCATTGCATTGTTATATGTTATAGTGTAATGATTTTTTTGTTGTGAAAGCTTGTCGTTCTTCTAGTGTCTTGTTTTTGCCTATTGCTTTCCAAATTTAGAGTTTGCAGGTATTTAGATTTGATAATTTCTGAAATTTTCTGTAGATTTTAAGGAAAAAAAGAGATTGAGGATTTTTGATTTTTATATATTTGAATTATTTGTTTCCTTTTTATGGTGTCTTGAAGTTGAATAATGTGTAGATTTATATTGAATTTTTCACTAACCTCGATTTTTGTTAGTATATATCATTATATATATATAAATAAATCTTCAATTATCTAGTTGAACTTCTAAAAGTTAATGAAAAATGGTATTGTTTGGACTTCAAAAATACAATTAATCAATTAATTCAACTAATTAATTAATTAATATTCTAAGCCCAAATTAATCGTCCGATTGATTAATTAATTTATTCTATTCCTTTCATTGAGCCTTCTAATCAAAAATTTAATTAAATAATCAATTATTTAATTTAGAGAAAAAACTATTGAACAAATTGAAACTCAATTAATTAATCTATATTAATTAATTGCATTCAATATTAAATTTAATAATTTTCAAATGTCCATTATTAATTTTATGTGTTTTTTTGTTTGACTAACACTACTAGCACGCTTACAACTTTTATAAGTTTCCGAACAATAATATTTCATTTTAATTAATTTATAATTAATTAATATACTTGAATTAATTCTTTAATTTTAGAAGATCAAAATTCATTTGAAAGAATTAACTATAGTATGCTATTTTGTACATTGATTGCATCTCAAAAGTATAACATTTTGATGCTTAAATAACGGTAAATGTATTTCATTTGCAATTGCATACATTGAATACACATCCTTGCGACAACTTAAAAAGATATTAATCTTTGCTACTTAAAATGTATTTATCAAAATGCATTCAATAATGATTTTATAATTATGTGTGATTCCATTTTGAAGTTTACTAATTTTTTTATGAATTAAATTTATACGTCATGTAGTAACCTAGTTTGAATGATTAGACTTGAATCATAAATGTATGCAATAATGAAATTAGTTTTGATTAAATCTTTGTCAAAATCTAAGATTTAAAAGTATCAAATGCTATATGTTGTTAGCCCAGAAAACCGGTTTAATGGAAAAGCCTCCAAATTATTATTTTCGGTCCCAATGATAAGAAAAATTGTTAAAACAAATCCCATTTAGTGAAGGATATTTTTATGGAAAATATTCATTGATATGTGGTCTTGATATTAAATGTCTCCCATTTATGAAATTCAAATTTTATTACCACATAAACAATTCATAAAATCTAGTTTTCTTAATGGGCTTGAATATCGACTTTAAAAAATGTCAACCTAATGATTTTAATGCAGCCCATGAGATATTTTAAAGTTAACTCTTTGATAATTTATCGTTTATTCTCGAAAGAATTATATTTCTTCACGTTCCCATATCAAGGGATTTTATGAGCCATTTGGATGCTAATGGTCAAACATAACCCATTTTCAAACCTTTGTGTAGATGGAGCATCAAAGATGTCCAACTCGTGGCCAACATAAAGATGAGTCCATCCATCAACATCTCTATGCTTGGTAGGGATCCCCAACTTACTCTTTGATGATGGAATGTCAAACTCATTTGATCTAGTGACCATTAAGTACAAAGTAGCATCGTAGAAAATTAGGTTTTAACTTTCATGGAAGGCTTTACATGATATCAAATCAACATAACTTCCCATTTTGTTTGATATGGAATTAATTAAAATTAAATTCCTTATTAAGTTTCAAAAACTTATTTTTTTAATCTCATCAATTTTAATTCTCAGGTGATTTTTATTAAACAATAACCCCGATTCATCATATGAAGCAAGCAATGATCGCATCAAATTTTGTTACATGCATCAAAACAAATTTTGATTTTGAGCCGAAAAATGGGTTTGTGGTCAATCTAAGGGACAAAATATATATAGTAATTACCAATTACATTTTATTAATGTATTTGCATGCATGGGCTAGAATATTATTCCTCTACATTTGTAAAAATCTACCCATTCCACAATCAACAATTAATTGAATAAATTGTGTAGATAAATAATTATCAATTAATTAATGTCCTCGATTACAATAAAGAGAAAACCTTACCAGAAAGTCAATAACACTTTCTATTGGGAAAATTTAAAGAACTTACAAAAATAGAATAAAAGAATTTTTGTCAAATACAATATGTAAATAAAGTTCTTTTTCAATTCATTGGTGAAATAGGCTCATGATGTTTTAAATAAATCATTAAAACATCCGTCACATGAAATTAAAGCATTTAAATTACCAATTTTATGTGTTGATTTAATTTTAAGGATAGATCTTTCTTTAATATTCATAAAAACTATTTTTTATTGATTTCAAAATTAACCTTTTAACTTTATTATGATTAAAGAAAAAGAAAAAAAATATTGACGATGTAAGTGACATGTGGAATTGAATAAGAACACTTTTCTCATTCAATTTATTCCAACTCAAAATTCCATCTTCATAATTGACTTATTATAAGATCACAAAAGCACAACACTCTTGAAATGGAAATCAAAAGTAATTTTGTCTCAACCAAACTATAATATATTGATTTTTAAAAAACATTTTGTTCTTCTATTAAATATGATCAATTAGTTTATGAAAAACAAAAAACTTATGATTTCTCCAACTAATGTTTTTCATTCTTTCTTTCTCAATTTATCCCAACAATTAGATCATATAAAACACTTTTATCAACACAAAATAAACACCAAACAAATCAAAATCGATCGCAAATACAAATCGTGGCTCGATACCATTTGTTGAGTTCACTAACTATGCAACAAAACCGTCAATTTAAAATTTTTAATCTAATTAAAACAAGTGCATTTATCATAATAAACAATAATAACGTATCAGCGATCCGGTATTTTCATTATCATGCGAGTAAAACAAATTTTGATTAAGTAGCGATAAAAATAAAATTACCATTGTAAACTTCTCTTTTAGCGAAGATTGAGAGGAATCAATTATCGTGATGTGACAATCACCAAAACATCATATGTAACATCTCATTTTTTATAATTTCCAAATGCAACATCCCATTTTTATAATAAAACTTATTTTGATTATAGCCCAAAGAATAAATCTTCATGACGCTATTACAATTTGTTTTTTTTAAATTGATAATGGACTAGAATATTAATTTCAAATGAACAATTAATTGAAGATTAAATTATGTATATAAATAATTATTAATTAATTATTATCACAAAATTGAAGATAGATGCTTTTATAAGAAAAGAGAAAGTATAATCCAATAACACTTTCTATTGTTTTTCTTCACAAAAACAAGGCCAGACTTTTAAGAATTTGTTGTCAAATACAAAATTACAGTATGTAGTTCTTTTTTTCTATTCATTAATGAAAAACTCCCGTTTTAATTAACTAAAGAATTAAAAACCACCCACTAATCAATAGTGGGTATTTATTTAATAAATGCCTTAATGACATTTTGTGAAAAATGCCATAAAAAACTCACCAGCAACAATGTGGCATTTTTTTCTCTTATATATATATATAAATCATATATATCTTATATATATATCATTATCAATATAAATAAATCTTCAATTATCTAGTTGACTTCTACAATTAGGCTCTACTAGATTATGGTATGGGTTTGGACTTCAAAATATTAATCAATTAATTCAACTAATTAATTAATTAATATTCTAAGCCCAAATTAATCAATTGATTGATTAATTAATTATATTCCTTTCATTGAGCTTTCTAATCAAATTATATTTAATTAAATAATCATATTATTTAATTAAATATTTATTTCAACTATTGAATTAAAGTAAAACTCCAATTATTTAATCTATATTAATTAATTGCATCAACTATTAAATTTATAAATATCAAATGTCCGAACCAAAATTATGTGTGACCCTTTTTTATGTTCACGATAACACTTAGTAGTAGAGTTACAACTTTTGTAACTTTGAATAATAATAAATTTTTCTTCTAATTAATCACATTAATTAATATTGAAATTAACTCTTTAATTTCAAGACACCTAAATCATGGTAACATCTAGCAAGTAGCTTGATTACCTAGTATTAGGTAAAATAGCGAGTAAACTATTTCAATTGCAATTGCATACATGTACAATCTTTTTGACAACTAATTTTCGATTAAATCTTGGGCATGGATTTATCGATTTAATAATGTGATTCCATTCCAAGTTCTAGTGATTAACTTTTATGAATAAAATTCATCGTGCCTCGATCGAGTCGTCCTTGAATCACAAACTATGAAAACCAAGAAATTCCTTTGTCCCGAAAAACAAGTGTCGATTCTATGTTGGCCACAAACAAGCCTCCATGTACATCGTCTTTTGCAATACCCCGAAATACCCCTTTGTGATTGTCAGAAGCTATCAAAAGATAAATCAAAGTATTGCGGGGATAGACACATAATTTCTTGTCGTACCTCAGAAACGAGGATTAATCATGTCTATTGCAATATAAAAATTCTTATTCAATAAACAAAGTTTCCATATAAAATTTCCATTGGGTCATGTTCGATGAACTTGTTGCCAATAAGCACCGTATATATGCATTTGAGTGGAGAACCTCTGCTGTTCCACACTGACTAGCCATATTCACAACTTCTAAACCTTTCTCTAAATGCAGGTTCCCAAGTTTTTCTAAACACATCCCTCAAAATATCCTTCGAACTTGAGAGTTTCAAACTCTAAAGTAATCTTTCCACTAAATCGGTGGGAGTGGATTCTTGATTGATTCCTTGAGCTTTCCTCTTAGCGGACCTTGGGCTGGGCTTTGATTTTTATTTATGCCATCTACCTTCTCTCAAACTCTTCATTCCCCATTTCGAGATTTACGAAGTTCTAAGTAATCTTTTTCTTGGATGACAACTCATATGGCAAATGAGAATGAAGAGAGATGGTAGATGAGCAATTTGACTTTTGAGAATAATTCTCATGGGTGTGGGGTTTTCTTTGATGTATATTCCCCCTTACGGTACTTTCCCCTTGCTCTTTTCCCATTTTTGGCATCATCACCATGAGCAAGAGAGATTCGGGATTCTTTGGAGGAGGGGTCAAGTTTGTCATGTGTTATGGAGTGTCTTTGTCCTTTCTTTGGGATCGAAGAATTTGCGGCTTTACCTTCATTCTAGCAATTAAGGGCGCCAAGTGCTTTCCATGTCTTGAATATCCTATTTGAATTGAAGGCGAGCATCTCCATGTATCGGTCAGTGACTCCTTTACATTACGTCTACATGTTTTCTGTTGCCTCTGCTAAAGCGAGATTGTTCACCACACCGGATCACAAGTTTTGAGAAAGTGTATTGAAGTAGCAAACTTTCTCCTGCGAAGAGCTTTAGTGCGGATAGTCCATTCACGATTCTTAATATGGCTACTCGAATATCTCCGGAATTCACGGACATCATGATTCTCTAATCTTTGGTTGAGTGCGGCAAATCCACATTCCATAGCCAACATTTAGCGCACATGGCTCGGAGGCTTTTCTAAAGTCGGTTGCCTCGGAGATGAATCCTGCGGAAGAATGGATTTAAAATCAAAAGCGAAAAGGGACATCTCTTTGTGTCATGTTGAGCACGGAAATCGGCTAGACTATATTAACTTTCTAACGTGCAACTTCCTCATGATGCTCGGCCTCAGTAGGACTTCGTCAATGAATGGGAACTCTATTTCATAAAGGCAAATAAGCGATGATTGTCCCACTCTCCCGGGGAAGCGACTCTCTGTTCCCTGGATAGTAGACTCTTTGTGCCTCATTTGTGTGAGCTCATCATCGTTCGCGGATGTGGAAGCTTGGTTTGTGAGCCTTAGTTATGTTAACAACTTCATTGGCAATATTATTAACTTCTTTTGGAGGTACATGGGCACTGGGTCTCTGGCGACATCACGGGATGGGGATGGCACCACGGGGGTGGGCCATCACCAAAATAAATTTCGAAGAAAACTTGACTTTGTACGAGTCTCTCTCATCCGGCCTCCATTTCCTTTTCCTCTAGTTGTGACTCATCTATCTCATTTTAGTCGATAAAATCCATGGGTTCATCATCCTCTAAGTCATGTAGTCTTCTATCTCTTTAAGATCAGTTGACTCGAGATCTTTGGTATAGTGGGAAGGGTCTCGAGTGCTTTTTCGACTTCTTGTACAACTCCCTGGAAGTCTCGGCTTCCTTGGGGTCTTAAGTTACCTTTGCGGCGATCGAACCTTTGCAAGGTCTTCTACATTCCCACTTACTGCAGGACTCGGTTTTGCATTAGGGTCTTCCATGTTGGCATCCTTGAGGTATCAACCTGCAGGATTGCACGTTCGGGACTAGCTTGTCTCAGCTAGTGGTCTTTCTCATTCCATCTTGTGCCCAGTTGCCTTAGCAACTTCATCGGGCTTGTAGTGCGAGTTGGTTCCTTAGTTGAGGCAGTCTTACCGTCAAGCGTCATTAGTCCCAATCTTCTCTTCTTATGGAGTCTTACCATCGCCTCTTAACACCAAGCTGTTCTTTGTCTCCCTCTGACTCCCCGACTTTGGTTGTAGTGTGTTTAGCTCCCCGCCGGTGGCTTACCCGGTGATTCACTAACAATGGGGTCGGTGACGGCTTTGGAGATTTGTTGGCTATTTCCTTTGAGTGTTCAGCCAAATGGGCGGTTGTCTTAACAACTTCATTAGGGCGTGGCTCGGTTGGGTTGCCCTCTTTAACTTCTTTCCCAGCGTCATCACCGGCATCCCTGGTTGGTCTCTCTGAGTGGTGGTGAGGTAGATGCGTCTATGGTCCTCAGTTTCAAGGATTGTAGGGGTTGGAGAGATGGAAATAGATGTTTCTCCAATGCCCATGGATTGCTCATGCATCTCACGGGACTTAGCCCATGCTTTAGTTGAGCCTTCTCACTGGGTCATTGCATCAATGATTTCAACGTCGATCTTTTGCTTTCTGCTAGAGTCACCCGGTGACTTTCCTTTACGTAATGCCTTAGCATATTCAACATCTTTCTTTTCATATAACTTGAGGGGATGTGCAATAGATTTCATCAAGTCGGTGCGGATAATGTTGTTGTCCAAGAATCTAGGAGGTATTCCTCCCCATCGATCATGTCAGGCCCCTGTTGGACTCGGTGCACTAAGCTTCCAAAGCCTCCATGCGCGCAACCATTCTTCAATTTGGATATTACGGGGACTTAGGACATTCAGTGATAACATTTTCTTGGACAGGCTTTTAACTTGATCAACGCTTCTTTGTCCGATTACTTGCCTCGATTATCAATTATGTTTGATACGAGGGTTGACAACTAAATCATCTTGAGTTTCTTGACTTGAGTTCTTTCGGTGACAACGAGAACTATTTTGAGCTTCTTAAGGAGCAAGCTTTGTTGAATTATCTTGAGTTTTTTAGTAGTGCTTTGCTCACCATCGCCATCATTTGATTTATATTGGACATAGGCGGTAATTTGTTTTAGTACATTTGTTGTTGTTGCGATTGCTTGATGGCTGTAGCCTGCTGACGGGAAACTTCTTCACTAGCCATCTCTTGGAGCGTCTCTCAGGGGGCTTCGACTTCCTCCTCCCGGACTCAAAGGCCGACTCGATGTTGGAAGCTCGGTTGTAGGCTCAACATCGGCCTTTACTGGTGGTCTCCTCTTCATCTCTCGGACCGCGTAGGGTATGAGTCTTACTTTTTACCGGTGGCTTGCGGCGCAGTGTCTACTCTTCTTTGTCACTTTGGGAGTAACAACACCGGTGTCGGGAGGTAGTTTGGAATGGAAGTAGATGCGTCCTCGAGGACATGTTAATTTGATTCCCCTTTAGAAATGGTTGTCTTCTTAGCATGAGCCTTTTACGGCGGCTAAGAGGTTGGCCATAAACATCCTCTTGTTAGCGTGGAAAAGGCTTTCCCCTACGAAGGGATATACCTTTCTTCATCATTAGATAACTAGGATCGGGCCATACCCGGGGAATGCACAACTCCCCATCCACCACCTTCGCATTGTGCACATGCGGCACTGACTTATCATAGATGAACTCGCTCTAGTTCACCTCAATCTTCTCCATTCATGTCTACACACTTGGCCATCACATCAATCAACTTGTGGTAGTCATCTCGACAAATTTCTTTAGCGCTTGAGTAGTTAACTTTACCCGAGTTGACTGCGGTTTAACAATCTCCTTCCACGCCTTTCCCAAATCAAACTCCTTCCTGTAAGCTCCTTGAGATCTGCGGAGGGAAGGTAAAAATGCTTCGCCAAGTCGTAGCAACAAACTTAAAGTCCTTTCCATTCACGAGAAGAATAGATCTATCATCATCGTGAACATAGGCATTCACATAGAACATAGCCACCTCCTCTAGAAGATTTGAGTCATTTCGAGGAGAGAAATATTTTGAGCCCTAATTTCTCCAAATGGCGTGCGATCTTTTCAACCAAAACCTTGTCCATCGCTTTGCTTGACAAGGCTTTCAAAATCCCGAAACCTCCTGTGTATATCTTTTCAGTGGTTTGCAAAGTCAAAATAGCTTGTTTTGGGGCCATTTCAAATTTCTAAGTGATAAAACGAAGAACTAGGGTTTCGGTTTGCAAAAGAGAATTTACATGTAAGTCTTTGAATGCTTGAGAGTGAAAATGCAAGGAGAGAAAAGAAAATTTCTCTATATATATGACTTGAGGAGACGATTTCAGAATTGCAAAAGTTTGAAAGTTGATCAACGACTGAGATCAAGTATTTCAAAAGGTACTAATTACGTGCATTAAATGCGACAAACATTTATATCAATCATATGTAAACCGTTGGAGCTTTTAACTAACATCATTTAATGATCTTGATGTCAAGGGTAAAACATTCCCACTTAAATGAAAACACCATGTTTTGTCACTTAGCTCATAAATGTATCAATTATTTTCCTTTATGACTTGACTCTGCTTCTCTCTTCCTTTGATTTAACTGAATGATACTTGGCTGTCCAGCTAACACGATTCTGCAGAATAGCCATAAAAAGCTGTTTCACTTGGCTGAATGAGTGAAACTCTTCTGGTATGCAATTCTCCCATCTTTAACTCTAATGAAAGAGTCTTGAACATCTTAACACAGTTCAATCAATCAAGCTCATTCTTAAGTTCTTCAAATCTTGATTGACATAAGGGATTTGTGAATATATCACTAATTGCTTCTCGGATGATATGTATTCCAATGTGATGTATTTCTTTTCAACATGATGTCTTATAAAATGATATTTGTGTAGGTCCCAAGGGTGTGAGTAAGGTTTAGAGGGGAGGGATGAATAAACCTTACCAAATTTTCGATTTTAAGTCCTTTTAAAATTATAATAGAGTTAACTCAAATAGTTGTGTCCTTGAGGGACTAAGTTAGTTATTCGGTGAGTTAGCCACTCAGCGGTTTCGTTAGAGATGTTGATAGAATAACTCGGCTATTTAACCTTAACTTTAACTTGGTTGTATTGGTTTTATCGTGGAAGACTTAACACCCTCGATTTGTTTTAAGTTTGTTTTAACAACTTGATTTTTAGCACTTGGTTATTAATCGGTTGGATAGCAAATATGAGTTTTATCGTGAGATATGATGTAAGTATGCGAAATGCAATGAAAAAAATAAATGACACAAATAATTTTTATAGAGGTTCGAAGATGGGGTAGTCTTCTAATCCTCCCTTCTCCAACTCTTTGGAGGAATCCACTATATCAGACCGAGTTTACAACATGGTGAATGTCAGAAGCGACCTTAGTCACCGGTGGTTTCTCTTGCGACTTCGGCTTCTTCCGCAGCGCATTTGTCTTGCAACTTCAACTCACTTCTCAAGCTCTTGGATTTGATCGAAGCACTCAAATAACGTCTGAGGTTCGACCTTGAACCTTCCTACAATCCTCCTTGGAAAGTAGACCCCTTTTGATTCTTCAAAAGTTTCCTCTTCAATGATTTGAAGTTATCTTTCCTTCACAACTTTGTGTTGGATCGATTTTCTTCGAGTTTCGAGGGCTTGAGGATTTTGCTTGAATGTACTTGAGAATTTTTCAAGCTAATTGCTTCAATATTTCTTGCTTGTTCGTGGTTCAGGTCACCTTTTCTTAGTAAATTCCTCAGCCTTTTATAGTGCACTTTTGAAATTTTGCTCGTTGAAGAAATAGGCTAATTTCAAAAGTCACTTATGATCGTTGGCTTGTCTTGTATGCAGTCCTTGATGTTGACATTTCCTCGTATTAATTGCCTTCACAACATTGCGGATCTCTGACACACGGTGCAGTGTTTCCCATTGGTTCATTCCTTTTGCACAAAACTGGGACTAACACTTTACACCTGACAGCTTTGACATGTTACTATTCGAGTAACATTCTTGACTTTAATCAACGAATCTAAGTCGAGTTTTCTTGACTAGACTCGAGTCTTTACCCAGGGTGACTTGAGTCGACTTCGGTCGTTGGATGACTCATTTGTCACTTCAACTTGAGGCGTGGCTTCTTGAGCTAACTTTACTAACATTTCTTCTGATTGTTCCTCGGTGACACACCTTGGTCGAGTCATTGACTTCCTTCTTGGCCATACTCGGTGACACACAAGCGAGTCTTCAATCCGATCCGTGAGTTGACTTCTTGTATTTCTTGGCGTAGCTAACTTGACTCAACTTTTCCGGCCCTATCTATTACAATACAAATTACGAGGGGAAAATGGAGTGCCAACTTCCTAGTTTAAGTTTTACATGGTATCATCAAAATCTACTTAATAAATTTCCTAACAATTTCCCCCTTTTTGATGATGCCAAAACTTAAAAAAAAAATTCAACAAAATATAAACAGCAAAGATACATACAAACAATGCACTAACTAAGAATGTATGCTTAAAATAGATCGTTTTATTGATCATAGCATTCTTGTTCTTTACATAGTTGTTTACATTTGGTATCAGGGCATTCTTTATCAAAGCAAAACATACATCTATGCTAAGATACAAGAATAAATACAAAGTGAAAAATTGTAGGGAAAATCATTAAGTATTTTACTACGGATGACTTACAAGAATGTATTTACAATAGTAATATACATGAAGGGGTTCGCAGCAATACTTCAATGCCTTCGCTACCTTCTTCTTTCTTCTTCAGCTCTCTTGTCGTCATCAGCTCTCTTTCTTTTTCTCTATTCTTCTTCAGCTCTCATCTTCTTTTCATAGGCTCGTTTGGAAGCATCATCCCCCCGCTTCCTCTCGAGCCATTGCTGAGTTTGCCTTTCGTTCTCTTCTTCTTGTCTTCTTACCGCCTCTGTGTTCTTTCTTGCCACTTCCAAGTTGGCCAATTCATCATACCCAACCCAGTAGATCTTCCCTTTCTTGCCAGGATCTACATATTCAACATCCTTGGGTTTTGGTCGAGGTCGGGAACCTCTTCCACCTCCAATTCTTCCTCTTCCTACGGGTGTGTCTTTGCACGGGAGTCTTACGCTTACCAGGCGAGTAAGCTTCTTGCTTTAAACTTCTTCGCACAATCTTAGACCTTTCTCCCGGTACAAATCCAGGCTTGGGCTAGTGACATTCCTTGAAATAGCCTTCGATTCAAGGTTTTGAATTCTTCAACTAATCTAAGGCTCGAGATCCATTTTGGAATCGCATCCTCATCTTTTGCAATTGGAAGTCCACCATCTTGTTTTGACACTTTGACGCGGGCATCCTCTGTTTTGAGAATTCCTCAAACCCTGTTTTAATGATTTTTCTTTTCTCAGAGCATTGGCATAGCGAGTGCTTGAGGAAGTTTGCTCGGGGATGGAAGCGTAACATGACCTTCTTTGGGGTTTGGCTAACATCGTCAAATCCTTGAACTTTTCCCCTTTGCTTTAACCTTTCTTCTGAAATTTGAACTTATCTCAGCTGCACCTTTTAAGCTTTTCCTCATTCAATCCCTTTAGGGACACCTCTTCCCTTTTTGGAAACATCAAAGGATAAAGGGACCTTAGGAAACATGCTTCCAAGAAGAAAGTCCGGTTTGTTGATCGTTGAATCGTGCACGGAGTCTGCTGCATCGATTCGGATCTAATCTCGATCGAATGTCCTTAGACTCGGCTCTCGAGAATCTTCATCTGTTTGAGAATTTGTCATTCATCCCATTTCGAGTCTTAGGATCTCATTTTTATGAAAATGTCCACTCCATGTCCTTTTTGTTGAGCTTTCAATGTATTCCTTCATTTTTCACGATCATGGAGTTATCCATTGAGCATTACGCCATATAGGGCTTTGAAATATTGAACTTGCTCATAACAATATGCTATGAGAGTGGCATTGCAATTGTTCAAGCGTAAAGTGAGGCTTTGTCGTTGGATCTTCTCAATCACTCCTACCGACCACTCTTTGTCAAAATCAAATTGGCACAATCGTGTCGGTGGGAATGATGGGATCTTCTCTGGTGGGCCGTCTCTTCCTCGTATGGGGCATGTCTTGGGTGAATGGAAACATGTCTGAAAGACATCATCGCTAACATAGGGAATATCTAGGTCTCGACCCTTCAATGCCTTCCTTTTTAGTAGAAGAGTGGAGTCGACTCTTGATGCCTCTTTGCGGGGGCAATCTTCATCTTTTGTGGGAGCTAACTTATCGGTCGTTCACCATTTTGGAACTTGAGATCCGGTTCATTGCTATTGGATTATCGGCCCGGTGACCGAGCCTCAAATGTCTTAACAACTTCCTCGGTTTGGTAGACTTTGATAAATGAATAACTTTGTTCCCATTTTGTATCATCAACGTCATTGGATGATGATGAGACAGTCGTCTCATCATCAAAAATTAACTTTTGGTGAGCCACTTTGACTTACTGGCTCTTAGTTTTGAGAACATCCTGGTGGGTCCTTAGGGCAAGTGGAATGGACTCGGCTTCATCTTGATCCCAATAAGGATGTGTCTATGTTTTCTGGGAATCATGAAGTGCGCTTATCTTTTTCTTCATCGGCGTTGTGTGCGAAGGAATGTTAAGTGTACCTTGATCTTTTAGGGAAGTCTCAACCTCCTTAGGCCTTCAACACCCCGACTCAGCTTCTTTGTGAGGCCTTCAATGTTCCTTCGATAGTCTCAATCGTCTTAGGGTCTTCTACATTCCATCGATTCGTCTTTGTTTTAGGGTCTTCGACCATGGCATCCATAGAAGTCTCAACTCCTTGGATTGCACTTTCTTTGCCCAGTGTTAACTCCCGGGCATCACCATCATGTGCCTCATTTGTAAGAACAGTGTCATTTGCCTTCAAAGCGGTGACATGGGACAAACCATTTTCAGGAGCATCGTCTTCAGGTTCTTTTTCATTTTCTCATTGCTTCATGGTTGAGTCTTCCACAACGACCTCCAACCCTGTTGTGGTGAATGAGCTTTCCCCTCGGCTAGCTTACCGGTGAGTTTGTGGGGTCACTCTGCTCGACTTGCGACCTTTTCCTTTGAGTTCACGGGTGTATTCATTCATTGTTTGGGTGCCCGATCATGGATGCCCTTGGATCCATCCTCCGACGATTGACGGGGGCGTGGGCTGCGGCAATGTCGTAGCAATCTGCGCATACTAGAGGATCTTTGCGGGAGAGATTGTGAGGACTCTTGGGCTTCAAATAAACTCTGCTCATGCATGGTTCTAGATTCCCATACATCTGCTACAAAATCGAACTTCTCATTTGTAGTAGTAGGATCCTCATCATCGGAAAAGACATCAAGATGTGTATGAGTGTGATCGGGGAGCTGTAAATTCGCATATTCCCTTTTCCAATGCTCGGGCTTCTCCCATCTTTATCCTTTTCATCCGCCTTTATGATGCGGAGGATATCCCATCTGATTGTCTTCGTCAAGGGGTCGAGCGGTTGCAACACCAAGAAAACATATCAACTCTTCTTATTCTTGGACTCAAACCCCGGGTGATCTAGTTTCCATGCTCTCTATTCTCTTAGGCGTCGTTGAATATGCGGAGTGCGGTGGAGTACATGATAACATCATCATCATTATCTTCACCCTCTCCTCGGAATAGGAGGTAGAAGGCCTTGATCTCGGAGGCAACAACATCGGATGTGGGTGGGGAGATAACCTTTTCAATGATCCGACTGTTGTCTTAGCGCTTCACCTTATCGGCTATCTTTCTGGTCTTCGTTGGATATCTGCGATCATCATCTTGAGATTCAGAGACTTTGAGAGTTCTTTCTTCCCGAGTCTCGATCTCTTCTCGGTGAGTGGCGGGCTCGGAGTTTTCTCAAGGTCGGCGATTGAGCCTTCTCTTTCTTGGACGAACGGAGGACTTAAGTTCTAATTGATAGTTTCATCATCGGTGGGTACTCTTCTTTGAGGGAGCTTCCCGACTTGGCAAGACTTCTTCTTCTACGACTTGAGAAGAGATTGAGGGTTCTTTCTAGTCTCTCTCAGTAGGGGGGGAGTCTCTGCGGGCGGGCGGGAGCTTTTGTCTCCGAGCTACCTCTTCAAGGTAGGTTTGCGAGTACTCCATAGTTAGAAAAGCCTTTATCCTTGACTTTTCAAACATATCAGCGATCTTGAAAACCAGAGTTTCATCAACACCCTGCTTTATCATTCCATCAAAATCCACTGAAGATCCAGTGTGGATTTGCTTCGAGAGTTTCACAAAGTCGTGCTTTTGAGCCATTTTCAGAGAGTTTCACCGAACGAAAAGTGTAGAACTTGCTTTGAGATAACTTAGGGTTTCTGAGAGAAAAAAAACTTTGCTTTGCTTGAAGATGAATAGTTCGCGTAGTGAGAGAAATGAAAATTTCCGTATATAAAGGACGTGAAAGGACACAATTCGGATTTTGAAATTTTTGATCAAAATCAACGGCTCAGATTAGAACGTCAAAACCACATTTCATTCATCGCATTAATGCGGCAACATTTATATCCAATCATATGGGTTCATGTGCAGCTTTTACTGTGACCGTCATTATTACGCTGACATAATCCTTAAAAACATTCCCACTCATTAAAAACGGCTGCGTTTTTGTCACTTAGCTCATAAATGATTCATCTTATATCTAAAGTGACTTAACTCTGCTTCTCTCTTCCCATGAAGGAACTCAGTTGTCAGCAAACTCGATATAGCTGACTTCCCGATAAGGCTGTTTCACTTCGCTGAAGTGTGAAACTTGCTATGCTCTTATTTTTTCATCTTCTTTCTCTGTTGATTGAGTCCATTTAGAAAAGCACTCTTCACATCCATTTGATATACAGTGATGTTCTTTTGTGCAACATAAGCAAGAAACATCATTATTGCTTCCAATCTTGCAATAGGAGCAATGGTTTCATCAATATCTATACTCTCTTCTTGGCAATACCCTTTGGCTACCAATCTTGCTTTGTTTCTCACAACAGATCCTTCCTCATTCATCTTGTTCCTGAAAACCCATTTTGTGCTAATAACATTTTGATGGGTTGGCCTCTGCATCAATTCCCATACTTTGTTTCTTTCAAATTGATTCAGCTCTTCTTGCATGGCTTGAATCCAATGTGTGTCATCCAATGCTTGAGACACATCTTTTGGCTCTATCTGGGAAATAAAACAAGTGAACATTGCTTCATGATGTGCTCTGGATCTGGTTGTTATGCCATCTCTAACATCTCCAATAACTAATTCTGGTGGATGGTCTATCAGCCATCTCACATCAGGTTGGAGTAAGTCTACTGGATTCAGCAGTCTCGCAGCTACGTTGTCTTGAACAGCTCTTTCATCTTCATTCAGCTGTAGACTTTCCAACTGTCTTTGAGATTCAGCTATCTCATCTTCATTTGGGTTGCTTACTCTCACTTCAGCTTCAATATATGGACTCTTTTGTATAGTTGGATGATTCAGCTTGTCAGCTAACTCTTCAATGTCTTCTCCATTCACATTAGGTTCATAAAAAACCACATGAATAGACTCTTCTGTGACCATAGTCCTCTTGTTCAGCACTCTATAGGCTTTGCTCTCAGCTGAGTATCCCAAAAAGATGCCTTTATCAGCTTTAGCATCAAAAGCCTTCAAATTATCTTTGCCATTGTTATGGATGAAACATTTACATCCAAATATCCTGAAATATCCAACATTTGGCTTTCTCCCTGTCCAAATCTCATAGGGAGTCTTGGTCAATTTCTTGTTGATCATGCATCTATTTTGAGTATAGCATGTTGTGTTAATGGCTTCAGCCAAAAATCTCTTAGGCAATCCACCTTCAGCTAACATGGTCCTTGCAACTTCCTTGAGAGTTATGTTTCTTCTTTCAGCTTTTCCATTCTGCTGTGGAGTTCTTGCTGCAGATAACTCATGAGCAATACCATTTTCAACACAAT
Source organism: Rehmannia glutinosa (assembly GCA_016081115.2). Lineage (NCBI taxonomy): Eukaryota > Viridiplantae > Streptophyta > Magnoliopsida > Lamiales > Orobanchaceae > Rehmannia > Rehmannia glutinosa. The sequence goes on along the minus strand of CM071937.1, from coordinate 69,276,904 downwards.
ACTGAGTTATTTTCCCATTAACAAACTCAGTTCCTTTGTCAGACCTTATTTTTATAATGGCTTGTCTCTTTTTATTTTGAACTCTTTTCATCAGCTGAGGTAACTTCTGCAAGGTTTCCTTCTTTTTGCACATGAAGATTGTCCATGTATATCTTGAATAGTCATCTACCACCACTAAGGTGTATTTCTTTCCACTTATGCTGGCTGGTTCAACTGGACCAAATATATCCATATGCAACAGATGTAATATCCTTGTTGAAGAAGGACTTGGCTTGTCCTTGAATGAAGATTTCATTTGCTTTCCCATCTGGCTTGCAACACATACACTTTCCTTCTTGTACACTAAGTCTGGCAATCCTTCCACAATATGACTCCTTGCAAGCTTGTTGATTATCTTGAAATTCAGATGACTCAGCTTCTTGTGCCACAACCAACTTGATTCGGCTGTACTCTTTGCCAACAGACAAGTGCTTGGTGTAGCAGTAGACCAATCTACCACATACATATTCTTCTGTCTTGATCCTTGAAGCACTATTTTATTTGATTCAACATCTTTGATCTGACACACTCCCATATTGAATCCAATATTGTAGCCCTTGTCACAGAGTTGGCTGATGCTTAACAGGTTGAAGTTGAGGCCTTCAACATATGCAACATCTATGATTTCCAATGCATTCTTATTAATAGATCATGTGCCTTAGATTTCCCATGGAGCTCCATTTCTTCCAAATATGACTTTTGCACCTCTAATTCTCTTTGAATCTTGACAGGTTTTTCTTGTTTCTTGTCATATGTCTGGAACAACTACTATCCATGTACCCAGTTCCTTGGCACTCAACTGTTCCTTGAACCTGCAATCAAGGAAATTAGTTTTTAGGTACCCATACTTGCCTGGGTCCTGAGGGGTTAGTGCTATAAGATGATCCAACCAACCTATATCCAAAGGACTTGACTCTAAGATGTTGCCATCTATTAGTGCCATAATCATAATGCACATTAGCATATTGCTTGGGGGTTTTAGGTTCACACAACTGTCTCTTTTGTCTGTATGCTTGTGTGTGTGTTTTAGCAATTGTTTGTTTGGGGTAGTTGTGATATTTATGAGTGTAGTGCCTGGATGCATATGTGTGCTGATAATAGCTCTTTTGCCTTTGGAATGATCTTTTCTGAGTTTTAGGTCTTTGTCATCTGGGCTTGTATTCCATAGGTCTTTGCTGATGTTTCACATTATTCCAATCAGCATAGTTTTGATAGTTTCTACCTTTCCCATCATGTGTGTTTCTCTGATAAAACTTCTGGGGTTTTTGGCAGCTCTGTTTGCTTTTCAAAGAGTATTTTATGTTTGGAGTTTGCTGAGGAACTCGGCTGGATTACTTCTCAGCTGTCCTCTCAGCATACTCAACTGGATGTTTTCCTTTCTCTTTATATCCAAGGCCAGTTTGTTTTTGATTGTGCTTAGGAGTGAATGTGGGTGCAACATTTGGTGTTTTGGATTTTTGAGATGCTTCATTTCTTGAAGATCCTTTTTCCAAAATCACTTTTGGAGTTTGACTGTGCACAAAGGAATTAAATCCTATGCCTATTTTATCCCCACATTCTTTTTGACTCATGATGTGATCATCCAATGATTTGGACGCCTTTGTAAATGAGGCAATCACATTTTTGAGATCCTTTTCCCTCTTTTCTATAGCAGCTAAGTCTGCTATGATCTTGGCATTCTCAGCCTTTAGCTTTGTGTTCTCGCCAGCTATGTGACTCAGAGTACTCAACTCTTAGTCAGCTGTGAGTTTTGGCTTTTAAGCTGGCTGTTTTACTCATTTAGAATTGTGTGTGAGGATTTTATGTGCTCAAAACTTTCATCATTTTACCTAATGAATCATAAAGATCAAGTGGGTGATGAAGTGTGTGTATCACAATCACTATCACTTGAATCGAATGAGATGAGTTAGAGTGTACCTCATCTTCTTGATCTGGTTGATCTTGTTCTTTAGCCATAAGGCAGATCATGGCCTCTTCTTCAGAGTCACTTGAGTAGTCAGCTTCACTACTCTCTAAGTCTGCTGCTTCTTTGGACTTGGTTGTGTCAGCAGTCTCTGCAGCCAACATGACTTTCTTCTTTTCCTGTCTTCTTTCTCTGAAGACTTTTCTTTCTTCATCATTCCTATATTTGTTGATTGGTGGATAGGAACAATCAACTGCAAATGTGTCCTGGTTGTTGCAGTTCCAACACAGGTTCTCAGCTCTTTGATCAGCTCTTTCTGTTATTGGGTTATCAACTCTCTGATATTCAACCCTTTGATGCTCAGCTCTCTTGGGTGGCCTATCTTCCATTGACTTAGAGGGAGCTGAATGTCTCCTGGAGGCTTCACCCTTGTTTCTTGTATAGTTATTATTGAAGAATTTGTTGAATCTTTTAACAATTAGGGCAATATCCTCCTGGTCTATGGCTTCCTTTGGTTCAGCTCTCTTTCCATCCTTGACTACCAGTGCAACTGTCTCCTCTTGCTCTTTTCTTCTCAGCTCAAACTCATAGGCTTTGAGGTCTGAGAATAGCTCATGGTTAGATGTTCTTGAGAGGTCCATGGAATGTCTCAGAGACATAGTGTTCATTTCCCATTCAGCTGGGAGGCTCCTTAGAATCTTCATGCACATCTCCTTTTGTGTGTATTCCTTCCCAAGAGCTGAAAGCTCATTTGTGATTTTAGTGAATCTGGCATCCAGCTGATCCATGGTTTTACCAGCAAACATTTTGAAATTTTCAAATTTTTTAATAGCAACAGACAATTTATTTTCTTTAATTTGTTCTGATCCTTCATAAATAAGAGTCAGTTTATTCCAGATTTCTTTTGCAGATTTGCTAGATTTGACTTTGTTGAACATTGCTTTGTCCAAAGTCTTGTAGAGTATGTCCTTGGCCACATTGTCCAAGTTGTATCTCTTCCTATCTTTATTTGTCCACTCGATCTTGGTTTTTCAACCATGGTCTGGTCTTGCTTCAAAGAACAACTTCCTCTCCTTCACCGCAATGCTTCTTATTGTAGCCGTGTTCACTTTCAATATTTGCAGTGGCCCATCCTCTATCACAAGCCACATTTCATCATGTAATGCAGATAGATGAGCTTGCATGCGAATTTTCCAATTATCAAATTCTTCAACGGTGAACATAGGAATGCGTGTCAGATTTGCTTCCATAATAATAACTTTGCTTAAAATGAAAGATTTTGAAAATTCAAGTGTTTAAAACCTTTTTGAAAAGATAGAGATCTAGTTCAGTAACTAGTGCGGAAGGCTCAATGAACTAACCGAACTGATACCACTTGTAGGTCCCAAGGGGTGTGAGTAAGGTTTAGAAGGGGGCGTTGAATAAACCTTACCAACTTTTCGATTTTAGTCCTTTTAAAATTATAACAGAGTTAACTCGAACAGTTGTGTCCTTGAGGGACAACTAAGTTGGTTATTCAGCTGAATTAGCCACTCAACAAACTCGATAGAGCTATTAATAGAATAACTCGGCTGTTTAACCTTAACTTTAACTTGGCTGTATTGGTTTTATCAGCGGAAGACTTAACACCCTTGATTTGTTTTAAGTTTGTTTTAACACTTAATTTTTAGCACTTGGTTATTAATCAGTTGGATAGCAAATATGAGTTTTATCAGCAGATATGATGCAAGTATGCAGAAATGCAAATTGCTAGAAAAAATAAATGACACAGACAATTTTTATAGAGGCTCGAAGATGGGGTAATTCTTCTAATCATTTCTTCTCCATCTCCTGGAGGAATCCACTATGTAACAGATCATTTTACAACGTGGTGAACAGTCTAGAGACAGCCTTGGTCACAGAGTTGGCTTCTCTTGCGACTCAGCTTCTTCACAGGGCAGCTGCCTTGCTACTTCAGCTCACTTCTCAAGCTCTTGGATTTGATCACGAAGCCCTCCAATAGCTTGATACTGATCCGACCTTGAACCTTCCTACAATCCTCATTGGAAAGTAGACCCCTTTTGATTCTTCAAAAGTTTCCTCTTCAACTGATTTGAAGTTATCTTTCCTTCACATCTTTGTGTTGGGTCAATTTCATTCGAGTTTCAGGCTTGAGGATTTTGCTTGAATGTACTTGAGAATTTTTTATGTTAATTGCTTGAATGTTGCTTGCTTGTTCGTGGTTCAGGTCACCTTTTCTCAGTAAATTCCTCAACCTTTTATAGTGCACTTTTGAAATTTTGCCCGTTGAAGATATAGACTAATTTCAAAAGTCACTTATGATCGTTGGCTTGTCTTGTCTGCAGTCCTTGATGTTGAAATTTCATCGTATTAATTGCCTTCGCAACATTGCAGATCTCTGACACACGGTGCAGTGTTTCCAATTGGTTCATTCTTTTTGCACAAAACTGGGACTAACACTTTACACCTGATAGCTTTGACATGTTACTATTCTGAGTAACATTCTTGACTTTTAATCAACGGATCTAAGTCAGTTGTCTTGACTAGACTGATGTCTTTACCCCAGGTGACTTGAGTCAGCTTTCATTCATTGGATGACTCAACTGTCACTGCAACTTGAGACTTGGCTTCTTGAGCTAACTTTACTGACACTTCTTACAACTGTTCCTCAGCTGACACACCTTCAGTGGAGTCCTTGACTTCCTTCTTGGCCAAACTCAACTGACACACAACAGAGTCTTCAATCCAGTCCGCAGTTGACTTCTTGTATTTCTTGCCGTAGCTGACTTGACTCAGCTTTTCCAGCCCTATCTATCACAATACAAATTACAGGGAAAATGGGGTGCCAATTTCCTAGTTTAAGTTTTACATGGTATCATCAAAATCTACTTAATAAATTTCCTAACAATCTGACTTTAATGTGCTTGGTTCTTGAGTGCAATACTGGATTTTGAGTGATTGCAATGACACTTGTGTTATCACACATAATTGGAATCTCATTTTTTTCTATATCATAATCCCTCAGTTATTGCATCATCCATAAAACCTGGGCACAACAGCTGCCTGCAGCAATGTACTCTGCTTCAGTTGTGGATGCAGTTATCTAGTTTTGTTTCTTGCTGAACCAAGAAACAATCTATTTCCAATCATATGACATGTACCAGATGTACTTTTTATATCAACTCTACATCCAACATACTCTGAGTCTGAATAGCCAATCAACTTGAATCGTTCTTCTTTAAGATACCATAAGCCAACTTCTTGGCTTCCCATTATGACTTTCCTTTGGAGCAGACTGAAATCTAGCACATACACCTACAATAAAGGTGATGTCTAGTCTGCTGGCAGTCAAGTAGAGCAATGATCCAATAATTGCTCTATATCTTGTTTGATTAACTGATTTTCCTTATGCATCCATATCCATCTTCACAAAAGTAATCATGGGAATCTTCACAGATGACTTCTCTTGCATACCAAATTTCTTTATTAAATCACTGGTATATTCGTTTTGACTTATAAAGGTTCCATCATTAATTTGCTTGACTTGAAGACCTAGGAATAAAGTCATCTCTCCCATCATGCTCATCTCAAACTTCCTTTGCATGAGGTTTGAGAACTTTTCACACACCTATTTGTTTGTGGATCTAAAGATGATGTCATCCACATAAATTTGAACAAGCAATATACTCTTTCCGTATTGAATTCTGAAAAGTGTTCTATCAACTTTGCCTTTGGTGAATCCATTGTCTATAAGAAGCTGGGACAATGTATCATACCATGCTCTTGGTGCTTGCTTCAAACCATACAATGCTTTCTTGAGCTTGTAGACTTTGTTTCCAATAGTTTTCTGCTTAAAACTCGGAGGTTGTTCCACATTTGACTATATCCTCCAAAAGTCGGTTCAAAAATGCACTCTTCACATCCATTTGATAGACTGTGAAGTTCTTGTGTGTTGTATAAGCAAGAAACATCCTTATTGCTTTCAATTTTGCAACAGGTGCAAATGTTTCATCAAAATCTATTCCTTTTCCTTGGTAATACCCTTTGGCTACCAACCTTGCTTTGTTTCTCACTACAAATCCTTCCTCATTCATCTTGTTTTTAAATACCCACTTTGCACCAATAACATTTTGGTGGGTAGAACTTTGACCCAATTCACAAACTTTATTTCTTTCAAACTGATCCAACTCTTCCTGTATAGCTAGAATCCAATGTGTGTCATTCAATGCTTGTGACACATCCTTTCGCTCAATTTGATAAATGAAACAAGTAAACATGGCTCCATGTTGTGTCCTAGATCTAGTTCTCACTCATTCTCGAACATTTCCAATGATTAACTAAGGTGGATGGTCTCTCGGCCCATCTCATATCGGTTGGAGTAAATCTGCTGGGTTGACTCTTCTTGCAACAAGTTGTCTTGAACTGTTTCTTCTTGATCATCATCATCATGCCGGGAAGCATTCCAGCGATCTTTGAGATTTTGCTATCTCATCTTCATCTAGGTTGAGTCTTCGATATCCGCCTCAACGTAGGGACTATTCTCGAATAATCGGTTGATTCATCTTAATTTAACTAACTCATCAATGTCTTCTCAATTTATATTTGGTTGATCAAAGACCACATGGTCCTTGTAGCTTTCCTCGAGGGTTATGTTCCTTCTTTCGCCTACTCCATTCTCGCTATGGAGTTCTTGCAGCTGATAACTCATGACCAATAACAATTATTGATAACCTTTACTTTACTTGAATCAACTGAGTTTGCCGCTCTGGACACATCATGTCCCAAGAATACTACTCGATCCAGCCATAATTCACATTTCTAAATTTAGCATATAATTGTTTTGCTTTTAGGACCTCTAATACCATTCTCAAGTGTTCAACGTGCTCCTCTTTTGTTCTAGAGTATATCAAATTGTCATTGATAAACACAATAACAATATCTAGAAAATCTTTGAATACCCGATTCATTAAGTCCATGAAAGCGGTTGGGGCATTCGTTAACCTAAACGGCATTACCAGGAATTGATAATGTTCATACCTCGTGTTGAATGATGTCTTGGGTATAACCTCTTGTTTTATTTTCAGCTGATGGTACCCGGATTGCAAGTTAGTCCTCGAAAATATTGTTGCACCTTGAAGTTGATCGAAGAAATCATCGATTAAAGGTAATGGGTATTTATTCTTAATTGTAACTTTGTTTAATTCTCGGTAGTCGATGCATAATCTCATCATGTTAGGAAAATTTATTTTTAGATTTTGATGATACCAAGTAAAACTTAGATAAGGAAGTTGGCACCCCATTTTCCACTTAATTCCACTTGTAATAGATAGGACTGAATAAGCTGAGTTGATGTCAAGCTAAGTTGAAGATCGAAGAGTAGACCCAGTTGTGTGTCAGCTGTAAAGCCAAGTGAAGGCTCAGTCAAGTGATAGAAAAGTTGTCTCAGTCAGCTGACTGACAGCTAAGTCATTCCAAAATGATTGGAATCAAATGTCAAAGGGGTATCCAACAGACAAACTTGAAGAAAGATGAAAGAGATCCGTTGTCAACACAAGTCAAGGTTTTTCTGGAAATAGGCATGTGTCTGGTTGCCAGCAATAAAGATGTTTTGCTGAAAGAGTGCAAAAAGTAAGGAACTAATGAGATGTACCTAAAAACCTGCAGAGACTAAGAAAAGGCTGCAGAGCATTTAATTCATGGTACGATCCACATCAATGTTGCAAGACAAGACAAGCCAACAATTTACGAGTGTGATTTGAAATGTGTCTCTATCTCTTCAACGAACATAATTTCAAATATACACTATAAAAGGCTGAGGAAGCAAATGAGAGAAGCTTACGAATTTCATATGACTATAAAGCATTCAAGCAAGCAATAACCTGCAAATTCTCTCAAGCTTTTCAAATATATCCTCAAGCCTAATTTCGAAGGAACTCAATCCAACACATTCAGTGAAGGAAAGATTACTTCACCAGTTGAAGAGAAAATTTAGTTTAAAGAACAAAAGTGGTCTACTCTCCAAGGTTGAAGGAGAAGTAGTATGGTTCAAGTTCGAACCAGAGGCTTTAGACTCGTTGGAGGGTTGTGTGAACAAATCCAAGAGTTTGAAGGAGCTGAAGTAGCAAGACAACTATTTTGTGAAAAATCTGAGTCCTAGGAGCAGCTGGCTGTGTGATCGAAGCTGACTCGGACTGTTGATCGCTTTGTAAGCAAGATCTTGTTACTTAGTGGATTCCTCCAGGAGTTGGAGATGAGTAGATTAGGGGAATTACCCCATCCTAAAACTACTATAAAAATTGTTAGTGTCTTATATACTTACAACACATTTAATTCTTGCACTTATTTTATATCTGCTGCTAAGTTATAATTGCTGAACTCGATTGATAATATCAATGCCAAAACAAGTGTTGTAAAAACAATTTTAAAATCATAAGGGTGAAAAGTCTTCCACTGTACAAAACCAAATCAACTGCTATTCTAAGTGTTGAGTGAAAGCAACTAAGTTATACTATCAATAGCTCTCAGGTCGAGTCATTAGTGGGTAACTTTCTTTGAGTAAGACAACCTAGATGTCCCTCAAGGACTAAGCTGATTTGAGTTAACTCTGAAAATGTTTTAAAATGACTAAATTGAAATAGTTGGTAAGGTTTATTCTACCCCACCTTCTAAACCTTAAACATCACCCCTTGGGACCTATAAGTGGTATCAGAGCGGTGGGTTCATTGAGTCTCTTTATATTTCAAAAGAATCAGCACTTGAGTTTTTAAAGCTTTTATATCAAAAGAAAAGTTATTATCTTGGAAGCAAATCTAAATAGCATTCCAATATTTATTGTAGAAGAGTTTGATGATTGGAAAATTCGTATGCAGGCTCATGTAGCAGCCCTGCATGATGAAATGTGGCTAGTGATAGAGGATGGGCCAATTCAAATCCCAAAGGTCAACATTGTTGTAAGAAGGGCACCTCCTGTTGAAGGGGAGGATGCTGCACCAGTAGAGCCAGACTTGCTATGGTTGAAAAACCTCATTGTGAATTGACCAACGAAGATCGAAAGAGATAAAATCTTGATAATGTTTCCAAATATATTCTTTATAAAACTTTGGATGAGGCAATATTTAATAAAGTCAAATCTTGCAAAACAACCAAAGAAATTTGGGAAAAACTCATTTTGATTTGTGAACGGTCTGATCAAATCAAAGAAAATAAATTAACTATTGCAGTTTTAAAATGATTGCATTGTGATGCCAGATTCACAGAAATCACCAATGAGCTTTCAACTATGGGAAATGAGTACACACAGAAGAAGGTATGTATGAAGATCCTAAGGTCTCTCCCAGCTGAGTGGGAAATTAAGGTCATGGCCCTGAGACATTCCATGGATCTCTCCAAAACATCAAACCATGAGTTATTCTCTGACCTCAAAGCATATGAGTTTAAGCTGAGAAGAAAAGAACAAGATGAGACAGTTGTACCTAAGACAGCTGCACTCATGGCTAGTGAAGGAAAGAAAGATGATTCCAAGGAGACAATAGACGAAGAGGAGATTGCCCTGATGGTAAATTAGGTTCAACAAGTTCTTCAATAAGCACTACAAAAGGAACATGGGTGAATATTCAAGAAGACACTCAACACCCTCCAAAGCAAGGGAGTACAGACCATCCAAGAAAGCTTAACATCAAAGAACTGAGTATCAGAGAGCTGATAATCAGAGGGCTGATAGACCTGACTTGCAGATAGCTAAGAACCTGTGTTGGAACTACAGGCAATCAGGACATTTTGCTTTTAACTGTCCTTATCCACCAGTCAACAAATACAAAAATGAAGAGGATGGAAAGGTCTTCAGGGAAAGAAGACAAGAAAAGAAGAAAGCCATGTTGGCTGCTGAGACTGTTGAAACATCTAAGTACAAAGAACTAGCAGACTCAGATAGTAGTAAGCAAACTACTCAAGTGATACAGAGGAAGAGGCTTTGATATGCCTCATGGCCAAAGAAGAAGACTCAAAAGATCAAGAAGATGAGGTACACTCTAATTCATCTCATTTTGATTCAAGTGATAGTCATAGTGACACAAACACTTCATCACACACAAATCTTTATGATTCTATTGGCAAAATAATGAAAGATTTTGATCACATAAAATCCTCTCATACACTATTTAATGAGGAAAATAGCCAGCTTAAATGCCAAAACTCATAGCTGACTAAAGAGCTGAACACTCTGAGTCACATAGCTGATGAGAACACTAAGCTGAAGGCTGAAATTACCAAGATCCAAGCAGACTTAGCTGCTATAGAAAAATGGGAAAATGATCTCAAAAATGTGGTTGCTTCATTCACTAAGGCATTGAAATCCTTGGATGAATATATAATGATTCAAAAATAAAGTGGTGACAAGACATGTATTGAATTAATTCCTTTGTACATGCCCAAGTCCCAAGAGTGGTTATGGAAAAAGGATCCTCGAGCAATGGGGGAATCTAAAAATCTAAAGCACCATATGTTACACCTACACCCACTCAAAAACACAATCACATCCATACTGGCCTTGGATATAAGGGAAAATGAAAGAAGCCAGTTGAGTATGCTGAAAGGACAACTGAAACCAAATTCAGAAAAGTCCATCAACAGACTCCAAACATGAAATACTCTGTGCAATCTAAAGAGAGCTACCAAAAGCCCCAGAGATTTTATCCAAGAAAATCATATGATGGGAATGGTAGAATTTACCCAAGCCAAGTTGATTGGAATAACCAAATGAGATATCATCCATGCCCTATGGGATACAAGACAAAGTGGCAAAGACCTCAACCACATCATAGGTCATTCCCAAGGCAAAATATCTATAATCAACACACTTATGCACCCAGGCGCACAAAACTCAACATGCACAGAAATTCCACTATTAGCCCAAGAAAGCAAATGCTCAAACACACACACACAAACGTACAAACAAAAGAGAAAGTTATATGAACCTAAAGCCCCCAAGCAATTTGCTAATGTACATTATGATTATGGAAACCTCTTATAGTCAGATCATTGCGCTATAGGTTGGTTGAAACACCTTATAGCACTAACCCCTCAGGACCCATGCAAGTATGGGTACCTAAAAACTAATTTCTTGATTGCAGATTAAGGATACAGCTGACTGCCAAGGAACCTGGTACATGGATAGTGGTTGTTCCAGACACATGACATGAAACAAGAGAAACATGTCATCAAAGTTCAAGGAATTTAAAGGTGCAAAAGTCATATTTGGAGGAAATGCAGCTCCAGGGGAAATCAAAGGTACAAGACCCATAAGGAAAAATGGATTGGAAATCACTAATGTTGCATATGTTGAAGGCCTCAACTTTAATCTGCTGAGCATCAACAAACTCTATGACAAAGACTATAATGTGGATTCAATATGGGAGTTCACAAAATCAAGGATGCTGAAACAAATGAAACTGTGCTTCAAGGATCAAGGAGAAGAACATGTATGTAGTGGATTGGTAAACTGCTACACAGACACATGCCTGCTAGCAAAGAGTACAACCGAATCAAGTTGGTTGTGGCATAAAAAGCTGAGTTACCTGAACTTCAAGACAATCAACAAGCTTGCAAGGAGTCATCTTGTGGAAGGATTTCCTGACTTAGTATACAAGAAAGAAAGCATTTGTGATGCATGCCATATGGGAAAGCAAATTAAATCATCCTTCAAGGACAAGCCAAATCCTTTTTCATCCTGGATATTGCACCACAAGAATTTCACTGTGTTTCTTGCCAAGAGTGCATTTTTTAATGGACATTTGGAAGAAGAAGTCTATGTGGAGCAGCCTCCAGGTTTTGAGCAGAAAACTATTGGAGATAAAGTCCAAAAGCTCAAGAAAGCTCTGTATGGATTGAAACAAGCATCAAGAGCTTGATATGACACATTGTCTCAGTTTCTAATTGACAATGGATTTATCAAAGGCAATGTTGATAGAACACTCTTCAGAATTCAATATGGGGAGAGTATATTGCTTGTTCAAATCTATGTGGATGACATCATTTTTGGATCCACAAATAAAGAGTTGTGTGACAAGTTTTCAAACCTCATGTAAGGGAAGTTTGAAATGAGTATGATGGGAGAGTTGACTTTCTACCTAGGTCTTGTTGTCAAGCAATTAAAGGATGGAACCTTCATATGTCAACCCAAATATACCAGAGATTTCATGAAGAAATTTGGTATGGAAGAAAAATCATCAGTGAAGATTACCATGAATACATCAATCAAGATGTATATGGATGCAAATGGAAAAGTTGTAGATCAAACCAGATATAGAGCCCTCATTGGATCATTGCTCTATTTGACAACAAATAGGCAAGACATCACCTTTGCTGTATGTGTATGTGCTAGATTTCAATCTGCACCAAAGAGAGTCATATGACTGCAACTAACAAAATCCTAAGATATTTGAAGGGATGCCAATAATTTAACTTATGGTATCCAAAGGATGGAGGATTCAAGCTACTTAGCTACTCAGACTCAGACTATGCTGGATGTAGACTGGGCAGGAAAATTACATCAGGTACTTATCAAATGTTTGGAAATAAATTAGTTTCTTGGTTCCGCAACATAAAAAATTCAATAGCTACATCCGAGTGAAGCAGTACATAGTTGCGGTGTTTAGTTTGTGCCCAAGTTCTATGGATGAGGTAACAAATGAGCGATTATGATATAGAAGAAAATGAGATTCCAATTATGTACGACAACACAAGTTCTATTGAAATTACTCAAAATCATGTATTTCACTCAAAAACTAAGCACATTGATGTCAAATATCATTTTATTCGAGATCATGTTGAAAAGAAATACATCACTTTGGAATACATCTCAACTGATAAGCAGTTAGCTGACATATGCACTAAGCCATTATGTGAATCAAGGTTTGAAGAGCTTAAAAATGAGCTAGGTTTGATTGAGCTAAGTTAGGAGACTCTGAAAACTCAATCAGTAGAGTCAATGAAGTGGGAATTGGAAATCAACAAAGTTTCATTTTCAGCCAAGTGAAACAGTCAAGACGGCTAGTCAATTGTATCAAGTTAGCTGACAGCTGAGTGATCATCATGAGAAGAGAGAAGCAGATTTAAGTCACTTTTGGATGATAGCTGAGTTATTTATGAGCTAAATGACAAAACACAACCGTTTTCTGCAAGCGGGAATGTTTTTGGGCATTACGTCAGCGTAATTTTGGTGTAAGAATAAAGCATGTACACATTTAGCATATGATTGGATATAAATGTTTTTGCAATTAATGCGGGAAATTAATGCCGATTTCAAGATTTTAATCTCAACCGTTGATCATGATCAACCTTTTAAAATTTTAAAAACCGTCCCCTCTTATCAATTATATACCCAAAATTCAAATTTCTCTCTTCTCACAAAACACTCATCTCTCTCAATCAAAGGCAAATTTCTCTCTGCAACCAAGCAAAAACCCTAGTTCGTACATCATTCGTAGTTCGTGCTTTCACCATTAATTTTCAAAAATGGCTTCAAGTTTCGACTTTGTGAAGATGGCTGAGAAGATCCACTCCGCTTCTATGGTGGATTTTGATGGTTTGTGAAGCAAGGGGCTAACAAAGCCCTTGCTAAGAAGATAGCTGTTAAGTTGGACAAATCCAGCCTCAAGGGATTTCTCACCATGGAGTTCTCTCATACTTACCTTGAAGAGGTAGCTATGTTATACATGAACGTTGAGGTTCATGATGGAGAAATAAGGTCGTCTGTCCATAGCACAATCATCAGACAAGACTTGAAGAAGGCTGAAAGAGATTCGTTGTCAACACAAGTCAAGGTTTTGATGGAAATAGGCCTGTGTCAGGTTGCCAAAGCACTAAAGTTGTTTTGCTGAAAGAGTGCAAAAAGCAAGGAACCAATGAGATGTACCTGAAAACTTGTAGAGACTAAGGAAAGGCTGCAGAACATTTTATTCACGGTACAGTCCACATGAATGCTGCAAGACAAGACAAGCCAACAATCTACAAGTGTGATTTGAAATGTGTGTATATCTCTTCAACGGACATAATTTCAAATCTACACTATAAAAGGCTGAGGAAGCAAGTGAGAGAATGTTACAAATTTCATAAGACACTCAAACATTCAAGCAAGCAATAACCTGCAAATTATGTCAATCTATTCAAAGATATCCTCAAGCCTAATTTCGAAGGAACTCAATCCAAAATATTTAGTGAAGTAAAGATTACTTCGCCAATTGAAGAGGAAATTTTGTTTAAAGAACAAAAGGGGTCTACTATCCAAGGTTGAAGGAGAAGTAGTAAGGTTTAAGCTCGAACCAGAGGATTTAGACTCGTTGGAGGGCTGTGTGAACAAATCCAAGATTTTGAAAGAGATGAAGTAGCAAGACATTTGTTTTGTGAAGAAGCTGAGTTCTAGGAGCAGCTGGCAGTGTGATCGAAGCATACTCAAACTGTAACATAGATCTTGTTACTTAGCAGATTCCTCCAGGAGTTGGAGAAGAGTGGAGTAGAGGAATTACCCCATCCTCGAACCACTATAAAAATTGATTGTGTCTTATTTACTTACAACACATTTAATTCTTGCACTTATTTTATATTTGTTGGTAAGTTATACTTGTTGAACTCGACTGATAATAACAATTGCCAAAATAAGTGTTGTAAAACAAGTTTAAACTCATAAGGGTTAAAAGTCTTCCATTGTACAAAACCAAATTAACTCCTATTCTAAGTGTTTGATGAAAGCTGCTAAGTTATACTATCAACAGCTCAGTCGAGTCTATTAAGTGGGTAACTTTACTGAGTAAGCCAACCTAGCTGTCCCTCAAGGACTAAGCTGATTTGAATTAACTCTGAAAATATTTCAAAATACTAAATTTAAAAAGTTGGTAAGGTTTATTCAACCTCCCCTTTCTAAACCTTACACATCACCCCTTGGGACCTACACATCGTACCATCCTTCTTTCGTACCCTATGGAGAGAAGCTAGGTCTAATGAAGTCTTTTTCTAGCAACTCCTGCAATCGTGGCTTCAATTCCTTCGATTCCAATGAAGCCATGCGGTATGGAGCTTAGAGATTGGAGACGTTCCTGGAAGTAGGTTAATAATAAACTCGATCTCACGGTCGGGTGGCAATCCGGGAAGATCATCTGGAAATACATCTGGGTATTCTCTCACTATTGGAACTTCATCAATGGTTGGTTGGTGTTGTTCATCGATGCTCATGACACTTACTAGGTATCCTTCACAGCAAGCATTCAATAAACGTTGTGCTTTTAAAGCTAATATCATTGGAAATCTAAAACGTGTCGTGATTCCAACGAAGGTAAATGGATCTTCTCCTTGGGGTTGAAACTTCACTGTCTTTTTTGACAATCAATTGTAGCACCATACTTAGACAACCAATCCATACCCAAAATGATATCAAAGTCGTTTATGGATAACACAATTAGATCGGCATAAAGTTCTCTATTTTCAATTGGGACAACACAGGCTTTTAAATTTTGATTAGTCTGTTTGGAATCTCCCGAGGGAATTATTACATTATAGCCCACTTCAGCTACATCAGGGGTCCTACTAAGTCTCCTCACATACTCAGTGGATGCAAATGAATGTGTGGCTCCCGAATCAAATAATACGAATGTTCGGGTGTCAAAGATAAGAAGTTTACCTGTCACCACTGATGGGTTCGCCTCTGTGTCTGCTCTGGTGATAGTAAATGCTCTAGTTGGCACTTTCTTTTGTCCAGTAACATTCAGATTATTTGGGCACACGTTAGCAAGATGTCCCATCATTCCACACGTAAAACATCTTCTAGTCTCTACCGAACACTTTCTAGTATGTTGAGTCTTACATCTATGACAAAAATGTTGTGGTATATGTCCCTTACCTTGATCGACTCTTTGGCGCTTAATTTGTTCCCACTTTTGTTATTCTTGGCGTGGTTGAAAATTAGGTTTCTGTTGCTGTTGAACTTGGAAAACTCTCTTCTTTTGAATTCCAACCCATCTTTGTCTCTGTCCCTATTTGAATTGACATTTAGCTTCTTGGGCATGAAAAATACTTAATTCAGCTTGCTCCGCCACCAGTGCTCTCTCAGCAACCTGTGAATAGGTTACTCCTTGAATTCCTGCCATGCTGACATCTCTATATAGTGCATCAGTGCTGACTATATGAGCGGCAAACCTGGACAATTCTTCAAATTTGTGAATGTAATCCCTGACAGTCATAGTTCCTTGGTGTAGTTGTATGCACTCGTTCATCTTCATTACACGAACATGAGCCATGAAGTATTTGTTTCTAAATAGTTCTTTAAATCTTTCCCAAGTCATTGTCGTAACATCTTCTATGCTCCTCATCGTATCCCACCAATGTCCCGCACTTCCACAAAGCGTAAATGAAGCACACATTACTTTTTCTTCTTCTAGGACCCTACTATATTGAAGCATGTAATCTAAAGTACTCAACCAATTTTCTTCAGCTTTGGGATCTACTGTATCTTCAAAGGTAGGTGAGGTAGATGCGTCTATGGTCCTCACCATTTCAAGGATTGTAGGGGTTGGAGAGATGGAAAGAGATATTTCTCCAACACCCATGGATTGCTCATGAATCTCACGGGACTTCTGCAGCCCATGCTTCAGCTGAGGTTTCTCCACTGGGTCAGCTGCATCAATGATTTCAATGTCGCTGCTGCTGTTTTCTGCTAGGTCACCGGCTGACTTTCCTTTCTGTAATGCCTTAGCCTATTCAACATCTTTCTTTTCATATAACATGGATGTGCAGTAGATTGAATCAAGTCCAATGCGGATAGTGATGTTGTCCAAGAATGTTAGGAGGTATTCCTCCTCATCGATCATGTGGCCTCTCAAACTGGACTCAACTGTCAGTAAGCTTCCAAAGCCTCCATGCGCGCAACCGTTCTTCAATTTCAGGATATACTGGGGACTCAGGACATTCATCAATAAAATTTTCTTGGACAAGCTTTTTAACTTGATCAACCTTCTTTGTCCAATTACTTGCCTCAATATCAACTATTTCGGTCTGAGGGTTCACAACTAAATCATCTTGAGTTTCTTCAGCTTCAGTTCTTTCAGCGACAACAGAACTATTTTGAGCTTCTTCAACAACACCTCTATCAGCAATGGGTTGAGGAGCAACTGCTGAATTATCTTGAGTTTCTTTAGTAGTGCTTTGATCTCGATCGCCGTTATTTGATTTCTATGGACATAGACAACAACTGTTTTAGTCTGAGTTGTGGTTGCTGCAGCTGTTTCAGCAGCTTCTGCTGCAACAAACTTCTTCACTAGCCGTCTCTTGGAGCGCCACTCCAAGGGGGCTTCGACCTCCTCCCTATCGAATCCTTCAGGCACAACTCAAAGGTCTGACTCTGATGTTGGAAGGTCAGCTGTAGGCTCAACATTAGCCCTTACAGTGGTCTCTTCTTCATCTCTCAGACCAGCAGGGGTCTGAGTCTTCTGCTTTTTACCAGCTGGCTTGCGAGG
Source organism: Rehmannia glutinosa (assembly GCA_016081115.2). Taxonomy (NCBI): domain Eukaryota; kingdom Viridiplantae; phylum Streptophyta; class Magnoliopsida; order Lamiales; family Orobanchaceae; genus Rehmannia; species Rehmannia glutinosa. The sequence continues at coordinate 69,259,462 of CM071937.1, read as the reverse complement.
CACAACTGTCCTACTCTTCTTTGTCACTTTGGGAGTAACAACACCAGGTGTAGGGGAGGGAGCTGGAATGGAGGTAGTTGTGTCCTCGGGGACATGTTCAGCTGATTCCCCTTCAGAAATGGCTGTCTTCTTAGCATGAGCCCTTTTCTGAGTAGCTAAGAGGTTGGCCTTAAACATCCTCTTGTTAGTGTGGAAAAACTTTCCCCTACGAAGTGATATACCTTTCTTCTCCATTAGATAGCCTAGGATCAGGCCATACCCCAGGGAATGCACAACTCCCTATCCACCACCTTCGCATTGTGCACATTCTGGCACAACTTATCATAGATGAACTCGCTCTAGTTCACCTCAATATTCTCCATTCATGTCTACACACTTGGCCATCACATCAATCAACTAGTGGTAGTCATCCTTGATAAATTTCTTTAGCGCATAGTAATTTACTTTACTAGTTGACTCTGGTTTAGCGATCTCCTTCCACGCCTTTACCAAATCAAACTCCTTCCCTGTAAGCTCCTTGAGACCTCTGGACGAAAGGTAAAAATGCTTCGCCAAGTCAGCCGTAACCAACTCAAAGTCCTTTCCATTCACAGAAGAATAGATCCTATCATCGTGAACATAGGCATTCACATAGAACATATCCACCTCCTCTTGGAAGATTTGAGTCATTTCCAGAGAGAGAAATCTTTTCAGCCCTAATTTCTCCAAATGACGTGCGATCTTTTCAACCAAAACCTTGTCCACTGCCTGCTTGACAAGGCTTTCAAAATCCAACAAAGCTCCTATGTGGATCTTTTTAGTGGTTTTGCAAAGTCCAAAATAGCTTGTTTTGGGGCCAATTCAAATTTCTGAGTGATAAAACGAAGAACTAGGTTTTCGGTTTGCAGAGAGAATTTTGTAAGTCTTTGAATGCTTGATAGTGAAAATGCAGAGAGAGAAAATAAAATTTCTCTATATATGTGACTTTAGGAGACGGTTTTAGAATTGCAAAAGTTTGAAAGTTGATCAACTGTTGAGATCAAGTATTTCAAAAGGCACTAATTACGTGCATTAAATGCGACAAACATTTATATCCAATCATATGTAAACCATTGCAGCTTTTAACTGACATCATTTAATGATGCCGACGTCAAGGCTAACCGATTCAGCAGAATAGCCACAAAAAGTTGTTTCCCTTGGCTGAATGAGAGAAACTCTTCTGGTATGCAATTCTCCCATCTTTAACTCTACTGAATGAGTTTTCTGAACATCTTAACACAGTCCAATCAATCCAAGCTCATTCTTAAGTTCTTCAAATCTTGATTGACATAAGGGATTTGTGAATATATCACCTAATTTCTTCTCAGATGATATGTATTCCAATGTGATGTATTTCTTTTCAACATGATCTCTTATACAATGATATATGTGTAGGTCCCAAGGGGTGTGAGTAAGGTTTAGAAGGGGAGTTGAATAAACCTTACCAACTTTTCGATTTTAGTCCTTTTAAAATTATAACAGAGTTAACTCAAAGAGTTGTGTCCTCAAGGGACAACTAAGTTGGTTATTCAGCTGAGTTAGCCACCCAACAGACTCAACAGAGCTATTGATAGAATAACTCAACTATTTAACCTTAACTTTAAGTTGGTTGTATTGGTTTTATCAGCGGAAGACTTAACACCCTTGATTTGTTTTAAGTTTGTTTTAACACTTGAGTTTTAGCATTTGGTTATTAATCAGTTGGATAGCAATTATGAGTTTTATCAGCAAATATGATGTAAGTATGCAGAAATGCAAATTGCTGAAAAAAATAAATGACACAGATAATTTTAACAGAGGTTTGAAGATAGTGTAATTCTTCTAATCATCTCTTCACCAACTCTTGGAGGAATCCACTATGTTATAGATCAGTTTACAACGTGGTGAACAATCTAGAGACAACCTTGGTTATATAGCTGGATTCTCTTGCGACTCAGCTTCTTCACAGGGTAGCTGCCTTGCTACTTCAGCTCACTTCTCAAGCTCTTGGATTTGATCACGAAGCCCTCCAATAACTTGATACTGGTTCGACCTTGAACCTTCCTACAATCCTCCTTGGAAAGTAGACCCCTTTTGATTCTTCTGAAGTTTCCTCTTCAACATATTTGAAGTTGTATTTCCTTCACAACTTTGTGTTGGATCGATTTCCTTTGAGTTTCAGGCTTAAAGATTTTGCTTGAATGTTACTTGCTTGTTCGTGGTTCAGGTCACCTTTTTTCAGTAAATTTCTCAGCCTTTTATAGTGCACTTTTGAAATTAAGCCCGTTGAGAAGATAGGCTAATTTCAAAAGTCACTTATGATCGTTGGCTTGTCTTGTCTGCAGTCCTTGATGTTGACATTTCCTCGTATTAATTGCCTTCGCAGCATTGTAGATCTCTGACACACAATGCAGTGTTTCCCATTGGTTCATTCATTTTCAAAAAACTGGGACTAACATTTTACACCTAACAGCTTTGACATGTTACTATTCTGAGTAACATTCTTGACTTTTAATCAACGGATCTAAGTCAATTGTCTTGACTAGACTATTGTCTTTACGCCAGGTGACTTGAGTCAGCTACTAGTCATTGGATTACTCAACTGTCACATCAACTTGAGACTTGGCTTCTTGAGCTAACTTTACTGACACTTCTTACAGTTGTTCCTCAGCTGACAAACCTTCAGTCGAGTCCTTGACATCCTTCTTGGCCATACTCAGCTAACACACAGCAATGTCTTCAATCCAGTCCGCAGTTGACTTCTTGTATTTCTTGGCGTACCTGACTTGACTCAGCTTTTCCAGCCCTATCAATTATAATACAAATTAAAGGGAGAATAGGGTGCCAACTTCCTAGTTTAAGTTTTACATGGTATCATCAAAATCTACTAAATAAATTTCCTAACAATTTCCCCCTTTTTGATGATGCCAAAGCTTAAAACAAATTCAACAAAATATAAACAACAAAGATACATACAGACAATGCAATAGCAAATAATGTATGCTTAAAATAGATCTTTTTATTGATCATAGTTTTCTTGTCCTTTACATAGTTGTTTACATTTCGAATCAGGGCATTCTTTATCAAAGCAAAACATACATCTATGCTAAGATACAAGAATAAATACAAAGTAAAAAATTACAGGGAAAATCACTAAGTATTTTATTACAGATGACTTACAAGAATGTATTTACAATAGTAACATACATGAAAGGGTTCACAGTAATACTTCAACGCCTTCGCTGCCTCATTCTTTCTTCTTCAGTTCTCTTGTCGTCATCAGCTCTCTTTCCATTTCTCTCTTCTTCTTCAACTCTCTTTTTCTTTTCATATGTTCGTTTGGAAGCATCATCCCTTCGCTTCCTCTCGAGCCATTGCTAAGTTTGCCTTTTGTTCTCTTCTTCTTGTCTTCTTACCTCCTCTGCGTTCTTTCTTGCCACTTCCAGATTGGCCAATTCATCATACCCAGCCTAGTAGATCATCCATTTCTCGTCAAGATCTACATATTCAACATCCTTGGGTTTTGGTCGTGGTCGGGAGCCTTTTCCACCACCACTTCTTCCTCTTCATCTGGGTGTGTACTGCACGGGAGTCTTGTTTTACCAACCGAGTAATCTATTTGGAAGATGCTGCCAGCTTTCGACTTCTTCGCACAATGCTAGACCTTTCTCCCAGTATAAATCCCAGGCTTGGGCTAGTGACATTCCTTGGAAATAGCCTTCTGATTCAAGGGTTTTGAATTCTTCAACTGATCTATGCTCAGATCCATTGTCAGGAATCGCATCCTGATCTTTTCCAACTGGAAGTCCACCATACTATTTCAGCACTTCCGAACGTGGACATCCTGTTTTTTGAGAATTCCTCAAACCCTGCTTCAATGATTTTTCTTTTCTCCGACATTGGCACAACAGAGTGCTCAATGGGTAGGGTCATAGGAAATTTGCTCAGGATGGAGGCAGTAACATGACCTTGCTGGGGGGTTTCGGCTAACATTAGTGTCAAATCATTTTAACTTTCCCCCTCAGCTGCTTTACCCTTCTTCTCAGCTGAACTTATCTTAGCTGCGCCTTTCTTCAGCTTTTCCTCTTTCCATCCCTTTAGGGACACCTCTTCCACCTTTTTGTCAACATCAAAGGATAGAGGGACCCCAGGGAACATGGTTCCAAGAAAAAAGTCCAGTCTGTTCATTATTGAATCATGCCTGGAGTTTGCTGCATCAGTTGCGGTTCTAATTTCCAATCGAATGTCCTTAGACTTAGCTCTCAAAATCTTCATCTCAGCCAACAGGAGACTGAATTTGTCATTCATCGCATTTCAGAGTCTTAGGATCTCATTCTTATGAAAATGTCGCAGCAGCTCCATGTCATTTTTGTGAGACTAAGCTATTCTTTCAATGTATTCCTTCATCTATTGCCTGATCATGGAGTTATCCGCACTCCATATGAGCATTCTGCCATATAGGGCTTTGAAATATCGAACTTGTTCGCTTCACATAGCAGTCTGCTGTTGAGACCATTCTCGAATTTGCACTACGATCCCTCTCAAGGCTGCTGTGAGAGCGGTATCACGATTGTCCAGGCGTAAGTCGAGTGAGGCCTGGTGTCGTTCAATCTTCTCAATCTCCTCGCAGATCTTCTTGAAGACTTCACGAATTTTTTGTCTACTTTGAATCACCGCCGGCCACTCTTTGTCAAAATCAAAGTTTTTGGCACAATCATGTCGGTGGGAATGATGGGATCTTCCCTGACAGTGTATCTTCTTTGTTCAGCAGTTGTCTCTTCCTCGGATGCAGACAGATCCTGGGTGAATGGAAAAATGTCCTAAAAGACATCATCACGAACATAGGGAATATCTGGGTCTCGACTCTTCAATGCCTTCCTTTTTAGTAGAAGAGTGGAGTCAACTCTAAATGCCTCTCTGCGGCGACTTCATCGGCAATCTTCATAGTTTGAGAGCTGTGATGAGCCGATGGAGTCATTCGCTGCATGCAATCGTGGAAGCTGTGCAGATGACTCGCCTTTGGGGCTATTGGATTGTCTTTCCACCGACCGAGCCTCAACTGTCTTAACAACTTCCTTGGTCTCGTGAGACTTTTCTAAATGAACACCCCCAATGAGACTCAATTTGTGAGGCCTTCGTGTTCCCTTCGAACTTCTGGCAAGCCACTCTCACTGTCTTAGGGTATTCGACATTTCTTCGACAATCGAGAATTGTCTTAGGGTCTTCGACCATGGAATTTATAGAAGTCTCAACTCCTTGGATTGCACTTTCACTGCTTAGAGTGTTAACTCCTAGGGCATCTCCATCTTGTGCCTCGATTGTAAGAATAGTGTCATTGGACTTCAAAGCAGCTGACACTTCAGCTCGGACAGACTCAACTATCCGAGCTTTGTCAATATCACTCTGTTGTTGTTCTTTTTCTTTCTCTACTTCGCCTCCTTGCTTCATGGTTGAGTTTTCCACAACGTCCTCCTACCCTGCTATGGTGGAGAGAGATTCCCCTGGTGGCTTACGGTGAAACTGATCGACTCGATGGGGTCACGTGCTCGCGCCTCACTCCTTTTCCTTTGAGTGCTCAGCCGCTAGGGCAGGTGGTAGACCACCTTCTTCAGGGGTTGGCTCAGCTTGGGTGCCCAATTTCCCAGCTTCATCGCCAATGCCCTTGGATCCATCTTCCGATTGTACAAGGGGCATGGCTGCAGCAATGTCTATAGCAATCTGTTGCACAACTCCTAGAGGATCAATTTGCAGGAGAGATTGTGAGGACTCTCCTGGGCCTTCAAACAAACTCTGCTCAAACAAACTGCATGGACTCTCCTCGGGCTCGCTCCTTAGCTTTATCCTTTTCATCCGCCTTTATGATGCGGAAGATATCCATGAAATTGTCTTCATCAAGGGCCTGTCGAACAGTTGCAACACAAAGAAAATGAAGCAACTCTTCTTCTTCAATGAACTCAGGGTGAGTGAACTGCACCCTTGAGTGATCTAGTTTCCATGCTCTCCATTCTCTTAGACGTCGTTGAATATCTGGGTACAGTGGAGAGTACATGATAACATCGTCATCATCAACTTCACCCTCTCCTCATGTTTCTGGAATAGGAGGTAGAAGGCATTGATCTTCCTCAGAGGCAGCAGTATTAGATGTGGGTGGGGAGACAACCTTTTCAATGACTGGCTCAGTTGTCTCAGCTGTTTCACCTTCCTCAGCTGTTTTTCGTACAACTGGGTCTTCGTTTGATATCTGTTGATCATCATCAGCAGACTTCACAAATTCATCAATGACTTCAGGAGACTGCTCTTCGTGATTTCCAACAGTCTCGGTCTCTTCATTCTCCAGCTGAGTGGCAGACTCAGCCATTTTCTTAAGGTCAGAAAGCCTGACCAGCCTTCTCTTTCTTGGACAAACTAGAGGGACTTATGGTTCTGATTCAGTAGTTTCATCATTAGTGGGGACTTGGGTACTCTTCTTATAGGGAGCTGCCTTCCTCGACTTGGCAGTCCTCTTCTTCTTTGCGACTTGAGAAGGGATAGAGGGTTCATTCTCAGTCTCTGTTGTAGGGCAGGAGCTTTCTTGGGCTTAGCTTCATGGGCAACTTTCTTTGTCGAGCTGCAGGGGCAACTTTCTTCTTTGGGGGAGGGGTAGTAGTTGTGTCTTCAGGGTCAGTTGATTCCCCCTCACTCGTATCCGCCTTCTTCGCATGAGCTCTCTTTTGGGCACCGGAGAGGTTTGCCCGGAACATTTTCTTATTTACATGAAAAGGTTTGCCATGGCGAAGGGCAACACCTTTCACTTCCAACAAATGGCCAATCACAAGGCCATATCCAAGCGATACTCCAAAAGATCCATCCTTCTTATATGTCCTGTTCAGCACATTCTGGCAGAGTCTGTTGTAGACAAACTCAGCCCAGTTGACCTTTTTCCCTTGCAAGATCGCAACCATGACGATCAGCTTAGTCTTGGACAACTAATTAAAGCTTCCAAACTTCATGTCGACACATTTTGAGACGACATCCATCAACTTGTGATAGTTGTCCTTCAGTAGCTTCTTATCAGCTGTGTAGACCACCTTCGCAACACACTCGGGTTTGGCCACTTTCTTCCATGCAGCAGCCAAGTCGACATTAGCTTTGAATATTTTTTCATGCCTTTCGATGACAATGAGCAGTGCTCAGCAAGGTCCTTCGTACTGATTTTTATGTCCTTGCTGTAGACAGAAGACTTGATTTCTTCGTCCTGCACCTCTACGTTAACGTAGAGCTGAGCTACCTCCTCAAGGTAGGTGTGTGAGTACTCCATAGTTAGAAAAGCCTTTAGCCCTGACTTTTCCAACATATCAGCGATCTTCAGAACCAGGTTTTCATCAACACCCTGTTTTATCATTCCATCGAAATCCACCGAAGAGCCAGTGTGGATTTGCTTGAGAGTTTCACAAAATCATGCTTTTGAGCCATTTTAAGAGTGTTTCACCGAACAAAAAGTGTAGAACCTACTTTGAGATAACTTAGGGTTTCTGAGAGAAAAAAAAACTTTGCTTTGCTTGAAGATGAACAGTTCGCGTAGTGAGAGAAATGAAAATTTATGTATATAAAGGATGTGAAAGGACAAAATTCGGATTTTAAAATTTTTGATCAAAATCAACGGCTCAGATTAGAACATCAAAACCGCATTTAATTCATCGCATTTAATGCGGCAACATTTATATCCAATCATTATTATGCTGACGTCATTCTTAAAAATATTCCTTTTGATTAAAAATGACTGTGTTTTTGTCACTTAGCTCATAAATGATTCAGCTTATATCCAAAGTGACTTAACTCTGCTTCTCTCTTCCCATGAAGGACCTCAGCTGTCAGCAAACTCAATACAACTGACTTCCCGATAAGGTTGTTTCACTTGGCTGAAGTGTGAAACTTGCTCTGCTCTTATTTTCTCATCTTTTTCCTATGTTGATTGAGTCTTCTAAGTTTCAACTCAGCTCAATTAACCCTAACTCATTATTAAGTTCTTCAAACATTGATTAACATAGAGGCTTTGTGAATATATCAGCTAACTGCTTGTCAGTTGAGATGTATTCCAAGGTGATGTCTTTCTTTTCAACATGATCTCTTATGAAGTGATATCTTACATCAATATGCTTTGTTCCTGAATGCAACACATGATTCTTAGTGATTCCAATAGTACTAGTGTTATCACACACAATTGGAATTTCTTTTTCTTCAAACTCATAGTCTCTCAGCTGTTGTCTCATCCATAAGACTTGGGCACAATAGCTGCCCGCAGCTATGTACTCTGCTTCAGTTGTGGATGTGGCTATTGAGTTTTGCTTCTTGCTAAACCAGGAAACCAATCTATTTCCAAGCATTTGACATGTAGTTGAAGTACTTTCTGTCAACTCTACATCCAAAGATAATCGAGTCTGAGTAACCAATAAGCTTGAATCCACCTTCCTTTGGATACCATAAGCCAACTTCCTGGCATCCCTTCAAATACCTTAGGATTCTCTTAGTTGCAGTCATGTGGCTCTCTTTTGGTGCAGATTGAAATCTTGCACATACACCTACTACAAAGGTGATGTCCGGCCTGCTTGCTATTAAATAGAGCAATGATCCAATGAGTGCTCTATATCTGGTTTGATCTACAACCTTGCCATCTGCATCCATGTCCATCTTGACTGATGTGTTCAGTGGTATTTTCACAGAAGACTTCTCTTCCATACCAAGTTTCATCATTAAATCTCTGGTATATTTTGTTTGACTTATGAAGGTTCCATCCTTCAATTGCTTGACTTGAAGTCCTAGGAATAAAGTCAGCTCTCCAATCATGCTCATCTCAAATTTACCTTGCATGAGGTTTGAGAACATATCACACATGTCTTTGTTTGTGGGTGCAAAAATGATGTCATCCACATATATTTGAACAAGCAGTATACTCTCTTCATCTTGGATTCTGAAGAGTGTTCTATCCACTTTGTCTTTGGTGAATCTATTGTCAGTTAGGAATTGAGACAATGTATCATACCATGCTCTTGGTGCTTGTTTCAAACCATATAATGCTTTCTTGAGCTTATATATCTTATCTCCAATAGTTTTATGCTCAAAACCTGGAGGTTGTTCAACATAGATTTCTTCCTCTAACAGTACATTTAGAAAAACACTCTTCACATCCATTTGATATACAGTGAAGTTTATATGTGCAGCATAAGCAAGAAACATACTTATTGCTTCCAATCTTGCAATAGGAGCAAAGGTTTCATCAAAATCTATACCCTCTTCTTGGCAATACGCTTTGGCTAACAATCTTACTTTGTTTCTCACAACAGATCCTTCCTCATTCATCTTGTTCCTGAAAACCCATTTTGTGCCAATAACATTTTGATGGGTTGGCCTATGCACCAATTCCCATATTTTGTTTCTTTCAACCTGATTCAGCTCTTCTTGCATGGGTTGAATCCAATGTGTGTCATCCAATGCTTGAGACACGTCTTTTGGCTCTATCTGGGAAATAAAACAAGTGAACATTGCTTCATGTTGTGCTCTGGATCTTGTTCTTATGCCATCTCTAACATCTCCAACAACTAACTCTGGTGGATAGTCTCTCCGCCATCTCACATCAGGTTGGAGTAAGTCTGCTGGATTCACCTAGTCTCATGACTACGTTGTCTTGAACATCTCTTTCATCTTCATTGTTTGTAGACTTTCCAGTGTCTTTGAGATTCACTATCTCATCTTCATGCAGGTTGCTTGCTCTCACTTGACTTCAATATATGGACTCTTCCGTATAGTTGGTTGATTCGGACTTGTCGCCTAACTCTTCAATGTCTTCTCCAATCACATTAGGTTCATCAAAACCACATGAATATACTTCTTCGTGACCATAGTCCTCTTGTTCAACATTTGTATAGTCTTTGCTCTCAGCTGAGTATATCAAAAAGATGCCTTCATCAGCTTTAGCATCAAAAGCCTTCAAATTATCTTTGCCATTGTTATGGATGAAACATTTACATCCAAATATCCTGAAATATCCAACATTTAGCTTTCTCCATGTCCAAATTTCATAGGGAGTCTTGGTCAATTGCCTGTTTATCATGCATCTATTTTGAGTATAGCATGCTGTGTTAATGGCTTCAGCCCAAAATCTCTTAGGCAATCCAGCTTCAGCTAACATGGTCCTTGCATTTTTCTTGAGAGTTCAGTTCCTTCTTTCAGCTATTCCATTCTGCTTTGGATGTTTTTGCTGTAGATAACTCATGATCAGTACCATTTTCGACGCATTACTAAGTTATTATCCCATTAACAAACTCAGTTCCTCTGTCAGACCTTATTTTTATAATGGTTTGGCTCTTTTTATTTGAACTCTTTTCATCAGCTGAGATAACTTCTGCAAGGTTTCCTTCTTTTTGCACATGAAGATTGTCCATGTATATCTTGAATAGTCATCTACCACCACTAAGGTGTATTTCTTTCCACTTATGTTGGCTAGTTCAACTGGACCAAATAGATCCATATGCAACAGATGTAATATCCTTGTTGAAGAAGGACTTAGCTCGGCCTTGAATGAAGATTTTATTTGATTTACCATCTGGCATGCATCACATACACATTCCTTCTTGTACAATAAGTTTGGCAATCCTTCCACAAGATGACTTCTTGCAAGCTTGTTGATTGTCTTGAAATTCAGATGATTCAGCTTCTTGTGCCACAACCAACTTGATTCAGCTGTGCTCTTTGCCAACAGAAAAGTGCTTGGTGTAGCATTAGACCAATCTACCACATACATATTCTTCTGTCTTGATCCTTCCAGCACTATTTCATTTGATTCAGCATCTTTGATCTGACACACTCCCATATTGAATCCAACGTTGTAACCCTTGTCACAGAGTTGGTTGATGCTTAACAGGTTGAAGTTGAGGCCTTCAACATATGCAACATCTTTGATTTCCAATCCATTCTTCTTGATGGATCATGTGCCTTTGATTTCCCCTGGAGCTTCATTTCCTCCAAATATGACTTTTGCACATCTAATCTCTTTGAATCTTGACAAGTTTTTCTTGTTTCCTGTCATATCTCTGGAACAACCACTATCCATGTACCAGGTTCCTTAGCACTCAGTTGTTCCTTGAACCTGCAATCAAGGAAATTAGTTTTTAGGTACCCATACTTGCCTGGGTCCTGAGGGGTTAGTGCTATAAGATGATCGAACCAACCTATAGCCAAAGGACTTGACTCTAAGAGGTTGCCATCTATCAGTGCCATAATCCTAATGCACATTCGCAAAATGCATAGGTCTTAGCAATTGCTTTCTTGGGGTCTTAGCCAAAGGACTTGACTCTAAGAGGTTGCCATCTATCTGTATGCCTGTGTGTGTGTTTTAGCAATTGCTTTCTTAGGGTAGTTGTGATATTTCTGAGTGTAGTGCCTGGGTGCATATGTGTGCTGATAATAACTCTTTTGCCTTTGGAATGATCTTTGTTGAATTTTAGGTCTTTGCCATCTGGGCTTGTATTCCACAGGTCTTTGCTGATGTTTCACATTATTCCAATCAACATAGTTTGGATAGTTTCTATCATTCCCATCATGTGTGTTTCTTTGATGAAACTTCTAGGGGTTTTGGTAGCTCTATTTGCTTTTCACAAAGTATTTTCTGTATGGAGTTTGCTGAAGAACTCGGCTGGATTTCTTCTCAGCTGTCCTCTCAGCATACTCAATTGGCTGTTTCCTTTCCCTTTATATCCAAGGTCAGTTTTTTTTGTGATTGTGCTTAGGAGTGAATGTGGGTGAAACATTTGATGTTTTGGATTTTGAGATGCTTCATTTCTTGAAGATCCTTTTTCCAAAATCACTTTTGGAGTTTGATTGTGCACAAAGGAATTAAATCATATGCCTGTTTTATCTCCACAATCTTTTTGACCCATGATAAGATTATCCAATGATTTGGATGCCTTTGTAAATGAGACAATCATGTTTTTGAAATCCTTTTTCCTCTTTTCTATAGTAGCTAACTCTGTTATGATCTTGGCATTCTCAACCTCGACTTTGTGTTCTCATCGCCCTATGTGACTCGAGTACTCGGCTCTTTAGTCAGCTGTGAGTTTTGGCATTTAAACTGGCTGGTTTCCTCATTTAGAATTGTGTGTGAGGATTTTATGTGCTCAAAATCTTTCATCATTTTGCCTAATGAATCATAAAGATCAGTGGGTGATGAAGTGTGTGTATCACAATCACTATCACTTGAATCTGAATGAGATGAGTTAGAGTGTACCTCATCTTCTTGATCTGGTTGATCTTGTTCTTTAGCGATAAGGCATATCATGGCCTCTTCTTCAGAATCACTTGAGTAGTCAGCTTCACTACTCTCTCGAGTCTCGATTTTGTTTCTTTAGACTTATTTGTCCCAGTAGATCTCAAGTGACCAACATGGATTTCTTATTTTGCTGTCTTCTTTCTATGAAGACTTTTCTTTCTTTTTCATTCCTATATTGTTGACTGGTGGATAGGAACAATCAACTGCAAAGTGTTCTGGTTTTCTGCAGTTCCAACACAGGTTCTCAACTCTTTGATCAACTCTTTCTGTTCTTGGCTTATCAACTCTCTGATATTCAACCTTTGATGCTCAGCTTTCTTGGGTGGCCTATCTTCCCTTGACTTAGAGGGAGTTGAATGTCTTTGGAGGCTTCACCATTGTTTCTTTTATAGTTCTTATTGAAGAACTTGAGAATCTTTTAACCATTAGGACAATCTCCTCCTGGTCTATGGCTTCTTTTGGTTCAACTCTCTTTCCATCCTTGACTACCAGTGCAGCTGTCTTGGGTAAAACTGTCTCCTCTTGCTCTTTTCTTCTCAGCTCAAACTCATAGGCTTTGAGGTCTGAGAATAGCTCATGGTTAGATGTTCTTGAGAGGTCCATGGAATGTCTTAGAGCTATAGTTTTCTCATCTTCATGCACATCTCCGTTTGTGTGTATTCCTTCCCAAGAGCTGAAAGCTCATTTGTGATTTCAGTGAACCTGGCATCCAGCTGATTAATGGTTTCACCTGCAAACATTTTGAAATTTTCAAATTTTTGAACAACAACGGACAATTTATTTTCTTTAATTTGTATGATTTCTTTTGCAGATTAGAGTCAGTTTATTCCAGATTTCTTTTGCAGATTTGTATGATTTGACTTTGTTGAACATTGATTTGTAAGGTTTAGAAGGGGGGGTTGAATAAACCTTACCAACTTTTCGATTTTAGTCCTTTTAAAATTATAACAGAATTAACTAAAACAACTATGTCCTTGATGGACAACTAAGTTGGTTATTCAGTTGAGTTAGCCACTCAACAGACTCGATAGAAGTGTTGATAGAATAACTCGGCTATTTAACCTTAACTTTAACGTGGTTGTATTTGTTTTATCAATGGAAGACTTAACACCCTTGATTTGTTTTAAGTGTGTTTTAACACTTGATTTTTAGTACTTGGTTATTAATCAGTTGGATAGCAAATATGAGTTTTATCAGCAGATATGATGTAAGTATGCAGAAATGCAAATTGCTGAAAAAAATAAATGACACAGATAATTTTTATAGAGGTTCGAAGATGGGTTTACAACATGATGAACCACTCATGGAGGAATCCACTATGTAACAGATCAGTTTACAACATGGTGAACAATCTAGAGATAGCCTTGGTCACATAGCTGGCTTCTCTTGCGACTCAACTTCTTCACAGGGCATCTGCCTTGCTACTTCAGCTCACTTCTCAAGCTCTTGGATTTGATCACGAAGCCCTCCAATAACTTGATACTAGTTCGACCTTGAACCTTTCTACAATCCTCCCTAGAAAATAGACCCCTTTTGATTCTTCAAAAGTTTTCTCTTCAGCAGATTTGAAGTTGTCTTTCCTTCACAGCTTTGTGTTGGATCGATTTCCTTCGAGTTTCAGGCTTGAGGACTTTGCTTGAATGTACTTGAGAATTTTTCAAGTTAATTGCTTGAATGTTGCTTGCTTGTTCGTGGTTCAGGTCACCTTTTCTCAGTAAATTCCTCAGCCTTTTATAGTGCACTTTTGGAATTTTGCCCGTTGAAGAGATAGGATAATTTCAAAAGTCACTTATGATCGTTGGCTTGTCTTGTCTGCAGTCCTTGATGTTGACATTTCCTCATATTAATTGCCTTCGCAGCATTGCAGATCTCTGACACATGGTGCAGTATTTCCCATTGGTTCATTCCTTTTGCACAAAATTGGGACTAACACTTTACACCTGACAGCTTTGACATGTTACTATTCTAAGTAACATTCTTGACATTTAATCAACGGATCTAAGTCAGTTGTCTTGACTAGACTGTTGTCTTTGCACCAGGTGACTTGAGTCAGCTTCCACTCATTGGATGACTAACCTGTCACTTCAACTTGAGACTTGGCTTCTTGAGCTAACTTTACTTACACTTCTTACAGTTGTTCCTCAGCTGACACACCTTCAGTCGAGTCCTTGACTTCCTTCTTGGCCATACTCAGTTGACACACAACAGAGTCTTCAATCCAGTCTGCAGTTTACTTCTTGTTTTTCTTGGCGTAGCTGACTTGACTCATCTTTTCCAGCCCTATCTATTACAATACAAATTACAGGAAAAATGGGGTGCCAACTTCCTAGTTTAAGTTTTACATGGTATCATCAAAATCTAATTAATAAATTTCCTAACAATCTGACATCAATGTGCTTGGTTCTTGAGTGCAATACTGTATTTTGAGTGATTGCAATGACACTTTTGTTATCATACATAATTGGAATCTCATTTTTTTCTATATCATAATCCCTCAGTTGTTGCCTCATCCATAAAACTTGGGCACAAGAGCTGCCTGCAGTAATGTACTCTCCCTCAGTTGTGGATGTAGTTATTTAGTTTTGTTTCTTGCTGAACCAAGAAACAATCTATTTCCAATCATATGACATATACTACAAGTACTTTTTCTGTCAACTCTACATCCAACATACTCTTAGTCTGAATAGCCAATCAACTTGAATCCTCCTTCTTTAAGATACCATAAGCCAACTTCTTGGTTTCCCTTTATGACTTTCCTTTGGAGCAGACTGAAATCTAGCACATACTCCTACATCAAAGGTGATGTCTGGTCTGCTGGCAGTCAAGTAGAGCAATGATCCAATAATTGCTCTATATCTTGTTTGATTAACTGATTTTCCTTCTGCATCCATATCCATCTTCAAAAAAGTATTCATGGGAATCTTCACAGATGACTTCTCTTGCATACCAAATTTCTTTATTAAATCACTGGTATATTTGTTTTGACTTATTAAGGTTCCATCCTTCATTTGCTTGACTTGAAGACCTAGGAATAAAGTCATCTCTCCCATCATGCTCATCTCAAACTTCCCTTGCATGAGGTTTGAGAACTTTTCACACACCTATTTGTTTGTGGATCCAAAGATGATGTCATCCACATAAATTTGAACAAGCAGTATACTCTTTCCGTATTGAATTCTGAAGAGTGTTCTATCAACTTTGACTTTGGTGAATTCATTGTCTATAAGAAGCTGAGACAATGTATCATACCATGCTCTTGGTGCTTGCTTCAAATGATACAATGCTTTCTTAAGCTTGTAGACTTTGTTTCCAATAGTTTTCTTCTTAAAACCAGGAGGTTGTTGCACATTTGACTTCTTCTTCCAAAAGTCGGTTCAAAAGTGCACTCTTCACATCCATTTGACAGACTGTGAAGTTCTTGTGTGTTGTATAAGCAAGAAACATCCTTATTGCTTTCAATCTTGCAACAGGTGCAAATGTTTCATCAAAATCTATCCTTCTTCTTGGTAATACCCTTTGGCTACCAACCTTGCTTTGTTTCTCACTACAGATCCTTCCTCATTCATCTTGTTGTTGAATACCCACTTAGGACCAATAACATTTTGGTGGGTAAAAATTTGACCCAATTCCCAAACTTTATTTCTTTCAAACTCCGATCCAACTTTTCCTATATAGCTAGTATCCAATGTGTGTCATTCAATGCTTGTGACACATCCTTTCACTCAATTTGATAAATGAAACAAGTAAACATAGCTCCATGTTTGTCCTGGATCTGGTTCTCACTCATTCTCTAACATTTCCAAGGATTAACTAAGGTGGATGGTCTCTCGGCTATCTCATATCTGGTTGGAGTAAATATGCTCGGTTGAGTCTTCTTCTTGACCAAGTTGTCTTGAATAGTTTCTTCTTGATCATCATCATTCATTACCGAAGCATTCAATCGATCTTTGAGATTCAACTATCTCATCTTCATCCGAGTTGAGTCTTTTGATATCCGCCTCAACATAGGGACTATTCGAATAATCGGTTGATTCATCTTTTGCCTAACTCATCAATGTCTTCAATTTATATTTGGTTCATCAAAGACCACATGGATAGACTCTTACGTGACTATTATCCTCTTGTTCAACACTGAAAGCTTTATTCTTAGTTGAGTATCCCAAAAAGATACCTTCAGCCTTCAAACATCAAAAGCTTTTAAGTTATCCTTTCCTTTGTTGTGAATGAAACACTTTCTTCCGGAGATATGAAAATATCAACATTAGACTTTCTACATGTCCAAATTTCATAGGAGGTTTTGGACAACCGCCTATTTATCATACACATATTCCGAGTATAACAAGCGGTGTTAATGGTTTCAACCTAAAATCTCTTATGCAATCCGACCCACTAACATGGTCCTTGTAGCTTCCCGAGGGTTATGTTCCTTCTTTCACCTACTCCATTTCGCTATGGAGTTCTTGCGGTGATAACTCATGACCAATACCAATTATCGATAACCTCTACTTTACTTGGATCAACCGAGGTTCCATTTCTAGACACAACATGTCAGAAGAATACTACTCGATCCGGCCCAGAATTCACATTTCTAAATGTAGCATATAATTGTTTTGCTTTCGGGACCTCTAATACCATTTTTAGGTGTTCAATGTGCTCCTCTTTTGTTTAGAGTATATCAAAATGTCATTGATAAACACAATAACGAATTTATCTAGAAAATCTTTGAATACCCGATCTAAGTCTATGAAAGTGGGTGGGGCATTCGTTAACCTAAACGGCATTACCAAGAATTCATAATGTTCATACCTCGTGTTAAATGATGTCTTGGGTATAACCTCATGTTTTATTTTGGTGATGGTACTCGGATCGCAAGTCGGTCTTGAAAATATCACTTGTTGCATGTTGAAGTTGATCGAATAAATCATCGATTCAAGGTAATGGGTATTTATTCTTAATTGTAACTTTGTTTAATTCTCGGTAGTCGATGCATAATCTCATCATGTTAGGAAAATTTATGTTTAGATTTTGATGAACCAAGTAAAACTTAGATAAGGAAGTTGGCACCCCATTTTCTACGTAATTTAATTTGTAATAGATAGGACTGAATAAGTTGAGTTGATGTGAGCTAAGTTGAAGATTACAAGAGTCGATGTAGATCAAGAAGAGACCCGGTTGTGTGTCAGCTGTAAAGCCAAGTGAAGGCTCAGTCAAGTGACAGAAAAGTTGTCTCAGTCACCGAACGATAGCTAAGTCATTCCAAAATGATTGGAATCAAATGTCAAAGGGGTATGCAACAGACAAGACTTGAAGAAAGCTGAAAGTGATCCGTTGTCAACACAAGTCAAGGTTTTTTTGGAAATAGGCATGTGACTGGTTGCCAGCAATAAAGATGTTTTGCTGGAAGAGTGCAAAAAACAAGGAACTAATGAGATGTACGAATTTAATTCATGGTACGATCCACATCAATCTTGCAAGACAAGACAAGCCAACAACCTATGAGTGTGATGTAAAATGTGTCTCTATCTCTTTAACGAACATAATTTCAAATATACACTATAAAATGCTAAGGAAGCAAGTGAGAGAAGCTTACGAATTTCATATGACTATCAAGCATTCAAGCAAGCAATAACCTGTAAATTCTCTCAAGCTTTTCAAAGATATCCTCAAGCCTAATTTCGAAGGAACTCAATCCAACACATTCAGTGAAGGAAAGATTACTTCACCAGTTGAAGAGAAAATTTTGTTTAAAGAACAAAAGTGGTATACTCTCCAAGGTTGAAGGAGAAGTAGTAAGGTTCAAGTTCGAACCAGACGCTTTAGACTCGTTGGAGGGCTGTGTGAACAAATCCAAGAGTTTGAAGGAGCTGAAGTAGCAAGACAACTGTTTTGTGAAGAATATGAGTCCCAAGAGCAGCTGGCTGTGTGATCGAAGCTGACTCGGAGTGTTGACCGCTTTGTAACCAAGATCTTGTTACTTAGTTTATTCCTCCAGGAGTTGGAGAAGAGTGGATTAGAGGAATTACCCCATCCTCGAAATACTATAAAAATTGCTAGTGTCTTATATACTTACAACACATTTAATTCTTGCACTTATTTTATATCTGCTGCTAAGTTATAATTGTTGAACTGGACTGATAATAACAATTGCCAAAACAAGTGTTGTAAAACAAGTTTAAAATCATAAGGGTGAAAAGTCTTCCACTGTACAAAACCAAATCAATTGTTATTCTAAGTGTTAGTTGAAAGTAGCTAAGTTATAATATCAATAGCTAAGTTGAGTCTATTAAGTGGGTAACTTTGCTGAGCAAGCCAACCTAGATGTCCCTCATGGACTAAGTTGATTTGAGTTAACTCTGAAAATGTTTTAAAATGACTAAATTGAAATAATTGGTAAGGTTTATTCTACCCCTTCCCCTTCTAAAGTTTAAACATCACCCTTTGGGACCTACAAGTGGTATCAGAGCGGTTGGTTCATTGAGCCTTCCGCAATGGTTACTGAAATAGATCTCTTCATCTTTCAAAAGAATCATCACTTGAGTTTTTAAAGCTTTTATTTCAAAATCTAAATCGCATTCCAATATTTACTGTAGAAGAGTTTGATGATTGTAAAATTTGTATGTAGGCTCATATATCAACCCTGCATGATGAAATGTAGCTAGTGATAGAGGATGGGCCAATTCAAATCCTAAAGGTCAACACTGCTGTAACAAGGGCATCTCTTGCTGAAGGAGAGGATGTTGCACCAGCAGAGCCCAGACCTGCTATGGTTGAAAAACCTCATTGTGAATGGATCAAGATCGAAAAGAGATACAATCTTGACAATGTTGCCAATGATATTATTTATAAAACTTTGGATGAGGCAATATTTAATAAAGTCAAATCTTGCAAAACAACCAAAGAAATTTGGGAAAAACTCACTTTGATTTGTGAAGGGTCTGATCAAATCAAAGAAAATAAATTAACTATTGCAGTTTTAAAATGATTTCAGGTGAAAGTCAGGATCAGCTGGATGCCAGATTCACAGAAATCACCAATGAGCTTTGGACTATGGGAAAGTAGTACACACGAAAGAGATGTGTATAAAGATCCTAAGGTCTCTCCGGTGAGTGGGAAATGAAGGTCATGGCTCTGAGACATTCCATGGATCTCTCCAAAACATAAAACCATTAGTTATTCTCTGACCTCAAAGCATATGAGTTTGAGCTGAGAAGAAAAGAACAAGAGGAGACAGTTGTACCAAGAACAACTGCACTCATGGCTAGTGAAGGAAAGAAAGGTGATTCTAAGGAGACAATAAACCAAGAAGAGATTGCCCTGATGGTAAAAAGGTTCAACAAGTTCTTCAATAAGAACTATAAAAGGAACATGGGTGAATCTTCAAGAAGACACTCAACACCCTCCAAAGTAAGGGAGTACAGACCACTGAAGAGAGTTGAACATCAAAGAACTGAGTATCAGAGAGCTAATAATCAGAGGGCTGATAGAGCTTACTTGCAGATAGCTGAGAACCTGTGTTGAAACTACAAGCAATCAAGACATTTTGCTGTTGACTATCCTTATCCACCAGTCAACAAATACAGAAATGAAGAGGATGGAAAGGTCTTTAGGGAAAGAATACAAGAAAATAAGAAAGCCATGTTGGCTGCTGAGACTACTGAAATAGCTAAGTGCAAAGAACTAGAAGACTCATATAATAGTGAGCAGACTACTCAAGTGATACAGAGGAAGAGGCTTTGATATGCCTCTTGGCCAAAGAACAAGACTCAAAAGATCAAGAAGATGAGGTACACTTTAATTCATCTCATTCTGATTCAAGTGATAGTCATAGTGACCCAAACACTTCATCACCCACAGATCTTTATAATTCTATAGGCAAAATAATGAAACATTTTGAGCACATAAATTCCTCTCATACACTATTTAATGAGGAAAATAGCAGCTTTAATGCCTTAACTCATAGTTGACTAAAGAGCTGAGCACTCTGAGTCACATAACTGATGAGAACACTAAGATGAAGGCTGAAATTGCCAAGATCCAAGCAGACTTAGCTGCTATAGAAAAGAGGGAAAATGATCTCAAAAATGTGATTGCTTCATTCACTAAGGCATCCAAATTCATGGATGAACTTATAATGATTCAAAAAGAAAGTGTTGACAAGACAGGTATTGAATTAATTCCTTTTTACATGCCCAAGTCCCAAGAGTGGTTATGGAAAAAGGATCCTCAAGCAATGGGGGAATCTAAAAATCCAACGCACCATATGTTGCACCTACACCCACTCAAAAACACAATCACATCCATATTGGCCTTGGATATAAGGGAAAAGGAAAGAAGCCAGTTGAGTATCTTTGAAAGGACAAAATTGAAACCAAATTTAAAAGTCCATCAATAGACTCCAAACAATTAAATACTCTGTGAAATCTAAACAGAGCTACCAAAAGCCCCAGAGATTTCATCCAAGAAAATCACATGATGGGAATGGTAGAAATTACCCAAGCCAAGCTAATTGGAATAACCAAATGAGATATCAGCCAAGACCTATGGGATACAAGACAAAGTGGCAAAGACCTCAAACACATCATAGGTTATTCCCGAGGCAAAAGATCTATAATCAACACACTTATGCACCTAGGCACAAAACTCAACATGCACAGAAATTCCACTATTAGCCCAAGAAAGCAAATGCTCAAACACACACACACAAGCATACAAACAAAAGAGACAGTTGTATGAACCTAAAGCCCCCAAGCGATTTGCTAATGTATATTATGATTATGGAACTGATAGGTGACAACCTCTTAGAGTCAGATCATTGTGCTATAGTTTGGTTGGAACACCTTATAGCACTAACCACTCAGGACCCAGGCAAGTATGGGTACCTAAAAACTAATTCCTTGATTGCAGGTTAAGGATACAACTGAGTGCCAAGGAACCTGGTACATGGATAATGGTTGTTCCAGACACATGACATGAAACAAGAGAAATATGTCATCAAAGTTCAAGGAAATTAAAGGTGCAAAAGTCATATTTGGAGGAAATGCAGCTCCAAGGGAAATCAAAGGTACAGGACCCATAAGGAAAAATGGATTGGAAATCACAAATGTTGCATATGTTGAAGGCTTCAACTTCAATCTGTTGAGCATAAGCAAACTCTGTGACAAAGACTATAATGTGGGATACAATATGGGAGTTTGCAAAATCAAGGATCTTTGAAACAAATGAAATCGTGCTTCAAGGATCAAGGCGGAAGAACATGTATGTAGTGGATTGGTCAACTGCTACACCAGACACATGTCGCTAGCAAAGAGTACAACCGAATCAAGTTGGTTGTGGCATAAAAAGTTGAGTTACCTGAACTTCAAGACAATCAACAAGCTTGCAAGGAGTCATCTTGTGGAAGGATTTCCTGACTCAAGATGCAAGAAATAAAGCATTTGTGATGCACGCGGATGGGAAAGCAAATTAAATCATCCTTCAAGGACAAGCCAAATCATTCTTCAACAAGGATATTGCACCACAATAATTTCACTGTGTTTCTTGCCAAGAGTGCATTTTTTAATGGACTTTTGGAAGAAGAAGTCTATGTGGAGTAGCCTCCAGGTTTTGAGCGAGAAAACTATTGGAGATAAAGTCCACAAGCTCAACAAAGCTCTGTATGGATTGAATTAAGCATCAAGAGTCTGGTATGACACATTGTCTCGTTTCTAATTGACAATAGATTTACCAAAGGCAAGGTTGATAGAACACTCTTCAGAATTCAAGATGGGGAGAGTATATTGCTTGTTCAAATTTTTGTGGATGACATCATTTTTGGATCCACAAATAAAGAGTTGTGTGACAAGTTTTCAAACCTCATGCAAGGGAAGTTTGAAATGAGTATGATGGGAGAGTTGACTTTCTTCCTAGGTCTTCAAGTCAAGCAATTGAAGGATGGGACCTTCTTAAGTCAACCCAAATATACCAGAGATTTGATGAAGAAATTTGGTATGGAAGAAAAATCATCAGTGAAAATTCCCATGAATTAATACATCAATCAAGATGGATATGGATGCAGATGGCAAAGTTGTAGATCAAACCATATATAGAGCCCTCATTGGATCATTGCTCTATTTGACAACAAATAGGCCCGACATCACCTTTGTTGTAGGTGTATGTGCTAGACTTTCAATCTGCACCAAAAGAGTGTCATATGACTGCAGCTAACAGAATCCTAAGGTATTTGAAGGGATGCCAAGAAGTTGGCTTATGGTATCCAAAGGATGGAGGATTCAAGCTACTTAGCTAATCAGACTCAAACTATGATGGATGTAGAGTGGACAGGAAAAGTACATCAGGCACTTGTCAAATGCTTGGAAATAGATTAGTTTCTTAGTTCCGCAAGAAAAAAAATTCAATAGCTACATCCATAGTCAAGCGAGTACATAGTTGCGGGTGGTTGTTGTGCCCAAGTTACGTGGATAAGGCAACAACTGAGTGATTATGATATAGAAGAAAATGAGATTCCAATTATGTACGACAACACAAGTGCTATTGCAATTACTCAAAATCATGTATTTCACTCAAAAACTAAGCACATTGATGTCAAGATATCATTTTATTCGAGATCATATTGAAAAAAAAAGATATCACTCCGGAATACATCTCAACCGATAAGCGTTAGGCGACATATGCACTAAGCCATTATGTGAATCAAGGTTTGAAGAGCTTAAAAATGAGCTAGGTTTGAGATTGAGTGAGTTAGGAGACTCAAGACTCAATCAGACAATCAAGGAAGTGGGAATTGGAAATCAGCAAAGTTTCATTTTCCCACCAAGTGAAACAAATCAAGACGGTTGGTCACCATTTGTATCAAGAAGAGAAAAGCAGAGTTAAGTCACTTTTGGATGATAGTTGGGTTATTTATCGCCTAACAAAACGCAGCCATTTTCTCGTAAGCGGGAATTTTTTGGGCATATATTTTGATGAAACGCAGCCATATATTTGTGGTAAGAAACAAAGCAAGATTGGTAGCCAAAGGGTATTGCCAAGAAGAAGGAATATATTTTGATGAAACATTTGCTCCTATTGCAAGATTGGAAGCAATAAGAACGTTTCTTGCTTATGTTGCACACATGAATTTTACTGTATAGAAAATGGATGTGAAAAGTGCATTCTTAAATGGATTATTGGAAGAAGAAGTATATGTTGAGCAGCCACCAGGATTCGAACAAAAGATAGCTGGAGATATGGTTTACAAGTTAAGGAAGGCTCTTTATGGATTAAAGTAAGCTCCAAGAGCATGGTACGACACATTATCACAATTTCTAATTGAAAGCGGATTCACAAAAGGCAAAGTTGATAGAACGTTGTTCAGAATTGAAGATGAGAAGAGCATCCTGCTAGTTCAAATATACGTGGATGACATCATTTTTGGCTCCACTGATAAGAAGTGCACAAAATTCTCAAATCTCATGCAGGGAAAATTTGAGATGAGTATGATGGGAGAGTTAACTTTCTTCCTAGGACTTCAAGTCAAACAAATGGAAGAAGGAACCTTCATAAGTCAGACAAAATACACAAGGGATCTAATGAAGAAGTTTGGAATGGAAGAAAAATCCTTAGTAAAAATTCATATGAACACATCAGCCAAGATGGATATGGACAAAGAAGGAAAAGATGTTGACCAAACAAGGTGCAGAGGCCTCATTGGATCTCTGTTGTACTGATTGCAAGTAGGCGACATTACCTATGTTGTTGGTGTATGTGCTAGATTTCAATCAGACACCCAAGGAAAGTCACATCACGTAGCCAAGAGAATCCTGGGGTATTTAAATGGAAGCCAGGGAGTCGGCTTGTGGAATCTAAAGAAGTAGGATTCAAGCCAATAGGATATTCGGACTCGGACTATCTTTGGTTGCAATCAGTGTGAAAAAGCACATCATGAACTTGCCAAAATTCTCATGGTTGAAGAAGAAACAAAATTCCATTGCAACATCCACACCAAGTGGTACATAGTACGGCGGCGGCGTGATTGTGCACAAATACTATGGATGAGACAACAACTGAGAGACTACAATGTTAAAGAAAGAGAAATTCCAATTTTGTGTGATAACACGAGTGCCATAACAATCACTCAAAATCCTGTACTGCTTTCAAGGACAAAACATATTGATGTCAGATATCACTTCATAAGAGATCATGTGGAAAAGAAAAACATCACATTGGAATATATCTCAACTGACAAACAATTAGATGATATTTTCACAAAACCATTATGTGAATCACGATTTGAAGAACTCAAGAATGAGTTGGGTTTAATTGAGCTGAGTTAGAAGTTCAGAAATTTCAACATAACCTGGAAAAAAGGTAGAAAATATCAAGTGAAATAGCTGAGCCGGAAAGACAGATGTACTAAGTTAGCTATCAGCAGAGTCAAGTTAAGTTAAAAAGCTGAGTTACTTTGAAGTGAGCTGAAGTTGACAAACTTATTTGCAACGATGTTGTTTTGAGGAAGTGGGAATGGTTTAGTATTAAGCATCATACATGATCAGCTAAACGAGGAAAAAGCTGCCATTATGTCCATGATTGGATATAAATGCTGTTGCATTAAATATGGAGAGATAATGCGGTTTTCAAGACTCGACCCTAAACGTTGATCTTGACCAAATGATTCAAATTCCTCAAACTGTCCATTCAAATCATATATATACGAAAATCAGTTCTCTCTCTCTCTCTCTCTCTCTCTCTCTCTCTCTCTCTCTCTCTCTCCTTTCATGCTCACAAATTATCTTCAAACTAACAAAGGAATCTCTCTCTGCAAAAACCCTATCTTTCTCAAAATTGAAATCCTTCGGTTCTTTCAGAAATTATCTCAAGCGAAAATGGCACCAACGCACGATTATGCTAAGCTCGCAAAGCAAATCCACTCTGGCGCTTTAGTGGATTTTGAAGGTATGCTAAAACAAGGGGCTGACAAAACCCTTGTTGCGAAAATTGCTGAGATGCTAGAAAAGTCAGGGCTCAAGGCTTTTCTGACCTTGGAACACTCACATACCTACCTCAAGGAGGTAGCAATGTTTTACGTTAACGCAGAAGTTCGGGATGAAGAGATAAGGTCCTCTGTTCACAGCACGGACATCACAATTTATGCTAAGGACCTTGCTGAACACTGCCTCCTGCCGTCGGAAGGCATGAAGGAAATACTCGAAGCACATGTCGACTTGGCTACTGCATGGAAGGAAGTAGCCAAACCCGAGTATCTTTGATAAACTAATTTACACACGGTGACAAGAAGTTATCAAGGGCGATTATCACAAGTCGGGTAGATATCGTTTTGAAATGCGTTGATATGAAGTTTGGGAGCTTTAATCAATTGTCCGAACTAAGTGGTCATCATGGCTGTGATTACCCAAGGAAGAAAGTCAATTGGGCAGAGTTTGTATACATGAGACTCGCTAGAACGTGACGAACAAGACCTTTAAGGAGAATGGGTTGTTTGGATGTTCGCTAGGATATGGCCTAGTCATTGGCCATCTGTTGGATGTGAAGGGTGTTGCACTTCGCCATGGAAAGCCCTTCCACGTGAACAAGAATATGTTCGGGGCAAATCTCTCACCGCTACCCATCCTCCCAAGAAGAAAGTTGCCCCGCAGTGCGAAGAAGAAGGTCGCCCCTGCAGCCTAAGAAAAAGAGTGTCCTACCCCCGTAAGTCGCCTTTGCCCGTGCAGTCGTGTCTCCTTCCCTCGCTGGCCGAGGAAGAAGGAACCTCAAATTCTATCTCACCATATGGAAGAAGAGGGCGCCAAATCCGGAAGGCGGCTCCCTCTAAGAAGGATGCCCGGCCCCCACCGCGCAGAATCGAAGAAGAAACAGAACCACAAATTCCTCTGGTTAAGACCAAAAGAAGAAGAATCTTCAAGCTTTCAGAGCTTGAACAGACAGCTGAATCTACCTCTCAGCTGGAGAAAACACCAGAGACTGTTGAAGCTCAAGAAGTGCAGTGTCCCGAAGTTGTTGATGAACTGCCAAGTCTGCTGAGGATGATCAGCAGAGGCCCACAGAAGACCCAGCTGTGGAGAAGACGCTGAGGATAATGTAGCAGCTGAGACAACTAAACATCCATCTAAAAATATTGTCTCTCCACCTGCTACTGATGCTGTTGAAGAAGAAGAGCAGCAAAATATCTTGCCTTCGATCCCAGAAAATGAAGGACAAGAAGATGATGATGATGTCATCATGTATTCTCCTGTATACCCAGACATTCAGCGCCGTCTACTCGAATGGAGGGCATGGAAGCTAAGATACTCAAGGGAGCAGTTCGCTCGCCCTGAGTTCATCGAAGAAGAGGAGGAATTGCTGCAATTTCTCGGAGTTAACATGTGCTTCAGGCCCTTGATGAAGATAGTTGCCTGAATATTCTACAAATCTTCAAGGGGAAGGAACAAGCCAAAGCAGCCGAGGAAGCAGAAGCTCTCGAGAGAGCCAATATATGTCCGCTTACTGGAACTCTAGAACACACTCACTCTCATTTGGATGTGTTCTCAGAGAGTGATGAAGATATGGATCCCGCAGCTGCAGCAGAGAAGTCGGACTTGCAGCAAGCTCTACGGGATTCCAGGCGAATGCATGAGCAGCAACTATTCGAAGGACCAGAAGAGTCGTCCCAATCTCTCCTACAGACCGATCCTTTGGGAGTAGCATAGCATATTACCTCAGTCGTTGCTGCAGCTACGTCCCCTGTCCAGTCGGAGGATGGTTCCAAGGGAACTGGCAATGAAGCTGGGAATTTCGGCACCCAAGCTGAGCCAACCCCTGAAGAAGGTGTTAACACACCTGGCCCAGCGGCTGAACACTCAACGGACAAGGTCGCGAGTCAAGAGCAGAGTGACCCCATTCTCAGTCACTCAGCTGGTGAGCCAGTTGAGGGGGAAACTCTACTTACCACAACAGGGTTGGAGGTTGCTGTGGATGACTCAAATTTGCAGAAAGGAGGCGAAGTAGATACTGAAAAACAACTAAAACAGAGTGACATTGACGAAGCTCGGACAGTTGAGTCTGTCCCAGCTGAAGTGTCAGCTGCTTTGATGGCTGATGACACTGCTGTTGCAGTGTCGTGGGAGTTAACACTCTAGGTAGTGAAAGCGCAATTCAAGGGGTTGAGACTCCTATGGATGCCAATGTTGAAGACCCTCAGACATCTGCGACTGTCGAAGGGACTGTTGAAGGCCTCACTGCAGTTGAGACTGATGGAGGTATTGAAGGCCCAAGGGAGGTTGAGACTTCCCTGGGTAAAGCTCAAGAAATTCAGAACATCCCTCCTATTCTCAGCGCTTGAATCGAAAAGGAGATTAGTGCACTTCATGACTCCCAGGAGAATCCTGATACATCATTTCTGGGATCTGAAGATGAATCTAAGTCCACACCCATTGCACATCAAAAGGACCCAGCTGAGGATGTTCTCCCGCAGACAAGTCAGTCGAGTTACAAAGTTGCTCGTCAAACATTCAACTTCAATGATGAACCAAGACCCCAGGTTTCATCATCATCCGATGACGCCGATATTGCAAAAAAGACAGATCCGGTACTTCACTTAGCAAAATCTACTGAGGCCGAAGAAGCTGTTAAGACAGCTGAGGCTCAGTCAGCTGGCCAACCCACTCCAAAAGTCCTAGCTGAAACCGAGTTATCTACGCAGGCTCCCACAGCTGCAGCAGTACCGACTCCACCGGGAACATCACATGCATAGACCGCACAAACAATCCCATATGTGTGAGATGATGCTTTTGAGCAAGTATTTCCCTTCTCTATTGAGTTGCCTGAGCTAGAAGAAGAGACTGCTAGAGAGACACGATGATACATTGTTCGCGAAGATCATGTAATCCCTACAGACTCTATTGTGCCAGCAAACTTTGATTTCGATGTAGAATGGTCGACAGTTGAATCAGGTGTGACAGCTAAGATCCGTGAAGTCTTCAATAAGATCTGTGAAGAGATTGAGAAGATAGAACGGCACCAAGCCTCACTTGACTTATGCCTGGACAATAGAGATGCCACACTCACAGCAGATTTGAGAGTGATAGTGGTAAGGATCAGGGAATGGTCTCAACAGCATAGTGCAATGCGATACGAGCAAGTTCGTTATTTCAAGGCGTTATACAATAAGATGCTCGTTTGGAGTGCTAACAATGCTGACATGAAGCAGAGGATGCAAGCATATATTGAGAGGTTTCATGTCTCCCACAAAACTGAAATGGAGCTACTGCGTGAATTTCAACAAAAAGAAGTTATGCGTCTTGAGGAGACCATGAATGCCAAATTCAGCCTTCTCATGGCTGAAATGAAACTGGTGGCAGCCGAGTCAAAAGCCACTCGTTCAGAATTTTGAACAACCTATCGGTGACTCAAGCGAACTCTGCTCTCGCGAGACTTCGACTTCATGCTCGCAGCATGTTCTCCTGGGGTCCCCTCTCTCCTTTGGTGATGCCAAAAAGGGGGAAGAGGAGTACCTAAGGAGTTTGAAAGAAGAAGCAGCAGCTGAGAAGATGAAGGGAAAGGCAGGTGAGGGGGAACATTCGAAGGACCTGACATTAATGATTGTTGAAACCCCTCAGCAAGGTCATGTGACGGCCTCAATCATCAGCAAACTTCCAGTGACTCTATCGGTCGAACACTCTGATGTGCCAATGTCAGAGAAAAGTAAAATCGTAGAAGTAGGGATGGTAGAGTTCGATAAAAAGACGGATGCCCGCATTGAAGAAGTGTTGAAACATTACGGTGGCATTCCAACAAGGAAGGATCAAGATACTATTCCAGATGACGGATCCGAGCCAAGATCAGTTGAAAATTTTAAGACGCTCAAATCCGAAGGCTATTTCCAAAAGATGTCTGTAGCCCAAGCCTGGGATCTGTACTGGGAGAAGGGTCTTAAATTGTGTGAAGAAGAAGCTGGTATGCGAAGGCTCTGTCAAAGATATACCAGGAGGAGGAGGAATAAGTGGTGTTGGAAGAGGCTTTCAACCTCGTCCAAGACCCAAGAACATCGAATATGTGGATCCGGAAAGAAAGGGAGACTCTCTTGGGCGAATATGATGAAGTAGCAAACCGGAAGTGGCCATAAAGAATGCTGAAGCTGCAAGAAGACAGGAAGAGGAGAACAGAAGGCAAACAGAGCTATGGCTCGAAAGGAATTGGAAGGATGAAGCCTCTAAGAGAGCTTATGAAAAGAAGAAAGCAGCTGAAGAAGAAAGAAAGAGAAGAAGAGCTGATGACTTCAACAGAGCTGAAGAAGAAAGAAGGAAGCAGCGAAGGCGATGAAGTGTTGTTGTGAACCCTTCATGTATTTTACTCCTGTAAATACATTTTTGTGTAAGTCATCTGTGTACTTAGTAAAGTTTTCTGTAATTTTTCACTTTGTATTTGTATCCTAGCATAGATGTTTATACTTTGCTTTGATATAGTATGCTTTAATACACTTTGTAAACAGCTGTGTAAAGGACAAGAATGCTATGATCAATAAAATGATCTATTCAACGCATACATTCTTTATTACTGCATTGTCTGTATGTATCTTTGTTGTTTACATATTGTCAAAGTTGTCAGGTGTAAAATGTTAGTCCCAGAATTGTGCAAAAGGAATAAACCAATGGGAAGCACTGCACCGTGTGTCGAAAGTCCGAAATCTTTGCAAGACATTTAATATGAGGATATTTCAACATCAAGGACTACAGACAAGACAAGCCAACGATCACAAGTTGTTGGGAAATTTATTTTATAGATTTTGATGAATGCCATGTAAAACTTAGACTAGAAAGTTGGCACCCCATTTTCCTTGCAATTTTTCATTGTAATAGATAGGGCTGAAAAAGCAGAGTCAAGTCAGCTAAGCCTGGAAATACAAGAAGTCAACTGAAGACTGAAGTGAAGACTCCGCTATGGAACAGCTGAGTATGGCAAAGATAGAAGATCAAGAACTCAACTGGGGATGTATCAGCTGAGGAACAGCTGTGACAAAAGTAAGCCAAGACAACTCATTGAGCTGAGTTGAAACACCAGTCAAGTCGTCTGAGACTAAAGGAAAGAAGAAGCAGTTGAGTGAAGCCAACTGAAATTAAACCGTTGCACAAAAAGCATGGAAGATTACTTATTTAAGTAATATCCCCATGATGTATGGCACTGAGAATAAACAAGTGCAAAAGCGTGCAATTTAATAAGCAAAAAGCTGGACATTCAAGAATACGAGGAAGTGGGTGTCTCACATGCCTGAAAAGCAAAGAAGAGCAAATCGATGTCTAGCAAGATATTATTTGAATAATTATCTATCTCTTCAATGGATAATTATTTTCAAATAATACTATAAAAGGGCTGAAGATTCAAAGGAAGACAGAGATGCGTACACGAGAATAACAGCAGAACAAGAAGAAATGAATCAAATACACACAAAACGTTTGAATGAAAGATCATATATCTTCAAGTCCATTCAGTCAGTATTTCACATCCAACAAATTTTGAGAAGGACAACGAAATCATCAAAGTTGAGGAGAAAACCAAATTAATCTTTGGGGTCTACATTCCAAGTGTGGGACTGTAGGAAAGACTCAAGTTGCTTGGAGGGCTGAGTGATCAAATCCAACAACTTGACAAAGTGAGATGTAGTAGCAAGGCAGCCGCCTCGTGAAGAAGCTGAGTCGTAAGGAAAAGCTAGCTGGGTGATCAAGGCATCTCTAGACTGAGTCAAAGGAGCAAGTCAACTGTGTGATCAAGACTTGTCTCTAGACTGTGAACCACTTTGTAAACTGATCATTACTTAGTGGATTCCTCCAGGAGTTGGAGAAGAGAGGAGTAGAAGAATTACCCCATCTTCGAACCTCTATAAAAACACTGTGTCTATTTACTTTCAACATTTTATTTTTGCCTTAATTGTCTTTTACTTGCTGAATTGAGTTATAATTGATATCCTAAGTGATAATAAGCTAAGCATACAAAAACAAGTGTTAAAGTCACATTCTTCTACTTTTCAAGGGTGTTAAGACTTCTGCTTCGAAAAATAACCCTATACAAGGGGTTGGTCTCGATCTCGCTTGGTGCTTTAGAAAGATAACCAAGTTACATTGCACGCAGCTCTCTTGAGTCTGCTATATAGTAACTCAGCTGACTTGTGATAACTCTGTTGCAACTATTGTGAAAGGTTTTAAATCGAATATTTTTTTTAAGAAGGTTTATTCAACCCCCTCTAAACCTTCTAATACACCCCTTGGGACCTACACAAGTGACTTTTGAAATCACCAATTTCTTCAATGGGCAAAATTACCTTGACAACCTGAACCACGAACAAGCAAGCAACATTCAAGCAATTAACCTGAAATATTCTCAAGTATATTCAAGCAAATCCTCAACCATGAAACTCAAAGGAAATCGATCCAACACAAGCTGTGAAGGAAAGACAACTTCAAATCTGTTGAAGAGGAAACTTTTGAAGAATCAAAAGGGGTCTACTTTTCAAGAAGGATTGTAGGAAGGTTCAAGGTCGAACCAGTATCAAGTTATTGGAGGGCTTCGTGATCAAATCCAAGAGCTTGAGAAGTGAGCTGAAGTAGCAAGGCAACTGCCCTGTGAAGAAGCTGAGTCGCAAGAGAAGCCATTGTGTGTGACCAAGTCTGTCTCTAGATCGATCACCATGTTGTAAACGATCTCACATTACATAGTGGATTCCTCAAGGAGTTGGAAAAGATAGGATTAGAAGAATTACCCCATCTTGAACCTCTATAAAAATTATCCGTGTCATTTATGTTTCAAAGACATTTACATTTTTGCATACTTACATCATATCTATTGATAAAACTCATATTTTTCATCCAACTGATTAATAACCAAGTGCTAAAATCAAGTGTTAAAACAAGCTTAAAACAAATCAAGGGTGTTAAGTCTTCCGCTGATAAAACCAATACAACCAAGTTAAAGTTCAGGTTAAACAACCGAGTTATTCTATCAACAAATGACTCTATCGAGTCTGTTGAGTGGCTAACTCAGCTGAATAACCAACTTAGTCGTCCCTCAAGGACACAACTGTTTGAGTTAACTTTGTTATTCTTTAAAAGAACTAAAATCGAAAAGTTGGTACGGTTTATTCAACCCCCTTCTAAACCTTACCCACACCCCCTTGGGACCTACAAGTGGTATCGAGCCGTTGGTTCATTGAGCCTTCATGGCAGTTCTTGAACTAGATCTCTATCTTTTCAAAAAGGTTTTAAACACTTGCATTTTCAAAATCTATTATTTTAAGCAAAGTTATTATCATGGAAGCAAATTTGACACGTATTCCTATGTTCACTGTTGAAGAATTTGATGATTGAGAAATTTGTATGCAGACTCATCTATCTGCTCTACACGATGAAATGTTGCTTGTGATAGAGGATGGGCCACTACAAATATTTAATGTGAACACGATTGCAATAAGAGCAGCTGCAGCTGAAGGAGAAGAAGTTGATGCTGAGGAAAGACCAGTCATGGTTCAAAAACCAAGGACTGAGTGGACTAACGAGGACATGAGGAGATACAACTTGGACAATGTGGCCAAGGACATACTCTACAAGACTTTGGACAAAGCAATGTTCAACAAAGTCAAATCTTGCAAATCTGCAAAAGAAATCTGGAATAAATTAACTTTAATTTTTGAAGGATCAAAACAAATTAAAAAAAATAAATTGTCTGTTGATGTTCAAAAATTTAAAAATTTCAAAATGCTTGCAGGTGAAACCATGGATCAACTGGATGCCAGATTCACTGAATTCACAAATGCGCTTTCAACTCTTGGGAAAGAATATACGCAAAAGGAAATGTGTATGAAGATCTTAAGAAGCCTCCCTGTTGAATGGGAAATGAAGATTATGGCCCTGAGACATTCCATGGACCTCTCAAGGACATCTAACCATGAGCTATTCTCAGACCTCAAAGCCTATGAGTTTGAGCTGAGAAGAAAAGAGTAAGAGGAGACAATTGTACCCAAGACAGCTGCACTGATAGTCAAGGATGGAAAGATAGTTGAACCAAAGGAAGCCATAGACCAGGAGGAGATTGCCCTAATGGTTAAAAGATTCAACAAGTTATTCAATAAGAACTATAAAAGAAACAAAGGTGAAACCTCCAGGAGACATTCAGCTCCCTCTAAGTCAAGGGAAGATAGGCCACCCAAGAGAGCTGAGCATCAAAGGGTTGAATATCAGAGAGTTGATAACCCAAGAACAGAAATAGCTGATCAAAGAGTTGAGAACTGTGTTGGGGCTGAGACAACCAGGACATTTTGTAGTTGATTGTTCCTATCCACACCAACAAACATAGGAATGAAGAAGAAAGAAAAGTCTTGAGAGAAAGAAGACATGAAAAGAAGAAGAAAGCCATGTTGGGTTGCTGAGGAGATCTTGAGACACCCCAAGTCTAAAGAAGCGGCGGACTCGGAGAGTAGTGAAGTTTGACTACTCAAGTGACTCTGAAGAAGAGGCCATGATCTGCCTTATGGCTAAAGAACAAGATCAACCAGATCAAGAAGATGAGATAAACTCTAACTCATCTCATTCACATTCAAGTGATAGTGATTGTGATACACACACTTCATCACCCATCGATCTTTATGATTTATTAGGCAAAATGATGAAAGATTTTGAGCACATAAAATCCTCACACACAATTCTAAATGAGGAAAACAACCAGCTGACTAAAGAGCTAAGTACTCTGAGTCACATAGCTTATGAGAACACAAAGCTGAAGGCTGAGAATGCCAAGATCATAGCAGAGTTAGCTGCTATAGAAAAGAGGGAAAAGGATCTCAAAAATGTGATTGCCTCATTTACAAATGCATCCAAATTATTGGATGATCTTATCATGAGTCAACAAAAATGTGGAGATAAAACAGGCATAAGATTTAATTCCTCTGTGCACAGTCAAACTCCAAGAGTGATTTTGGAAAAAGGATCTTCAAGCAATGAAGCATCTCAAAAATTCAAAACACCAAATGTTGCACCCACATTCACTCCTAAGCACAATCACAAACAAACTGGCCTTAGGTATAAAGGATAATGGAAACAACCTGATTGAGTATCTTTGAGACATTTGAGAAGAAATCCAGTTGAGTTCCTCAACAAACTCCAAAAGAAAATACTGTGTGAAAATGTGAGCTACCAAAAACCCTTAAGTTTCATCGGAGAAACACACATGATGGGAATGGTAGAAACTATCCAAACTATGTTGATTGGAATAATGTGAAACATCAAAGAAAGACCTATGGAATACAAGTCCAGATGGCAAAGACCTAAAACTCAGCAAAGGTCATTCTAAAGGCAAAAGAGTTATTATCATCACACATATGCACCCAAGCACTACAATCAGAATTATCACAATTATCCCAAGAATGCAATTGCTAAAACACACACACGGCATCTTGACAAAAGAGACAAGTTTGTATGAACCTAAAACCCCAAGCAATTTGCTAATGTGCACTATGATTATGGCAATCGATAGATGACAACCTCTTAGAGTCAAGTCTTTTGGCTATAGGTTGGTTGGGTCATCTTATAGCACTAACCCCTCAGGACACCCAGACAAGTATGGATACCTAAACACTAATTTCCTTGATTGCAGGTTCAAAGAACAGCTGCCAAGGAACCTGGTACATGGATAGTGGCTGTTCCGGACAAATGACAGAAACAAGAAAAACTTATCAAGATTCAAGGAGATTAGAGGTGCAAAAGTCATATTTGGAGGAAAAAAAAAGCTCGGGGAAATCAAAGGCACAGGATCTATCAAGAAGAATGGATTGGAAATCACAAATGTTGCATATGTTGAAGGCCTCAACTTCAACCTCGCTAATCATCACCAACTCTCGTGACAAGGGCTACAATGTTGGATTCAATATGGGAGTGTGCGGATCAAAGATGATGAATCAAATAAAATAGTCTTTGCAAGGATCAAGACAGAGAATATGTATATGGTAGATTGGTCTACTACTACACCAAGCACTTGTCGCTAGCAAAAAGCACAAAGAATCAAGTTGGTTGAGGCACAAGAAGTTGAGTCATCTGAATTTCAAGACAATCAACAAGCTTACAAGGAGTCATCTTGTGGAAGAATTGCGGACTCGGTGTACAAGAAGGAAAGTGTATGTAATGCATGCCATATGGGAAAGCAAATAAAATCTTCATTCAATGATAAGCCAAGTCCTTCTTCAACAAGGATATTACATCATTGCATATGGATCTATTTGGTCCGATTGAACTAGCCAAAGCATAAGTGGAAAGAAATACACGTTAGTGGTGGTAGATGACTACTTAAGATATACATGGACCATCTTCATGTGTAAAAAAGAAGGAAACTTTGCGAGAACTTACCTCGGTGATGAAAAGAGTTCAAAATGAAAAGAACCAAATCATTATAAAGATAAGGTCCGGTAGAGGAATTGAGTTTTGTCAATGGGATAATAACTCAGATTGTGTTGAAAATGGTACTTCTCATGAGTTATCTCGGCAAAGAAGAACTCCACGTGAGAATGGAGTAGCCGAAAGAAGAAACAGAAATCTCTAGGAAGTTGCAAGGACCATGTTAGGTGAACCTGGATTGCTCGAGAGATTTTGGTGAAGCCATTAACACAACATGCTATACTCAAAATAGATGCATGATCACAGGCAAATAACCAAGACTCCTATGAGATTTAGACAGGGATAAAGCCAAATGTTTGATACTTTAGAATATTTGGATGTAAATGTTTCATCCATAACAATGGCAAAGATAATTTGAAAGTTTTGATGCTAAAGTGATGAAGGTGTCTCTTTGGGATATTCATCCGAGAGCAAAGCCTATAGTGTCTTGAACAAGAGGACTATGGTCACGTAAGAGTCTATCCATGTGGTTTTTGATGAACCTAATGTGAATGGAGAAGACATTGAAGAGTTAGTCGACAGTCAATCACCAACTATGAGAAGAGTCCATATATTGAAGTCAAGTGAGAGCAAGCAACCCGGATGATGATGAGATAGCCGAATCTCAATGGTGGAAAGTCTTGGTGAATGAAGATGAAAGAGTTTTTCAAGACAACTTAACCGCAAGATATTTCAATCCAACAGACTTGCTCTAACCCGATGTGAGATGGCCGAGAGACCATCCACCGTGAGTTAGTTGTTGGAGATGCTAGAGATGGCATAATAACCAGATCCGAGCACAAAGATGAAGCAATGTTCACTTGTTTTATTTTCCCAATAGAGCCTAAAGATGTGTCTCAAACATTGGATGACACACATTGGATTCAAGCCATGCAAAAAGAGTTGAATCAGTTTGAAAGAAACAAAGTATGGGAATTAGCAGAGGCCAACCCATCAAAATGTTATTGGCACAAAATGGGTTTTCAGAAACAAGATGAATGAGGAAGGATCTGTGGTGAGAAACAAAGCAAGATTGGTAGCCAAAGGGTACAGCCAAGAAGAGGGTATAGACTTTGATGAAACCTTTGCCCCTGTTGCAAGATTGGAAGCAATAAGGATGTTTCTTGCTTATCCGCACATAAGAAAACTATTTGGGATAAGGTATATAAGCTCAAGAAAGCATTATATGGATTGAAACAAGCACCAAGAGCTTGGTATGATACATTGTCCCAATTTCTAACAGACAATCAAAGGCAAAGTTGACTGAACTCTCTTCAGAATTCAAGATGGAGAGAGTATACTGCTTGTTCAAATATATGTGGATGACATCATTTTTGGATCCACAAACAAAGAGCTGTGTGATAAGTTCTCAAACCTCATGCAAGGTAAATTTGAGATGAGCATAATGGGAGAGCTGACTTTCTTCTTAGGACTTCAAGTCATGCAATTGAAGGATGGAACCTTCGTAAGTCAAACAAAATATACCAGAGATTTAATGAACAAATTTGGTATGGAAGAGAAGTATTCTGCGAAAATACCAATGAACATGTCAGTCAAGATGGACATGGATGCAGATGGCAAGGTCAGTAGATCAAATCGATATAGAGAACTCATTGGATCATTGCTCTATTTAAAAGCAAGCGGGCGGACATCACCTTTGTTGTAGGTGTATGTGCAAGATTTCAATGCACCCAAGGAGAGCCACATGATCGCAACTAAGAGAATCCTAAGCTATTTGAAGGGATGCGGAAGTTGGCTTATGGTATCCAAAGGAAGGTGGATTCAAGCTTATTGGTTACTCGGACTGAGACTATCTTTGGATGTAGAGTTGACAGAAAAGTACTTTAGGTACATGTCAAATGCTTGAAATAGATTGGTTTCTGGTTTAGCAAGAGGCAAAACTCAATAGCTATATCCACGCGGTTTGAGAGTACATAGATGCAAGCTTGTTTGTTGTGCCTAAGTCTTATGGGTGAGACAAGGTGAGAGATTATGAGATTGAAGAAAGAGAGATTCCAATTATGTGTGATAACACTGTCTATTGCAATCACTTCGAGAATCTGAATTGCATTCAAGAACAAAGCATATTGATGTTAGGTATCATTTCATAAGAGATCATGTTGAAAAGAAAGACATCACCTTGGAATATATCTCAAGCGATAAGCGAAGTTATGATATTTTCAACAAGCCTCTATGTGAATCAAGGTTTGAAGAACTCAAGAATGAGTTAGGATTAATTGAGCTGAGTTGAAACTCAGAAGACTCAATCAGCAGAGAAAGAAGATGAGAAAATAAGAGCAAAGCAAGTTTCACACATCAGCCAAGTGAAACGACTAATCGGGAAGTCACCAGATCAAGTTAGGTTAGGACAAATGAGTTCACTTCATGGGAAGAGAGAAGCGAGTTTAGTCACTTTGGATATAAGTTGAATCATTTATGAGCTAAGTGACAAAAATACAGTCGTTTTAAATGAGTGGGAATATTTTTAAGGATGACGTCAGCGTAATAATGACGGTCATAGTAAAAGCTGCACAGTAAGCATATGATTGGATAAAAATGATGTTGCATTAAATGCGATGAATTAAATGCGGTTTTGATGTCTTAATCTGAGCCGTTGATTTCGATCAAAATTTCAAAATCCGAAATGTGTCCTTTCACGTCACTTATATACAGAAGTTTGCATTTCTCTCACTTACGCGAACTATTCATCTTCAAAGCAAAGCAAAGTGTTTCTCTCTGAAACCCTAAGTTTTCTCAAGCAAGTTTCTAACTTTTCGTTCTGTAAATTCTCTGAAAATGGCACCAAAGTTAGACTATGTTAAGCTCTCTAAGCAAATCCACTCAGGTGCTTCTGTGGATTTCGACGGGATGATAAAGCAGGTGTTGATGAAAGCATGATTCTAAAAATCGCTGAAATGTTGGAAAACGCGGGGCTAAAGGCTTTTCGACCATGGAGTACTCGCATACCTATCTCGAGGAGGTAGCGATGTTTTATGTTAACGCAGAGATGCGGACGAAGAAATCAAGTCTTCTCGTCCACGGCAAGGCATAAAAATCGAGTGAGAAGGACCTTGGCGAGCACTACTTATTGCCATCGGAAGGCATGAAGGAGATATTCGAAGCTAATGTCGACTTGGCTGCTGCGTGGAAGGAAGCAACCAAACCCAAGTGTGCTACTAAAGTGGTCTGAGCGGCATAAGAAATTCTTTGAAGGATGACTATCATAAGTCGATGGATGTCATCTCTAAATGCACCGACATGAAGTTTGGCGGCTTCAATCACCTTTGTCAAGACAAAGTTGATCCGTGATCCGCAAGGGAAAAAGGTCAATCTGGGCTGAGTTTGTCTACACAAGCAGACTTTGCCGAATGTTATGAACAAGACCTTTAAAGAGGATGGATCTTTTGGAGGATCAATTAGATATGGCCTTGTGATTGGCCATTTCTTTGGAAGTGAAAGATGTTGCCCTTCGCCATGGCAAACCTTTTCACGTAAACAAGAGGATGTTCCGGGCAAACCTTTCCAGTGCCCAAAAGAGAGCTCACGCGAAGAGTGCTGATACTAGTGAAGGGGAATCAATCGACCCCGAGGACACTTGGTGATACCCTCCTCCGAAGAAAGAAAAGTGCCCCCTGACTCAAACTAAGAAAGCTGCCCCTATAGCTAAGCCCAAGAAATCTCCTGCCCCTGCAGCCGAGTCCCCTGCCCGAGCAGCTAAGACTCCTGCCCCTGCAGCAGAGACCGAGAAGAAATCCTCAATCCCTTCTCAAGTCGCAAAGAAAAAGAGAACTACCAAGTCGAGGAAGGCCGCTCCCTCTAAGAAGAGTACCCAAGTCCCCATCAATGATGAAACTACTGAATCAGAACCAGAAGTCTCTCTGGTTCGTCCAAGGAAGAGAAGACTGGTGAGGTGGTCTGAGTTGGAAAAGATGGGCCGAGTCCGCCACTCATTTGGCGAAAGCAAGACGAGGCTATTTGGAATTCAAGAAGAGCAGTCTCCAGAAGTGATTGATGAATCTGGGAAGTATCTTGATGATCGAGATATCGATCAAGACCAGTTGTGCGAGAGACAATCGAGGAAGGTGATGCAGCAGAGACAACCGAGCATTCTATTGAAAAGGTTGTCTCTCCTCCCACAACCGACGTTTCGCTTCGAAGAAGAGCAAGGCCTTCTACCTCCCATTCTGGAAATAGGAGGTGCAGGAGAAGATAATGATGATGATTTAATCATGTACTCTCTACTTTACCCAAATATTCGGCGACGTCTTCGAGAATGGAGAGCATGGAAGATGGATCACTCAAGGGTTCGATTCACTCACCCGAGTTTATAGAAGAAGAATAAGAGCCGCTCCGATTCCTTGGAGTTGCAAACTGTTTGAGAGGCTCTTGAAAACTGAATGGATATTCTCCGCATCATAAAAGAAAGGATAAAGTCGAGAACGAGCCCGAGCATTGGAAAAGTCGAAATTACGCGAATTTACAGGCTCCCCAGGTCACACTCATACACATCTTGATGTGTTCTCTGAAAGTGATGAGGATCCCACTGCTGCAGCTGAGAAGTCCGAGATGCAACAGGCCTTAAGGGAATCCAAAACCATGCATGAGCATAGTTTGTTTGAATGTAGAAGACCCTAAGACATTGCTTGAGACTGCCGAAGGGAACATCTGAAGGCCTCGCAGTTAGATTGAGTCTCGCTGGGGTGTTCATTTAGCAAAGTCTACTGAGGCCGAGTTAGTTGTTAAGACAACTGAGGCTCAGTCAGCTGCGCAAGACAATCCAATAGCCCCATCTGGAATCGAGTCATCTGCGCAGGCTTCACAAAGCTGCAGCGAGTGAACGACTCCGCACTCCGTCACAAGCTCACACACATTTGTGAACATTGCCGATGAAAGCCGCTGCGCAGAGGCATCAAGAGTTGACTCCACTCTTCTACTAAATGGGAAGGCATTGAAGGGTCGAGACCCGGATATTCCCTATGTTTGTGATGATGTCTTTCAGGACATGTTTCCATTCACCCAGGACTGCTGCGCATCCAGGAAGAGACAATTTTGTTGAACAAAGAAGATACATTGTCGAGAAGATCCCATCATTCCTACCGACACGACGATTGTGCAAAGAAACTTTGATTTTGACAAAGAGTGGGAAGCAATCGATTCGGCAAGACAACTTAAATTCGTGAAGTCTTCAAAAAGATTTGCTAGGAGATTGAGAAGATTGAACGACACCAGGCCTCACTCGACATACGCCTGGACAATCACGATGCCACTCTCACAGTAGACTTGAAAGGGATCGTGGTGCGAATTCGGGAATGGTCTCAACAGCAGACGGCTATGCAAAGAGAGCAAGTTCGATATTTCACCTATATGGTAGAATGCTTGTATGGAGTGTGGATAACTCCATGATCAGACAGCGGATGAAGGAATACATTGAAAGAATAGCTCAGTCTGACAAAAATGACATGGAGTTGTTGCGACATTTTCATAAGAATGAGATAATAAGACTCGAAAATGCAATGAATGATAAATTCAGCCTACGCTTGGCTGAAATGAAGATATTGAAAGCTGAGTCTAAGGAGATTCGATCGCGGATTCAAACACATCCGTCACAAGAGACTCCAGCCGTGATTCAACGATAAACAGACTGGACTTTCTTCTTGGAAGCATGTTCCCTGGGGTCCCTCTATCCTTTGATGATGCCAAAAAGGGGGAAGAGGTGTCCCTAAAGGGATTGAAAGAGGAAAAGCTGAAGAAAGGTGCAGCTGAGATAAGTTCAGCTGAGAAGAAGGGTAAAGCAGCTGAGGGGGAAAGTTTGAAGGATTTGATGTTGATGTTAGCCGAAACCCCCCAGCAAGGTCATGTTACTGCCTCCATCCTGAGCAAACTTCTTGTGACCCTACCCATTGAGCACTCTGATGTGCCAATGTCGGAGAAAAGAAAAATCATTGAAGCAGGGTTTGAGGAGTTCTCTAAAAAGCAGGATGCTCGCGTTCAGGAAGTCCTGAAATAGTATGGTGGTCTTCCAGTTAGAAAAGATCAGGATGTGATCCCTGATAATGGATCTGAGCCGAGATTGGTTGAAGAGTTCAAAACCCTTGAATCGAAGGTTATTTCAAGGAATGACACTAGCCCAAGCCTGGGATTTTACCGAGAGAAAGGTCTAGCATTGTGTGAAGAAGGCAATGATCTTCAAAGATCACTCGGTGATAAGCGAGAAGACTCCGTGCAAAGACACACCCCAGAGGCGAGAGAGGAAGAAGTGGTGGGGAAGAGGTTCTCGACCTTGACCAAAACCCAAGGATGTTGAATATGTAGATCATGACAAGAAAGGGATGATCTCACTGGCCGGGTATGATGAATTGGCCAATCCGGAAGTGGCGATAAAGAACGTGGAGGCGGTAAGAAGGTAAGAAGAAGAAAACGAGAGGCAAACTCAAAGAATAGCTCGAGAGGAAGCAAATGGATGATGCTTTCAAACGAGCCTATGAAAAGAAGAAGAAAGCTGAAGAAGAAAAGAGAAAAAGAAAGAGAGCTGATGACGACAAGAGAGCTTCAGAAGAAAGAAGGAGGCAGCGAAGGCGTTGAAGTGTTGCTGCAAACCCCTTCATGTATATTACTGTTGTAAATACATTCTTGTAAGTCATCTGTAATAAAATACTTAGTGATTTTCCCTGTAATTTTTCACTTTGTATTTATTCTTGTATCTTAGCATAGATGTATGTTTTGCTTTGATAAAGATTGCTCACGATACAAAATGTAAACAACAGACAAGAAAGCTATGATCAATAAACGATCTAGTTTTAGCATACATTCTTTGTTCTTGCATTGTCTGTATGTATCTTTCTTTGTTTATATTTTGTTGAATGTAATTAAGTTTTGGCATCATAAAAAGGGGGAAATTGTTAGGAAATTTATTTTGTAGATTTTGATGATACCATGTAAAACTTAAACTAGGAAGTTGGCACCCCATTTTCCTTGTAATTTGTATTGTAATTGATAGGGCTGGAAAAGCTGAGTCAAGTCAGCTATGCCAAGGAATACAAGAAGTCAACTGCGGACTGGATTGAAGACTCTGTTTGTGTCAGCTGAGTATGGCCAAAAGGGAAGTCAAAGTCTCGACTGAAAGTATGTCAGCTGAGGAACAGCTACAAGAAGTGTCAGTCAAGTTAGCTCAAGTAGCCAAGTCTCAAGTTGAAGTGACAGTTGAGTCATCCAATGACTGGAAGCTGACTCAAGTCACCTGGGGTAAAGACAGCAGTCTAGTCAAGACAACTGACTTAGATCCGTTGATTAAAGTCAAGAATGTTGCAAGACATTTAATACGAGGATATGTCAACAGAATTGTGCAAAAGGAATAAACCAATGGGAAGCACTGCACCGCGTGTCGAAAGTCCAAATCTTTGCAAGACATTTAATACGAGGATATGTCAACATCAAGGATCGCAGATAAGGCAAGCCAACGATCACACGTGACTTTTTGAAATTAGCTTATCTCTTCAACGGGCAATATTTTAAAAATGTACTATAAAAGGTGAGGAATTTATTGCGAAGAGGTTACCTTGACAACTGAACCACGAACAAGCAAGCAACATTCAAGAAATTAACCTGAAATATTCTCAAGTATATTCAAGCAAATCCTCAAGCCACGAAACTCAAAGGAAATTGATCTAACACAAGTTGTAAAGGAAAGACAACTTCAAATCAGATTCAAAAGGGTCTACTTTCCAAGGAGGATTGTAGGAAGGTTCAAGGTCGAACAGTATCAAGTTATTGGAGGGCTTCGTGATCAAATCCAAGAGCTTGAGAAGTGAGTGAGTAGCAGCATGACAAATGCCTGTGAAAAAGCCGAGTCGTAAGAGAAGCCGGGTTGTAAACCGATCTCTTACATAGTGGATTCCTCCAGGAGCTGGAGAAGAGATGATTAGAAGAATTACCCCATCTTGAACCTCTATAAAAATTATCTGTGTCATTTATTTTTCAAAGACATTTACATTTCGCATACTTACATCATATCTGTGATAAAACACATATTTGCTATCCAACCGATTAATAACCAAGTGCTAAAAATCAAGTGTTAAAACAAGCTTAAAACAAATCAATGGTGTTAAGTCTTCCGTTGATAAAACCAATACTGACCAAGTTAAAGTTCGGGTTAAAATCGAGTTTCTATCATGGCTCTATCGAAAGTGCGTTGAGTGGCTAACTCAATGAATAACCAACTTAAATCCCTCAAGGACACAAATGTTTGAGTTAGCTCTGTTATTTTTAAAAGGACTAAAATCGAAAAGTTGGTTAGGTTTATTCAACC
This sequence comes from Rehmannia glutinosa, assembly GCA_016081115.2. Classification (NCBI taxonomy): domain Eukaryota; kingdom Viridiplantae; phylum Streptophyta; class Magnoliopsida; order Lamiales; family Orobanchaceae; genus Rehmannia; species Rehmannia glutinosa. The sequence continues at coordinate 69,215,478 of CM071937.1, read as the reverse complement.
CCTCCCCTTCTAAACCTTACTTACACCCCTTGGGACCTACAAAGTGGTGAATGGAAAACTTAATCATGCATGGACTAAGAATGCATTAAAAAATTCAAACATGAAGAAGAATGAGACACTTAGAAAAGTAAAACAAGAGTTGAATTGATGCAAAATGAGTTATTGGAAGTTGGAATATCCTTTTTTTAATTACTCTTTAGTTTTCTAATATTCATTCTATTTTGTTTAATGAAAATATCATGTAAGTATTGTGTTTCGGGTTCAAAATATTTTAACCATATTTTACCTACTAAGAGATTTAATTTTAATTTTGCAAATTTTATTTTAGGATCAAACTACACGAGTGCCATTTATCATATATAAAAAATAACTTAATAAAACTATTCCATGTATAAGATTTAATTTTAATTAAATAAAAAGGAATTATTTGGATTACGTGCAACACATGTACACCTAACTAGTCCACCAAGTATTTGAGTAATATTAATTCCCAAATTGATATTGTTCATCATGACTTCGAAAACATAATTAAGCTCATTGCGGTAAAATCGAAATCTTCGATACAAACCAATTATCCATGCGAAGGGTTCTACGCACCTCTATTACTTCAAACGTAGTAAATTGTTCATAAACGAATTTTAAGGCTAGATCGATGGACTAAGTCTAGTAATTACTCCCTCACTTGGTCCTCTTCATTGATGTCTTCATGATATGATGGATCAATAACGGCCGTTGAAAAAGGTGGGGTGAGACAAAAATTCTCAATGGATGGGTGATCGTGTGTAAGTGTGGCTTATATAGATGTAGGAAAACAGATTATATGAAGAATGCATGATTTGATGATGATCGTCGTCACATGCGATACACGAGCAACATGGTATTCAAAATAATACTGATTTTATATAATTTGATGAAAATAGTTCATGATCATTCGGCACTATGAATACATTGCGGTAGTTCAAGTAGTAGTTGTATACGGAGTGTATCACCAACCCAAACAAGTAATGGTTGCGTATGGAGTGTAACGCTAATCCAAGCAAGTAATGGTTGCGCCTGAGTGTGACGCTAACCCAAGCAAGTAATGGTTGCGCGCACGGAGTGTGAAGCCAACCCAAGCACGTAATGGTTGTGTACGGAATGTAACGCCATCTCAAGCAAGCAATGGTTGCGCCTGAGTGTGACGCCAACCTTATGACTCTCCAAGCACGTTTAGCACATAGCCATATCTACCATATTACTACCCGGGCGAGACAACTCCAACAAGTATGGCTTGCAAGGCCCAGAGTGCCATAATTATAATTATACACATATTGGGACCCACTTCCTTTGGACACTGTTCGCCTTTATATTTTTAGCTTCACCGCAAGTGTACGGTGTTCGTTATCGAATAGGGTAGCAAGGTCGTATCCACGGAGACTAATAAATCAATAGGCTAAGTATTGAACCAAGATAGTTTTACTTTTATTTAGACGATCAATATTTGATGGTTGTTGTTTTGAGATTAAGACAATTTAAATCACTAAAACACGAAAATAAGATAACACAAATGAAAGAAGTATCAAGATGATGAAATGGATTTCGAGTTAAGGTTTCGATTAATAATCCTCTTGTTGTCCGATTAAATCAAAGCCAAGGTTATTATCAATATTCCTATAAGACGATCACAAAGCTATTTTATCCCCCTCTCGAGATGTATATAAAACGTAGATTGAAATATCCATGCTAGCATCTCTACTCAACAATAGATACACAACTCCCAAAAGCATCAAAGATCAAATGTCCTCACAATATTCGCAAACCTCTCGATTCATGCAAATATTCATGTCAAGTACTCAAGATCTAATATTGAAACTCATCTCTCGAATTATGAATCAATATATCAAACAAGTTAAATCATTGGCCAAGTGATAAAACAAGAATAAGAACAAAGTACTCAAATAGGCTTCAAGACAATACTTCAACTAAGATTAAAACATTCAACAAGAGTTCATTAATCTACTTCCAAAACCCGGAAATCACAAGAGTTTAGCTACACATGATTAAACAACTTACACACAAAGTGTTCAAAGTCATTACAAATGAAACTAAAAGAGTGAAACTAAAAGAGAAGCAAGAAAACTTAGGAACGTCGACAATCTCTCGATGTATCTCCGTTCTTCAAGCTCCGATGCAACCCGATTATCTCCTTGATGTCTCCTTCCAAGAGTTGACTCTTGTCTTGTGTTGTAGATCCCAAAAATGCCAGAATTCCCCCTGTGTGCGCCCCCCAAAAAGCCTTTTTATACTCCCCATCATGTTTAGGGCTTAATGTTTGACAGATTATGGGATTCAGTAGACGCACGGGTGGTGCGCCCACCGGAATACCCCAACTCTCCGTAGGGCGCACGGGTGGTGCGTCGAGCACGGCCTACCCGTGCACCACCGGTGAGATATCGACTCTCGCAGCAGGGCGCACGGGTGGTGCGCCCATGCATGGGCTACCCGTGCGCCATGTCTGCAGCCTTCAATCAACCTTAGACAGGGGTGCACGGGTGTTGGCTTGAGGCACGCCTAACCCGTGTGCCCCCTGTTTCTTCCGTGAACGCTCAACTTTCGCTCTTTTAGGCTTCATGTTTCGTATATCCACTCAATTCTCCGCGTTTCTACTTTGCTTTCCTCATATTCTTATTCAATTAGCTTCAAATATCATGAAATTCCTACAAAATAAGCAAAGTGTAATATCTTTTCCACAAGGAGTGAATATGTAACATTTAACGCGAGTATATGCATGTTTACTTATCATTATAACTCGAAATACACATCGAAACACATGTAAAATTCACACTTATCAAAATCCCCAAAGTTAAACCGTTGACCGTCCGATCAACAATTTTTTTTTTGAAAACACGATAAAGCACAACGGGAGATAAGAATAAAAGCGCACACAACGGATCCAAAAAGAAATTCATATTATTCATCATGAATGTCAAGCAACATACCAATCAAGCCTCAAAGATCCGATCAAAGAACACGCCTCAAGTAAAACAAAGTGAAATGCTCAATTCCAACTCTCAAAGTTAAGTGTATACTCTCATCTCTCGAGGATATAGGACGTGTTTACGCTCAAATCAGTTCGATGTCGCAAAATTACCATAGGCTTGCAATTGTCTCATATCTCCGCCACTAGAGTGTATGCAATTTGTGAATCAAAAAGGACTTTCTCATTTGGTTGTAATGAAAGCTCTTTGGTTTGGGTAGGAAATTTTGGATAAAGTGACTCAAACTCGAGTATATAGACCGATGAGCATATCAATCATTTTCATTACAATCCCATATGCTACTCCAATTATCCCTCATTTTTATCGACTTCATTTATCTCCATTTCCTTTCTTTCTTTTGAGAAACGCCTCCATTCACAATCCTTCGCCCTCCAAGGTTTATCAACTTTTCAATCAATTTTTTTTTTTTTTTCATTTGTGCATTTTCAACACTTTTTATTCAACTCCTTTCCTTCCTCTTTATGTCCCATTTAACCAAGTATGCCCACTTATCCTACTTTTCAATTCCCACCCATTCATCCTCATTCATTCCTTTACTCAACGCTATACATTCGAGTTTAAGGTGATGGATATATTAAGATCAAGGGTTAAATTTTGTGGTTATCAAAGAAATAGGCTATAGGCTCAACTTGGCTAACTAGGAATTTCAACATCTTTAGGTAGGTAAAAGGCTTGAAAGGCTAGCAAAGATGGCCTTTAATCACATTCACAATTCGCATACAACATGTGGCCTTGTGAGAGATACCCAAGCAAGTTCTAGAATTCTAACAACATGGTGATACACTCAAATCACAACAAGATGCGCAAGATACAAGCGGTAAAAAGGCTCAAAAGCTCACAGGCTTGCAATTATGTAATTCAAAGCATCAAACCAAGTTTTCCATATCAACATGCTCAATGTCATCTATTCAAGGCTCAATCAACTCATTACCAACATCCAATCCCAACAATATGAATTTTCAATCAACACACACAAATAGCAAGTTGCAACATGTCCGGTCAACTCACTCTCTAACTACTACGAAAACAATAAACATGCTAAAGCTATAAACGTGCTCTAATGCAAATGCAACCTAGCATGCTCTAATGCAACTATATGAAAACATAAAATGCATGAACCTTTTTTTTTTTTTGTATCCACACTTTTCATATATTAAAATACTATCTCTCCCCCAAACTTGAATGAAATTATAGTGTCCTAAGGGGAAAAATAGAATTTCAATAACAAAAAGTGGGGATATACTGAATAAAAAACACACAAAAATGAAACAAAAACACACAAATCACACTCATAAAAAGAAATACACAAATCAAATCACTCAAATCACACAACTATGAAACTAAACACACACAAAAAGGAAAGTCACACGAAAAACCGTTGGGTTGCCTCCCAACAAGCGCTATATTTAACGTCTTTAGCTTGACGCTGTTTTGTTAACTTACGGATCGCGCAAGGTGGTGGATGTCACCTCCTCTTGATTCCTCGATGGAAATAGTGCTTAATCCGTTGGCCGTTTACCATGAAAGTCTCGCCTTCTTTTGTCAACAATTCTACAATCCCAGGTGGATTCAACACTTTCTTTATCACAAATGGCCCCGACCACTTAGACTTGAGTTTTCCGGGAAAAATTTAAGGCGTGAATTGTATAGAGCACCGGTTCTCCGGTAAAAACTCTCTTTTCTTGATCATCTTATCATGCCACCTCTTGGTTCTTTCCTTGTAAATTTGGGAATTTTCGTATGCTTCATCCCGAAATTCTTCCATCTGATTCAAATGGAGCAACCTTTCCTCACCGGCTTTCTGAAAATCCAGATTCAGTTTCTTGACCGCCCAAAATGCTTTGTGCTCCAATTCTACCGGCAAATGGCACGACTTTCCAAAGACAAGTTGATATGGAGATGTGCCCAATGGTGTCTTATATGCGTCCGGTATGCCCATAGAGCATCATCTAATTTTAACGCCCAATCCTTTCGGTTGATGTTTATCGTCTTTTCAAGGATTTGTTTGATCTCCGGTTAGCCATACGCTTGTCCGTTGGCTTGTGGATGATATGCCAATGCAACTTTATGTTTGACCCCATATTTTGCCGGCCAAGTTGTTCATCAATTTGTTTACAAAATGCGACCCTCCATCACTAATTAAAGCTCTTGGGGTGCCGAATCTAGTAAAGATATTTTTCTTAAGAAATCGCATTACAACCACGAGCATCATTTGTTTTGGAAGGAATTGCTTCTACCCAACGTGATACATACTCTACCCGAGTAGAATATATTGATAACCGAAGACGATGGAAATGGGCCCATAAAGTCAATTCCCCACACATCGAACAACTCCACTTCAATTACATTGGTCATTGGCATCTCGTGCTTTAGTGAAATGTTTCCCATTGACGACACTGTCACATTGTTGCACAAACAAATAATAAGTCATTAAATAAAGTGGGCCAATATAGCCCACTTTGCAATACCTTCGCCATTTGCGGTGCGAGTGGGACCAAAATGTCCGCCGGATGGTGAAGAGTGACACTGTTGTAGGACTCCTCCCATTCTTCTTGAGGTACACATCTCCTTATGATTTTGTCCGCGCACCTCTTAAAGAGTAGGGGTCATCCCACATGTAGAACTTTACATCATGTAAGAATTTCTTTTTTTGATACGGTGATATTTCCGGAGGTAGAACTCATTTTGCCAAGTAGTTGACAAAGTCCGCATACCATGGGAACTTTGCCTCAAGCATGAGTAATCTTTCATCGGGAAACTCCTCTTTTATCAATCCCATTCCTCCTTTTGCTCCTTCTTGATTTTCTAATCGAGACGGATGGTCCGCTACCACGTTCGCATCCTTTTCGGTCCTTGATTTCCACGTCAAACTCTTGCAACAATAAGATCCATCGAATCAACCTCGGTTTCGCAAGATCCTTCTTGTCAAAGAGGTATTTGATAGCCGCATGGTCGAGTATGCACTGTCGTCTTCGTCCCGATCAAGTAAGATCGGAATTTATCGAATGTGAAAACAATCGCCAACATTTCTTTCTCGGTTGTGGTATAATTCATTGAGCAATCGCCCAACGTTCGACTTGCATAGTAAATGGATCGGAACAATTTTTCCCTCTTTTGACCAAGAATGCCCCAACAAAGATAGTCGCTTGCATCACACATTAGCTCAAATGGTTGGCTCCAATGGGGCGACGAGTATAGGTGCGGTCACTAATCTTTGTCTTCAACATTTCGAACGCCCGCAAACATTCATTGGAAAAAATGAAAGCAAAGCAACTTTTTCTAGCAATTGGCTCGAGGCTTAGAAATTTTAGAAAAGTCACGGATAAACCTTCGAAAAATCCGGCATGGCCCAAGAAACTCCGAATGGCTTTCTCGTTTGTGGGAGGTGGTAGCTTCTCAATTGCTACAATCTTTGCCCGATCAACTTCCAAACCTGCAGAAGAGACTCCATGACCAAGTACAATGCCATCGCGTGCCATAAAATGGCACTTTTCCCAATTTAGTACTAGATTGGTCTCTTCACATCATTTGCAAAACTAAGGAAAGATTGTGAAGACAATTATCAAAAGAATCACCGAACACAGAGAAATCGTCCATAAACACCTCCATAACTTTTTCAATAAGATCGTGAAATATAGCCATCATACAACGTTGGAAAGTGGCGGGCGCATTACATAAACCAAATGGCATACGATTTAAATGCAAATGTGCCATACGGACATGTAAATGTTGTTTTCTCTTGGTCTTCGGTGCAATCATGATTTGATTGCACTTAATAACCATCTAAAAAGCAATAATAATCATAACCTGCAAAGACGATCCAACATCATATCGATAAAGGGGAGGGGGAAGTGATCTTTTAAGTGGCATCATTAAGTTTTCTATAATCAATACATATTCGCCACCCGGTAACAATTCTAGTAGCAATTTGTTCCTCATTTTCATTTTTCACCTTCATTACCCCCCTTTTTTGGCACCACTTGTCTAGGACTCACCCATGAACTATCGATATCGCATAAATGATCCCGACATCCAACCATTTCAACACTTCCTTCCTAACCACATCTTTCATAATAGGGTTTAGTCGTCTTTGGTTTTGCAATCGATGGTTTATAAACATCTTCCATCCGAATTTTATGCATCACAATGGATGGACTTATGCCTTTAAATCAGTTATAGACCATCCTAGTGCCGACTTATGTTTTCGTAAAACCCTTAACAGTTTATCAAGTTGGGTAGGAGTGAGAAGAGAAGAAACGATTACGGATTTGCATTATTTGTCCCTAGGAATGCATATTTGAGGTGTTCAGGTAATTGCTTGAGTTCCGGAGGTGGTGTTGTCATTTCAGTCTCACGCACGGGCTGCCCATGCTCCGGCGCACGGGCCGTGCGTTCTTCAGAGAGTCCCATCCGTCCTTCAGCATCACGCACGGGCAACCCGTGCGTGACGCATGGGTGGTGCGTTCTGTAAGTTTGGCTCCCTTATTTCGGCTTTGTGTTCTCGCCTCTTGCGCTATTAGTAATTCCTGCATATGATCTAAGGCACAAACATAGTCGTACAAATCTTGGTTATCAAAATCAAGTACAACACTCGACATTGAGCACGAGTGGGCTAGACCAAATTCCAAATCATCGTAGACAATGTATGATCAACATAATCCTCAATGCATGAACTAACTATATCCAAAAATTACAATTCTCTACCGAATCATGAAATTTCATTGCCTTATATATAGAAAATAAAACATGCTCATCATTAACACGTAATGTGAGCTCCCCTTTTGCACATCTATTAAAGCTTTACCCGTTGCTAAGAAAGGGCGTCCAAGTATCGTGGAACGTCTCGATCTTCGTCCATATCCAAAACCAAGAAATCCACGGGAATATAAATTTATCAACTTTTACCATCGTCTTCAATAATTCCCCTTGGATACGTAAGTGATCGTACGCAAGTTGCAATGTCACCGTAGTAGGTTTCACGTCGCCTAATCCAAGTTTCGAAAATGGACAAAGGCATCAAATTAATACTTGCCCCCAAATCACATAACGCTTTATTAAAGAAATTACCACCAATAGCACAAGGGATAGTGAAACTCCCCGGATCTTTCGATTTTGTGGTAGCTTCCTTTGGATATTGCACTACACTCTTCCGTCAAATTCACCGTTTCATAACTTGTCATCTTCCGCTTTTTTGACATAACATCTTTAAGAAATTTCGCATAGTTCTAAGCATCTGTTCTAATGCGTCTGCAAAAGGAATGTTAATGTGCAATTTCTTAAATATATCAAGGAATTTGGCAAATTGATCATCAAGCTTTTTCTTTTGAAATCTTTGAGAAAGGGGAGAGATATAGGCAACTTAGATAAATTCGAGCTAGATGATGATTTTAGCTTTTTTATTTTTGTTTGTTCCGCCTCTTTGTTCTCTTCTTTCCCATTTTCTTCAATATCATCCTTCATCACGGAGTCTCTTGCTTCGGCCTAGATGCTTCATCCGAAAGTTTCGGATTCCCATTTTTCTTTAGGCCCCTCATATTCGCATCGCTTAAGTAAACGAATCGCCTTGCATTGTTCCTTAGGATTCATTTCCGTATTACTCGGAAATTGACCCTTTGATGTTGACCACCCACAATTGTAGCCAATTGACCCATTTGAGTCTCAGATTCTTTATTGAGCTTGTCACTTGTTGTTCCAACTTATCCATCCGAAGGTCTTGCTTAGCTTAGGCGGCTCCTCGTGTCATTCATGAAAGCATTCGATTGATTTATGAAAGAGGTGAGTGCATCTTCCAACGACGATTTTCCTTCCCCATTACCGCCTCCACTTGAAGTATGAAATCCCGTGCGGAGGTTGTAACACATTCTTTGTATTTGCATAGGAAAAATTTTCATGATTTCTCAACCCTGGATGGTAGTGCGTTGGGTTTGAATTATTCTAAATTGCTGAAATTCGGTTATTCACATAACTTACCTCTTCCATCGGATATAGAAGAGCTTCACTACCCGTGCTCGATCCGCTTCGCCCCTTCAGTAAATACATTCAATTGAGTTGTCAAAGCCGCTACTTGTGCCGACAATGTTTTGATAGGGTCCGATTTCGAGATTTCGGCTACTCGTTGTACATTGGATCTTTCGGATGGCCATTGGTAATGTTCATGGCCATTTCCTCAAGAAGATTTAAGGCATCTTGTGGAAACCTTGCCAACAAAGCTCCTCCCATTTGCGGCATCAACAAAGGCCCTTGTTTGCCCCATTAGACCATTGTAAAAGAAACATAATCGTTGATCCTCCGGAAAGCCGTGTTGTGGACATCTTCTTAACAAATCCCTAAATCTTTCCCAAGCCTCGTACAAAGGCTCGGAGTCAAATTGTCGGAATTGAGTGATCTCACTTTTGAGCCGCAAAGTTTTGCTTGGTGGAAAGAATTTAAACAAAAACTTTTGGCTCAAATCATCCCAAGTGCTCACACTTCCTTGCGTCAAAGTACCCAACCAATTTCTCGCCTTATCCCGTAAAGAGAATGGGAATAGGCGCAATCTTATGGCGTCATCTGAGACTCCGTTCATCTTGATCGTATTGCATATTTGGATAAAATGGGCAAGGTGAGAGTTAGGATCTTACATTCAAACCCCCAAATCGATTCTGTTGCACCATATTGATTAGTGCGGTTTGAGCTCGAAGTTGTTGGCATTGATGGGAATATGGGCAATACCACCGTAATTACGATTCGTTTGTGGTCGAAAGTAATCACGAATGGCTTTTGTTGAACCGATATCGGTAACTCGTTTCCACCATTGTTTGGCGGTATTGGTAACTCATTCAAATCCCCATTATCGGATTGTGTTGTCTTTCACTCGCCTAGTAGTAGCACCGATTCTCCTCGAAAGCCTCAACTTCCGGTATGAGCGGTATTAAGTCCCCGCTTGGAGCGCGTGTTCATACACTACCTGGACCAAACTAGAAGAAACAAGTCAAATAATGTGGAATTCAAGTCACAAAAAAAAACAAAAACAAAATAAATAATAAAGAAAAATGTCTAAATTAAGAATAATTCTATCTATCGCAATATTAGCACCAAAAATTGTATTAGTCCCGACAACGGCGCCAAAAACTTGTTCGCTTATATTTTTAGCTTCACCGCAAGTGTACGGTGTTCGTTATCGAATAGGGTAGCAAGGTCGTATCCACGGAGACTAATAAATCAATAAAGGCTAAGTATTGAACCAAGATAGTTTTACTTTTATTTAGACGATCAATATTTGATGGTTGTTGTTTTGAGATTAAGACAATTTAAATCACTAAAACACGAAAATAAGATAACACAAATGAAAGAAGTATCAAGATGATGAAATGGATTTCGAGTTAAGGTTTCGATTAATAATCCTCTTGTTGTCCGATTAAATCAAAGCCAAGGTTATTATCAATATTCCTATAAGACGATCACAAAGCTATTTTATCCCCCTCTCGAGATGTATATAAAACGTAGATTGAAATATCCATGCTAGCATCTCTACTCAACAATAGATACACAACTCCCAAAAGCATCAAAGATCAAATGTCCTCACAATATTCGCAAACCTCTCGATTCATGCAAATATTCATGTCAAGTACTCAAGATCTAATATTGAAACTCATCTCTCGAATTATGAATCAATATATCAAACAAGTTAAATCATTGGCCAAGTGATAAAACAAGAATAAGAACAAAGTACTCAAATAGGCTTCAAGACAATACTTCAACTAAGATTAAAACATTCAACAAGAGTTCATTAATCTACTTCCAAAACCCGGAAATCACAAGAGTTCGCTACACATGATTAAACAACTTACACACAAAGTGTTCAAAGTCATTACAAATGAAACTAAAAGAGTGAAACTAAAAGAGAAGCAAGAAAACTTAGGAACGCCGACAATCTCTCGATGTATCTCCGTTCTTCAAGCTCCGATGCAACCCGATTATCTCCTTGATGTCTCCTTCCAAGAGTTGACTCTTGTCTTGTGTTGTAGATCCCAAAAATGCCAGAATTCCCCCGTGTGCGCCCCCAAAAAGCCTTTTTATACTCTCCATCATGTTTAGGGCTTAATGTGCAGATTATGGGATTCAGCGCCAGGCAGACGCACGGGTAGTGCGCCCACGCACGGGTTACCCGTGCGCCACCTCGGGAATACCCCAACTCTCTCGTAGGGCGCATGGGTGGTGCGTCGGAGCACGGCCTACCCGTGCGCCACTCCGGTGAGATATCGACTCTGAGGGCGCACGGGTGGTGCGCCCATGCATGGGCTACCCGTGCGCCATGCCGCAGCTTCAATCAACCTTAGACAGGGGGTGCACGGGTGTTGGCTTGAGGCACGCCTAACCCGTGTGCCCCTGTTTCTTCCGTGAACGCTCAACTTTCGCTCTTTTAGGCTTCATGTTTCGTATATCCACTCAATTCTCCGCGTTTCTACTTTGCTTTCCTCATATTCTTATTCAATTAGCTTCAAATATCATGAAATTCCTACAAAATAAGCAAAGTGTAATATCTTTTCCACAAGGAGTGAATATGTAACATTTAACGCGAGTATATGCATGTTTACTTATCATTATAGCTCGAAATACACATCGAAACACATGTAAAATTCACACTTATCACACTCCATCCGCGGTTGTGGGATTAGGGACGGTGGGGGTGGGGCGTAAGGAATCGCGATTCGCCGCTCGGTTCCAAAACACGACTAGTCCACTCGACCGTGAGCACGACGTACCAAGTTGACTCAAGCACAATTAGATTCATGAAGTTCGTACCATATCAACAAGGAAGTCGAGTAAAAACATGATGGTACATATAAAAAAGACAAGATATCAACAAGTTAAGTTTAAATTTGTCACAAGGCGAGGAAGTCGCCACACGTAGTGCGCAAGGTCCGGAGATTTTCAAGAAAGTTGTTGATATATAATTAAAACATAATTATGTCGTTTTACGAGTGTAGAGAGAAAAAAAAATTATATTAGGGACCTTGATAAACATTTCTAAATTCTATAAACTGTTCTAAAAAAATATCCTTATCAAGTTTGAAATTGAATAAGTCATGGTGTCGACCTCGAAAAAATGTAAGGTCAATTTCTAAATTCTATAAACTGTTCAAATATTCAGATTTTCAAAGAGTTTGGGTCGTGTTTTCGGAAAATTTTAGTTTGGTCCCTTCTTTCGTCAAAATTGTCATTTTTGTATCCGAACATTAAAATTTTGGTTCTCACAACCGGGAGGGCTTTTGATGTGATTCTAATTTTAAAAATCACGTATAACAAGAGGGTATTGGGACAAAAACAGTTTTAAAATTGGGTTGGTTTAAGTCCCTTAATTTTAACAAATTCTATTTCTAGTCTAAAATTCGGTTTTTGCCCTTAAGGGTTTATTTGGTATTCGATTGTTATGAAACTTGAACCATGAGTTTAAAATATTATAAAATTTTTAGATGTCCAGGATGTGCCTTTTATGGAAATTTTATTTTGGTCCTTTGAAATTGGAATTTTTACATTTAAGTACTTAAAGTTTCAAAAGTTTATGTCCTCAACCCAAACCACTTTAACCTTTTAAAATTTCTCTAAATATAAGTATTCCAGTTTGAGGAAGTCAAAATTTCGAAATTTTCAGAGGGGTTCCTGGATAGTTTTTAAAAATTCAATTTTGGCCCTTGAACTTTCAAGTTTCCACATTTGAGTCCCTAAAATTCCAAGGGTGAGTTTTCTTATCTCAAAACCTTTAAACTATTATTATTAACTTAAAATATTAAATATTACAATTAATACATTCCAAAAATTTGAAATTTACAGATTGGTCTTTGGACAGTTTTCGAAATAACGGTTTAGTCCTCGCTTTGCAAAAATTACATAAATGGCATATTTGTTCAAATTCGAGCACAAAGTCATATTTTCCAGAGTATATATCAAGTATAGAATATGATTTAGAGCATATAACACATTCATTAACACATTAATCAAGAGATGAGCAAGAATTAAGATATATGTGCACGTATGTCCCTATTGTGCAAGAAATCAAAATCATGCTCATTTTTATGAAACTTCTTGAACTTGATACATATCAAAAATATACATGTAATATAAATATAGTAAATAAAATATTTTCATGTACTACATGCATTGTATCAAAATTATTTGCCTATTTTCAAAAGATTTTTACCCACCTTTTCAATTTTCAAGTAGTGATGGTAGGAGTCTCCAAAATGGGTCTTCTTATTCAAGCTCTAAACCCCAAGACTTATCTCCTTAGGTGAACCCCTAAGTGGTTCAAAATACAAAATTTAAGGTTAAAAATTTGGTTTAATGCTTAGCAAAGTTTATGTATTAAAATCAAAATTGTTCTCTACTTATCTTTGACTTACGAGATAGTTGAAGGCTTCTAAAATACCATTTGAAACCAAATTTTCTTCAATTCTTCTTCCTTCAAAAACTCACGGCTTCTAAGGTGTCCTTAAACAAGAATGATGTAATCAAGCTAAGAAAGCAGAGAGATGAAGCTTAAAGTAATTAGAAAGATGAAGAATACAAGTCAAATATTTCTTGTCTTTTTCTTGGAATTTTTGATCTTATGCTTCCGGATGGAGGAGTTTTGGTGTTTTGATTTGGAGAGGATTATATCTAAGTGTTGGGAGATTTTGTTTTTGGTCCAAGTGAAAGAGTAGTGGAGGAGTGTGAAGAAAAAAATAATTTTTCTCCCCTTTTGGCCTAATGGTAAAAATTTTGGTTGGGGGAGGAAATTATTTTTGTTTTGTATCCAATAATTAGATATGAGTTTATTGGGAGATAAAATAAAAAACAAATGAGTTGGATTCCCTCCTAGAGATGCTATGGTGGAAAGTGTTTTGTGGGTAGGAGGATAACTTTTGTTTTTTTTTCCTTTTTAGTGTTTATTTATTATAATGGGACCATTAGGTTGTATTTTAATGTTGTATGATAAAAACAAATATGGAATTGATCCCTTTTACCCCCTATAGCCGAATTGGTGATTGTTGTAGGGTGGAAAATTTATATTTTCTTGTCTTTTTTAAAGTTGAGGGAAAATAAAGTGTAAGTATATACATAAATATATAGGAGGTTAAAAAAATATGAAATAACAAAAATATGTATTTTTCAAAATAAATAGGAAGTTGTTTGGAAATGTATTATAGAATAAGGTGAAATATTTGTATAAGGATTGGAATGTACTCCTAAAGTTTTAAGGGGTCCAATAATACATAAAGTCAAAAATAATCGATCAAGAATTAATACTTGAGGATGAAATATAATCAGTATGCTCAAAAGTAGAGAAGGATCGAGTAATTGACGTTGGAAGGAATAATAATTAAATGAGTGTCATATTTTAATTATAATAGGTATTGCGACACTTAGAAAACAAATTGTTACTTTACATCATCGTATTATATATTGAAAAAAAATCGGGGCCTCACATACAAGGCGTGAATATCCTTGGAAAATTGTAGACGGAATAGTGGTAAAAAATAAGGAAAAAACAGGATGAATTTTGAGAGTGTGATTGAATGTGAGATGAAAAGGTAATGATGAAAGTTGATTTGATTTAAAAATGGTAAAATAATAATTAGATATGATTGGTAGTTAGAAATGTGTGAGTGAGTGAATAGTGAAATTTGTGGGAGAATGTGTAATAATGATTAGTTTCTTGTGAAAAAATGTATAGATGTTATTGGTAAGAGAAAAAAATGAGAAAAAGTGAAAGTGAGATAATAGTATATTTTCTAAAATGTGAAGCCCCGATTTTTCCGAATATATAATTGATTCTTATTGTCGTCTATGTATTTGATCGACTATTTTACCGCGTCACTTTGACGGGTAATTATTAATAATATATATTTTGTATTTTATTTCATTTTATTTATTACTTGTGATCATGATCATTTATTAGTTCTATTTTGCATTTATGATCACTTGATTGATCATTATTACTATTTTTGTATTTATTAGTCACCTTAGAATTTTGAGAGACTATTTATTTTAGAGACTTTTACCTTATAGAATTAAGATTTTGATTTAGATTAAGTGATCATGAGACTTATAAGTGATCAAGGAAATCAATAATTATTTTGGAGATTGATATTATTCATTTATTATCATCAAATTTGGGGGAAAAAAATATATGGAATTACCAATTTGCCCTATAGTGGACGGCCATGGTGATGATTTTGGAGTAGAAATATCATCTAACTCTTGTACACTTACACCTTATATTAGTCATCTTGTGTATAATTATACCATTAATTCAAACATTATACACATTATCTTATACCTCAATTTTATATCATTAAATTTCCCAACATGTTGGAGTCTTCCCAACATTCCTTCTCTTCCCTTACCTTGCCCATACCTTTGACCACCATTTTGTCTCCATGCAAGAGACAAATTACAAGACACAAATTAAACAAATTTTTCCCCTCCTCCATAGTGGACGGCCATTATGGCCAAAAATGAACAAATTTTGTTCATTTTATCCAACACATCTTAATTTCTAAGCTAATTCTCCTCCTTCTCTCTAATATCTCTCTAAAATTCATTCACATCTTCAAATCTTCAAACACAAAATCATTCACATCTTCAAACCTTCAAACACCAACTCTTCACATCTTCAAATCTTCAAACATAAGTTCTTCATATCTTCAAGTACCCCTTCTTCACATCTTCAAATATTAAAACACAAGTCCTTCACATCTTCAAACCCATCTTCATATCTTCAAGAACATCTTCTTCCTAACATGTATGCATGGTGGTGAAACTTGAAGACTTGAAGAAGAACTAGTAGAGAAATTTGGACTACAAGATAAGAATTGGACACTAGATCCCTTCTTTCTTCTTCTTCTTCCTATTTTTTTCAAATTTTAACACCCCTTTTTTTTATTTTTAAGAAATATGGGCTGACCTTTGGTGATTTTGAGTTGAACCAAAATTTCCAAATTTGAAGCTTCAACTAGTTTCAAATCACCTACTACACAAGTAAAGTGTAGTCTTTCCAATTTTCTTATCTCCTTCTTTTTCTCTTTAATTTTTCTCTCATTTTTCTAACTCCAAATTTTTGATATTTCTTGACTTAGGGGCTGACCTAAGTGACCTCATCCAAAGTTGTGAAATATTTCCTTTTTATTTCACAACTCTCCAATTTAAGGTGGGTGGAAAAATACTTTCCAACTTCTAGGTGTTTTTATTAAAATGCATGTAGAATTTTGATCATGAGCCCTTGAGATATATAATCTATGTATTGCATGTCAATTTTATGTATCAAATCATGAAAATTCTCAAGAGTTGCTCAAAATTGCTATTTATTGAATTTTAGGTGCATGCATGTACACTTTAATGTTCTATTTGATGAATTCTTGTATGAATTGGACATGCATGTGTATGATCTTTGAAATCCAGTTTTTGGATGACTTATAACCTGGAAAAGTCGAGCATAATTGATTAAATTTCAATTTTGGACTTAAAAATGTAAAAATGGAAAGTTGGTGGACTAAATTGCAAGAAAATGAAAGTTAAAGGACCCCTCTGCAAATTTCGAATTTTGGGACTGTACTCAGGTTCAAAAATGACTTTTGGACATTTTAATAAAGTTTTAAGAGTTTTAAGATAAATAAAATTAACCTTTAAAAGCCCAAGGACTAGATTGTAAAATTTTGAAAGTTTAAGGGCTACTTTGCAAATTTTGAAACTGTACCAGACCTTAACTTTAAAATTTGAAATTTTTACTCTTAAGGTACTGTAAATGACATATTTTAAATGTATTCAAAAAATCCAAGTGTTTAGGGCTTGGAAAGTAATTTTCTAAAATTGAGGGACTAAAGTGTAAAAGACTAAACTTGAGGACCCAAATGAAATTTCCAGGACTTATGCAGCCCATGCACCTGGAAATACTAATTTAACTATAACTTAATTATTTTGGACCCAAGTTTCAAATTTCATAACAATTATATTGGACCCTAAAAGCCTTAAAGGCAATAATTTCAAAATGGGACAAAAATGATATTGTCAAAAGTTAAAGGACCTACACTAATTTCTTTTAAAAACTGTTTTTGTTCCAATATCCTACTAACCTTAGTGACATTTTCCAACTGGAATCACATTAAAATCCCTTCCGGTTTGGGAGTTCGATTATTTTAAACTTAAGGTCCGAATTGCCAATTTTTACAAATTTGGGGCCAATGTGAGAATTTTATAAAAACTCGACCTCAAAACTTTAAGAACCTGAATCTCTGGATAATTTGGAGAATTTAGGAACTGACCTTATAATTTTTCAAGGTCGGGATATTTATTTATTCAATTTTTAACCCCAAAAGTTTTGGTTTTTACAAAACGGGCTAAATTGTAAATTTTCTTTTATAAAGGACCTAACTCAAATTATTTTCCTTTTACTAAAATAGCCCTGGACCATCTGACTTGGAGATTTAATTAAAGTATTTTATTTTCTCAAAACCATTGACTTATTGGACCGATTCGACCGATTAATACCCAATCGCGGGGGCGACTTCCTCGTCTTGCGGTTTTGAATCTATAACGGGACTTATGTTCCACCTAATCTTTCAAGATATCGAAAATTACTTATCCTTCCGATAATCATCTTCATCCAAATATCTTCACCAACGCCATATTGCTACTCGCGAATTTTCAAAAATTTTCTGAAATGACTTACTGAATCAATCATACTCATTGCTGGTTGATTGCTGTACTTGTATTTATTTTCCGCTTGAGTCAACTTGGTGTGTCGAGCTCACCGATCGGAATGGATACGTCGGGGATAAAACCGGCAGCTCAGCCGCTATTCCACTCTTCCGGCCCCATCGCCCTAATCCATGGCGAGGGACGGAGTGTCAAGGGAAGTGGGTCGTAGTACTTTGCGGTATAATCATGATTATGACAGATCGGTCGAGCCTTGCAAGCTCCATTGTGGATTTTATCTTTGCCTACGGAGCGATAAGGTGATCGGTCTTGACCATCCGCTTGGGGAGTTACAAGGAAGAACGAAGGAATCATTTGTCTAATCCACACGATTCGGGAGTTATTGGACCCATTTGGTTGGCGCTACAAATCCGTGCACGCAACCGCTTACTTGTTTTTGCATTGGTTGGCGCGCTGCAAACTGACGCAACCATTATTTGTCTTGCATGGGATTGGCGTTACATTTCCGTACTCAATCCTACCTATCTTGCCGAATCACATAGTGCTTGTGTGACCATGAATTGTTTTCTTAAATCGTGTATAAGTATATTACTTAAATATATTTATCACGACGCTTGTGGATGTGTGTGAATTCATTCATCATACTCACGCGTTTTCATATAATCTGTTTTCTCGCATTAACTATATATATCGCCACACTTGCACACGATCACCCATCCACCGAGATTTTGTCTCATCCCCACCGTTTTCTAACCTTAGATGAGGACTTCGTTGAAGATCTTTGAACCCACCACGGAGTGAGCCCTTGTACTCCGTTTGTTGGATTTACTATCATTTGTTGTTGAGGTCATTTGGACTTGTTACTACTTGTTGTTGTTGGACTCTTTTCTTGTGTTCGTCGTTGGACTCTTGCATTTCCTTTCATTAGGTTTGTAATCGAAGCGGCGTAGGACCCTTTGACTTTTAAGTTGTTATCTTTTGATCATATCGGGGATGTAATTTGGATTATGGATATTGTGGATGTAAGTTGTACTTGTTATTTTATTTCATTGCTATTTAGACTCTGTTCCATTGGGTTTTGATGATATTCGTCTAGAATATTTGGTTTACTTGTATTTAAGTTGTGGATCGCCGTCGCGACCCGTTTGGGCGTGACGATTAGAAAGTGGTATCGAGCTCGGTTAGTAAGATGGAAACTTACACCGAGTGACCCAGGATAGGACCCCGGTCCGTGTTTTGGGTAACCGCGACTTGACCAATTAAGTGTGAAATCGATTTCAAATTGGCATAGAACCGCTTTAATTGATGTTTGAACTAAGTTAGAACGCATATTTGGAGATTCCATAGTCATACTTGTCTTGACTTAGTTGATTCTTGGTGACTTTCTTTATTCATTCTTTCCTTATTCTCTCCTTATCTTTCCTTTACCTTTTGATCCGATCCGCCTTAGTTTTGTTGTTACTTTACCTACGATATAACTTGCTTTACGCGAATAATTATTGTATCATTTACTCGTGGATCGCAACTAACACTTCAAGATACAGAATGGCCGAACATCGAGGGCGTGGGAGACCTCGCCGGCGTTCCACGAGGGGATGACGACGCACCGAGGGACCGGGTACCCTCCCGAATTACCACCGCCTCCTCCACCTGCAGCAGAGACAACTTGACCGCACGAGGTCCTACAACACCATCGGTTTTCATGAGGCAACGAGGCGAGCCTCAACCCCGTGCTCCCGAACCCGCAGAGAGGCGAACAATCGCACGTTAGAGCGATTTCTGATTCGACCCACCAGTCTTCTTAGGAGATTTGGATGATTTGAAGAAGCGAGAATAATGGGTAGAGAAAGCGGAGAATATCTTCAATGCTCTCCAATACTCGGATGAGTAGAAAGTCACACTCGCCGCATTAAATGGCCCTGGAATCATTTGCTAGAGGCTGGTGGAGGGCGATTGAAAAAAGGTGGGAACAGACCGGGTAGCGAACATGGGGAAATTTCTTGGCCGAGTTCAACGAAAGACATTCCCACAAGGTTGTGAAAGAGGTGCGCCAGGATGAATTCCAGATTGAGGCAAGGGAACATGTCTCGTAGCTCGATACAAGTCTGATTTCATCGATTGTCCAAGTATGCTCTGGGACAATCGATCAAGAGGATAAGCTTTACAAGTTCACTCGAGGATCGAAAATAGAACTTTAAAAACAAGCGTTGACCGTTGAATCGACAACCTACTCACCGCGGTGAAGGCGCTCTCCGCATCGAGTCGGGGCTGAATCGTATTGGACGATGATTCAACAGAGTAGGCCATCAAACAGTCTCAAGAGAACAGTGTACGGCAAACCATCTAAACAACTTGCTAAGTTTGAAGGACCGATTAATAAGACAGATATGGGAAAGAGACCAAGACAAGGAAAACCGGGTCAAGTGTGTGCACATTGCAGTAAACAGGACCTCCGCCAATGATTGTTGGCGTAAATAAGGAAGGTGTTTGCGCTGTTGTGGTAGTAATCAAAGACCACCGCAAGATTGCCTAAAAGATGGCCGATGAAAGAACCAAACAGACGCAGCGCAGAAGTCGGAAATGGCCAGGGTAATCGGGTAAGGATGCCCGCTCGAGCATTTGCACTAGCCGGACGGGAGGCTCGCAGCAACAGACGTGGTGGAAGGTACGCTTCTAGTATCTAACCACTACGCTAAAATATTGTTCGAGCCCGGATCAACGCATTCATTTGTTGCACCGCATTTTGTACACAAAGCGCATGCATGCATGGAACATATGCCTATATGTCTAGAAGTGTCAACTCCTATGGGCGCAAGTCGATAACAAATATTATCTATAATGCATGCGAAGTTAAGATTGATGAGATAAACTTTCCTGCGATTTAATCCTATTACCTATATCCGAATACGACGTGATATTGGGGATGAATCGTTATCGCACACCATGCACAAACGGTTTTGCCATAACAAGTCCATTAAGCTATGTGAACCTGGACAACCCGAAGTGGAAATTTCGGGAAGGGCACGAGTTAAGATTGCCCCAATCATTTCAAAGCAATGAAAGCAAGGAAGGCGATCAAGAGAGGGGCTCAAGGGTACTTGGCGTTTGTAATTAACAAACTCACAGTTGATACACAAATTAACCAAGTACCTATAGTATCAGGATACACGGATGTATTTCCACAAGAACTCACCACTGTCCCTCCAGATAGGGAAGTCGAGTTCACCATCGAGGTGTTAACAGGGACGGCCCCGATCGCTAGAACACCGTATAGAATGGCTCCTCTTGAGTTACAAGAGTTGAAGACGCAATTCTGCAAAAACCGATGGATGTGGGATTTATCCGACCGAGTACGTCTCCGTGGGGAGCACCTGTGCTGTTTGTCAAGAAGAAAGATGGCACATTAAGACTGTGTATAGATTATTGTGGTCTTAATAGCGTGACCATCAAGAACAAATATCCCCTCCCGAGGATAACTGTTTGATCAACTTCAAGGAGCGGCAGTGTACTCAAGTTTGATTTACAATAAGGATATTACCAATCAAGATCCCATGAAGGAGACATTTCCAAAAGCGCATTTCAAACCCGATATGGACACTACGAGTTTGTAGTGATGCCTTTCGGTCCGACAAATGCACCGCAAAGCATTTATGGACACGATGCATCGAGTCTTTCAACCTTATTTGGATCAATTCGTAGTGATATTCATTGATGACATACTCATATACTCTAAGTCTAGAGAAGAACCTGAACGTCATCCGAAAATCGTTTTGGAGACACTACGAGCATAAGTTGTATGCCAAATTCAAAGCAAGTGCGAATTTTGGCTTAGTGAAGTCGCGTTCTTGGGATACATAGTATCCAAAGACCGAGATTGCAATAGATCCTTCGAAGGTACAGACGGTGGTTGAATGGAAACAACACGAGTCATCAGAATTCGGAAATCGGGAGTTTCTAGGACTAGCTTTGGATATTATCGAAGATTTATCCAGGACTTCTCCAAGATAGACGGATGCTCACTCGACTAACCCGAAGCAAGTCAAGTTTGAGTGGAATGACAAGTGCGAAGCTAGTTTTCAAGAGTCAAGAAACGACTTACTACAACTCCGGTCTTAGCCCTTCCAAAGGGAATCGAAAACTTTGTCGTCTACAATGACGCATCAAAGGAAGGACTAGGAAGTGCTGCTCATGCGGGAAGGAAAAGTTATCGCTTATGCATCACTTAAAGCTCAAGCCGTATGAAGCCAATTATCCAACGATGACTTGGAATTGGCGGCGATAGTGTTCGCATTGAAGAAATGGAGACACTATCTCTACGGAGCAACATTCACGGTTTTGACGGATCATAAGAGCTTGAAGTATCTATTCTCCTAGAAAGACCTCAACTCCGAGGCAACGGAGATAGATGGAGTTGATTGAGGACTATCACTTTGATATTCAATACCATCCCGAGAAAGCTAACGTCGTAGCAAACGCTCTAAGAAGAAAAGCAAGCTTAGCGGACTTATGATTCGAGAGTGGGAATCATTAGAAGAGCTGAGCAATTGGAATCTGACGAGAACCAATACTCAGATTTCATGTGCTAACATTTCGGTTAAACCCGATCTGCTAAATGAGATCAAAGAAGCACAAGGGAAAGATGCACATCTTCAAAAAATCAAGGAGAAGATACTTAAAGGAGAGAGATCGGAATTCTCGGTACGAAGATGGGGTTATCGATTCCGGAATCGAGTGTGTGTACTTAGAATGACGAACATATTAGGAATAGAATCTAGCAGAGGAACACCGCTCGAAATACACTATACATCCTGGAGGAAACAAGATGTATAAGGATTTGAAACGGAGTTATTGGTGGGTAAACATGAAGAACCAGGTAGCGGAGTTCGTTGCGAGATGTTTAACTTGTCAACGAGTAAAAGCGAGAACACCAACGACCATCCGGTTTACTACAACCGTTGAGGATTCCCAGTGGAAATGGGAATACATAACGATGGACTTCGTGATGGATCTACCAAGGACGAGAAGAGGCCATGATGCTATTTGGGTAGTTGTAGGCCGACTCACGAAATCTGCACACTTTTTACCCATCAAGAAAACGATAGCTTGCGTAAACTTGCATGCATTTATATCCAGAAATAATTCGATTGCATGGAGTACCGATCGACATAGTATCCGACAGAGACCCGAGGTTTGTCTCCATTCTAGAAGTGCTTGCACGAGGAATTGGGTACCTCACTAAGTTTCAACACAACAAAGACATCCACAAACCGATGGACGATCCGAGCGAACAATTCAAACCCTTGAAGATATGTTGCGAGCCGCACATTGTATTTTCAAGGAAGTTGGGATTCACACTTACCATTAGCCAAGTTCACCTACAATAATGATTTATCAGGCCACGATTGGGATGGCACCCATGAGACATTATATGGGCGAAAATGTAGATCCCCACTACACTGGGAGATTGATGACCAATGGACTCCGAAAGAGAAACGAAAGTCGCCCGATTCCAAAGGTCGACTTAGTTCGGAAGCCATGGAGAAGGTCAAGTTGATCAAGGAGCGGTCGCAAGCTCAAAGCCGCCAAAAGAGTTACGCGGACAAGAGAAGAAAGGATTTGGAATTTGAAGTTGGAGATGAAGTATTTCTCCAGACTCTCACCACGGAAAGGATTAATCAATCGAAGAAAGGAGGCAAGTTGAGTCCGAGATATTTTGGATCTTACAAGATTTTACAAAGGATCGGGAAGTTAGCCTACCGACTCGAGTTACCAAAGCACCATATGCAGGAATGCATGATGTATTCCACGTGTTGAGACTGAAGAAGTATCAATCGGATCCCGAACATATCATCACTCAAGATACTCTCCTCCTCTAATGGAAAATTTATCCTACACGAGAGAGGCCGATCTGGATCATTGATCGCCAGATACGTCGATTGCGTAAAGAGAGATTCCGATGGTTAAAGTGGTGGGCAGAACCACAACCGAGACGAAGACACAACGTGGCGGATGGAAGAAGACATGAGGAATCAATATCCGAACTATTTCAATGAGAAGAGAATTTGGGGACCAAATTCTTTTAAGGAGGGGAGGATGTGAAGCCCGATTTTTCCGAACATATAATTGATTCTTATTGTCGTCTATGTATTTGATCGACTATTTTACCAGCGTCACTTTGACGGGTAATTAATAATATATATTTTGTATTTTATTTCATTTTATTTATTACTTGTGATCATGATCATTTATTAGTTCTATTTTGCATTTATGATCACTTGATTGATCATTATTACTATTTTTGTATTTATTAGTCGCCTTAGAATTTCGAGAGACTATTTATTTTAGAGACTTTTACCTTATAGAATTAAGATTTTGATTTGGATTAAGTGATCATGAGACTTATAAGTGATCAAGGAAATCACTAATTATTTTGGAGAGTGATATTATTCATCTATTATCATCAAATTTGGGACAAAAAAATATATGGAATTACCAATTTGCCCTATAGTGACGGCCATGGTGATGATTTTGGAGTAGAAATATCATCCAATTCTTGTACACTTACACCTTATATTAGTCATCTTGTGTATAATTATACCATTAATTCAAACATTATACACATTATCTTATACCTCAATTTTATATCATTAAATTTCCCAACATGTTGGAGTCTTCCCAACATTCCTTCTCTTCCCATACCTTGCCCATACCTTTGACCACCCTTTTGTCTCCATGCAAGAGACAAATTACAAGACACAAATTAAAAAAAAAAAATTTTCCCCCCCTCCATAGTGGACGGCCATTATGGCCAAAAATTAACAAATTTTGTTCATTTTATCCAACACATCTTAATTTCTAAGCTAATTCTCCTCCTTCTCTCTAACCTCTCTCTAAAATTCATTCACATCTTCAAATCTTCAAACACAAAATCATTCACATCTTCAAACCTTCAAACACCAACTCTTCACATCTTCAAATCTTCAAACATAAGTTCTTCATATCTTCAAGTACCCCCTTCTTCACATCTTCAAATATTCAAACACAAGTCATTCACATCTTCAAACCCATCTTCATATCTTCAAGAACATCTTCTTCCTAACATCAAACATACTTTATTTCTTCAAACATCTAAACCAAAACAAACAATCTTACCACTTAAACACCAAAATTTGAACACCCCTATTTCAAGGTAAGAAATTTCACTCCTCAATTCAACTTAAATTCTTACTACTCATCACGTTCTCCTCTTAACTTAAGGTTATATTTTGGATTTTGAGGTACTTAGAAGACCACTTAGAGACATGCATGCATGGTGGTGAAACTTGAAGAAGAACTAGTAGAGAAATTTGGACTACAAGGTAATTGGACACTAGAGGCCTTCTTTCTTCTTCTTCTTCCTATTTTTTTAAATTTTAACACCCCTTTTTCATTTTTGAGAAATAGGGGCTAACCTTAGGTGATTTTGGAGTTGAACCAAAATTTCCAAATTTGAAGTTTCAACTAGTTTCAAATCACCTACTACACAAGGTAAAGTGTAGTCTTTCTAATTTTCTTATCTCCTTCTTTTTCTCTTTAATTTTTCTTTCATTTTTCTAACTCCAAATTTTTGATATTTCTTGACTTAGGGGCTGACCTAAGTGACCTCATCCAAAGTTGTGAAATCTTCCCTTTTATTTCACAACTTTCCAATTTAATGTGGGTGGAAAAATATTTTCCAACTTCTAGGTGTTTTTATTAAAATGCATGTAGAATTTTGATCATGAGTCCATTAGATATATAATCTATGTATTGTATGTCAATTTTATGTATCAAATCATGAAAATTCTCAAGAGTTGCTCAAAATTGCTATTTATTGAATTTTAGGTGCATGCATGTACACTTTAATGTTCTATTTGATGAATTCTTGTATGAATTGGACATGCATGTGTATGATCTTTAAAATACATGTTTTGGATGACTTATAACCTGGAAAAGTCGAGCATAATTGATTAAATTTCAATTTTGGACTTAAAAATGTAAAAATGGAAAGTTGGTGGACTAAATTGCAAGAAAATGAAAGTTAAAGGACCCCTCTGCAAATTTCGAATTTTGGGACTGTACTCAGGTTCAAAAATGACTTTTGGACATTTTAATAAAGTTTTTAAGAGTTTTAAGATAAATAAAATCAACCTTTAAAAGCCCAAGGACTAGATTGTAAAATTTTGAAACTTTAAGGGCTACTTTGCAAATTTTGAAACTGTACCAGACCATAACTTTAAAATTTGAAATTTTTACTCTTAAGGTACTGGAAATGACATATTTAAAATGTATTCTAAAAATCCAAGTGCTTAGGGCTTGGAAAGTAATTTTTCTAAAATTGAGGGACTAAAGTGTAAAAGACTAAACTGGAGGACCCAAATGAAATTTCCAGGACTTATGCAGACCATGCACCTGTAAATACTAATTTAACTATAACTTAATTATATTTTGGACCCAAGGTTCAAATTTGATAACAATTGGACCCCTAAAAGCCTTAAAGGCAATTATTTCAAAATGGGACAAAAATGATATTTTCAAAAGTTAAAGGACCTATACTTATTTATTTTAAAAACTGCTTTTGTCCCAATATCTTACTAACCTTAGTGACATTTTCCAACTGGAATCACATTAAAAGCCCTTCCGGTTTGTGAGTTCCGATTATTTTAAACTTAAGGTCCGAATTGCTAATTTTTACAAATTTGGGGCCAATGTGAGAATTTTATAAAAATTCGACCTCAAAACTTTAAGAACCTGAATCTCTGGACAATTTGGAGAATTTAGGAACTGACCTCATAATTTTTCAAGGTCGGAATATTTATTTATTCAATTTTTAACCCAAAAGTTTTGGTTTTTACAAAACGGGCTAAATTGTAAATTTTCTTTTATAAAGGACCTAACTCAAATTATTTTCCCTTTTACTAAAATAGCCATGGACCCTCTGACTTGGAGATTTAATTAAAGTATTTTATTTTCTCAAAACCCTTGACATATTGGACCGATTCGACCGATTAATACCCAATCGCGGGCGACTTCCTCGTCTTGCGGTTTTGAATCTATAACGGACTTATGTTCCACCTAATCTTTCAAGATATCGAAGATTACTTATCCTTCCGATAATCATGTTCATCCAAATAACTCCACCAACGCCATATTGCTACTCGCGAATTTTCAAAAAATTTTGTGAATCGCTTCTGAATCAATCACACTCATTGCTGGTTGGTTGATGTCTGTACTTGTATTTACTTTCCTACCCGAAAGTCAACTTGGTGTGTCGAGCTCACAAATCGGAATGGATACGTCGGGATAGAACCGGGCAGCTCGGCTGCTATTCCACTCTTCCCGCCCCATCGCCCTAATCCCGCAATCGAGGGACGGAGTGTCCAAGGGAAGCGGGTCGTAGTACTTGAGGTATAATCATGATTATGAGATCCGAGCCTTGCAAGCTCTCTTTGTGGATTTTGTCTTTGCCTACGGAGCGATAAGGTGACCGGTCTTGGATCATCCCGCCTGGGGAGTTACAAGGAATAACGAATGAATCATTTCTCGATCCACACGATTCCGGAGTTATCAAACTCGTTTTGGTTGGCGCTACAAATCAGACGCAACCGCTACTTGTTTTGCATTGGTTGGCGCAACAAATCAAACGCAACCATTATTTGTCTTGCATGGGATTGGCGTTACATTTCGCACGCAATCTACATGTCTTGCCCTGAATCACATAGTGCTTGTGTGATTATGAACTGTTTTTCTTAAACTGTATAAGTATATTACTTAAATATATTTATCACGACGCTTGTGGATCGTGTGTGAATTCATGCATCATACTCAGCGTTTCATATAATTGTTTTCTCGCATTAACTATATATATTGCCACACTTGCACACGATCACCCATCCACCGAGATTTATATCTTATCCTCACCGTTTTCTAACCTTAGATGAGAATTTCATTGAAGATCTTTGAACCGACCACGGAGTGAGCCCTTGTACTCCGCTTGTTGGATTTACTATCATTTGTTGTTGAGGTCATTTGGACTTGTTACTACTTGTTGTTGTTGGACTCTTTTCTTGTGTTCGTCGTTGGACTCTTGCATTTCCTTTCATTCCGGTTTGTAAATCAAGGGCGTAGGACCCTTTGACTTTTAAGTTGTTATTTTTTATCATACCGGGATGTAATTTAGATTATGGATATTGTGGACTGTAAGTTGTACTTGTTATTTTATTTCCGCGCAATTTAGACTGTTCCATTGGGTTTTGATGATATTCGTCTAGAATGTTTGGTTTACTTGTATTTAAGTTGTGGATCATCGTCGCGACCCGTTTGGGGCGTGACATAAAAATTTATAAACAATCGCATGTTTGGTCAAAAAAATTTCTAGCGGAACTAAAATAAAATCTATTTCATATCCAATCGCAGCCTAAGCTTTTTGAATGGACTTAGCAGCTGGAGTAATTTGTTTGGTCTCCTTTCTTTTGATAAGGAAAACTGATAAGAAATTACTAAATGGAAAACAGGTCCATTTACATAGTTTATATACAAGAACTACTGTGTGTGAACTCAAACGAATCCAGCCTAATGATGGTATAATGTGCTTTGAAAATCCATCTTAATGACTTTTTTTGTGATATTAAAAATTGGAATCTATCAAATCTAATCACAGCATAATTTATAGGGATAATTACAATAACAAAAAAAAAACTAGGTTCGGGTTAATTACAAAAAAACCTAGAGATTTTTTGAAATTACAAAAACCCTCATTAGGTTTTGATCCGTCTTATATTTTCCCTTTCATGTGCAAAAAATATTTTAAAAGCTCCCCTTACGTTTATCAAAATATTACAGCTGCCACCTTAAATTAATACACGATCAAACCTCAAGGTTTTTTTTTGTAATTTTCAAAAATCTCTTGCTTTTTTTTGTAATTAGCCAAACCTTAGGGGGCTTTTTGTAATTATCTCTAATTTATAAACAAAAGCAGACACAGAGCAAATAGAATCTCATGTGAAGAAGTATGTATTTTCCAATCAAACTCTTATGTTAATGCTTTTGCTTTTCCTATGATAGTTCCCAAGCCTTTTTAATTCGTAACTTTCTTCCTTCAATCTATCTATGCCCTCATTTTCATATTGTTGTCTCCCTATTTTGGCTTTTAGTCCCATTTTCTTTCACTGACTACTAGCAATGCCCTACCCTCGCCCCCAGGGCATAACTCAACTGGTAAAGTATTGGAAAAATCGGTTTTGTTAATTCTAAGTGTGGGAACTCGTTAATTTTGGAAACGAGTGGTGCAATTATTTTCACAAAACCATTTATGGGTGAGTGAGAAATTAATGCACAAATGGTACACTTGGAAAGATATATTTGTGGGAAATGTATCCAACATATGTGGAATGTTGGTAGATTGATCAAATCCGATGTTTGGTAAGTTGCTTGATTTTATCCGTTAAATAGGCAACTTTGACTCAAATCACCAATTTATGGTAACATGATTGATTGCATCAAATCATTCCTAAACCGATTGAGGCCACAATTGGAAGATCGACTTGGCAAAAAATCAATCTAAAATAGGAAGGATTTGATTGAGGATTGATGGACATATTTGAGTCCAAATCATTAGGGCTTTCCTTTGGAGGATTCCCTATGATTTCCCTATATATTGGAGCCCCCCTTTCAGTGGTTTTTCGTGCATCATACATCACAAACACAGAAAAATTAGTGCATTCATATTCACAGTCTGTCACTCAAAAATCGCATTACCCTAGAAGTGTTACGTAGAAGTGTGGCGTCACCTCAGGCCTCACTTATCTAAGTTCGCCGGGTAGAAGGATTTGTGGTGCTCCTATCCTTTACCAAAGTCGTTGTATCTTGGGAGACTCGTTGCCTGCAACCGTGAGCATCGTGACGGTGCAACAAGAGTCTTAAAGAAAGAGTTCGCCGCCTTGACTTGTTTTTTTACGCTTTCTTTTCGCTTTGTTTGTAATGGACGATTGTTAGTTCAAATTATCCCCCGATGTATCCCTCTATTTTTTTATTGTATCCCAACAATTTTAAGACTCTTGTTTGTAATTTGGAGTGATGGCGTCTTCAAGCAACGTGATGGCTACTGATTCAGTAGGTGTGGCCTCGGGTGTGACGACACCTCCGACAACACTGCTTTCGTTGTTCCGGCTTTGGTGAGTCCACACCTTGGCCACACTCCGCCTACACATGTTCCTCGCTCGTTTTGATGATCGTGGGGGTGTGACCACACCTTTGTCACACCTCTATTTTTGAACGTTCAGCGGCTCGGGAAGTGTTATAGCACCTCCTTTCGAATATGCTCCGATGTAATGCGGGGGTGTGACCACACCTTCGCACACCTGATTTTACGATGTTTCAAATGAGTGTGGCCTATGGTGTTACTGCACTTCCGCACACCCCGATTTTCGATGTTCGGTGAGTGTGGCCTTCGGTGTGACCACACACCGGGCCTCGCCAGGCTTCGCAAGGTTACGCCTCTGCCGTAGGTGTTACGTCGATATTGGCAACACCTTCGATCACACTTGTTCCAGCAATCGTGGCTGCCCATGCGAAAGGCGGAGGAAAAGTTTAGGGCTTAATTTTAACACATGGGCAAAAACGATGTTCTTTTATCGACAACCCTAAGCTTGGTGAGGTTTCTTAAAGAGGACCCTCTGTTGTTGCCCCAGGACGATACCAATATGAATCGTAGGGTTGCCCTTGATGCATGGGGTCAAGGGGACTACTTGTGCAAGCATTACATCGTTAATGGGTTGGATAATGCGTTGTACAATGTGTATGCCTCGTTCAAAGGTATCGCGGGGTGTGGATCTCGTTGGACAAAAGGTATAGAACGGAGGATGTCGGCACCAAGAAGTTCATTGTCTGATTCTTGGAGTATGTTATGGTTGACACCAAGATCATGTTATGAGTCAACTCCAAGAATTGCAATTGATTTTGCATAGCATCCATGATTAGAGGATGCGGTTGTGTGAAACCTTCCAAGTGGCGCAATTATTGAAAAATTCCGCCTAGTTGGAGGGATTTCAAAAACTATCTCAAGCATAAGAGGAAGCAAATGGGCTTGGAGGATTTGATTATGAAATTGCGCATTGAAGAAGGCAATAGGCAATCAAATGTCAAACATGAAAAGACCTTGAAGGAAACATGGTACACCTTTAAAAGGGATTATTCAAGATTAATGTAATAGTTGTGTTGCTTAAGCCCTCTAATATGATTGAGTTGTGATTTATGGCATGTTAAACTTTACATGTTAACATGAATGCCATAAAGAAATTGGTGAATATGAAATTATTACCAAATGTTAAATTGGACTCACAATATAAACGTGGAATTTTATATTGTGATACCGCAATAGCCAAATAGCTATGGGCGGGGCACAAAGTGCCAACTTGAGTGCTATGACATCTTGGGTGTCATAACACGTAGCTAAACATGTCAATGAAGGCATGAATAAATCAAAGCGCCCTTTTTGTGAGAGGTATATGATTAAGCGTCCCCTTGTGAGGGAGCACATGGCAAGTTAACTCTACCCAAAATTTGGTGAATGGATGCAATCGAGTCCTTTAGCCCTTCCGGGAAATTTTTTGGAATTTTGCCTAGGCAATTGGATTATTTTTCAGTTGGCAATCCAATCACGGTGAGAAATAACAATTGTTTAATTTATAATTCTCAAAGTTGACATTGTTGCATAATGTGGGG
Organism: Rehmannia glutinosa; assembly: GCA_016081115.2. Taxonomy (NCBI): domain Eukaryota; kingdom Viridiplantae; phylum Streptophyta; class Magnoliopsida; order Lamiales; family Orobanchaceae; genus Rehmannia; species Rehmannia glutinosa. The sequence continues at coordinate 69,184,024 of CM071937.1, read as the reverse complement.
TGGATGAGTTATGCCACAAATGTGGGGGTGTTGGGTAAATATAAATTTACCTCAGTCTTGACAAAGATTGATCCCAATGACTATGGAGTCAAAGAAATACAAGTTTCTTTGAGAGGTATCCTTAGAAATGATGATATGGGTTAATTGGCACTAACAATGCTAGTTGATAGCTAACAAGGGGTCACCTATGATTTCTCTTAATGGCGTGCATCTTTTAGTGTACTATTGAGTGTTGCAATATTGCACACATTGAGGTACCAAGAAAAGGTGCGAGAAAAAGGCATTAAAAGCTAACCTTATCAAGGTAGACCTTAACGGATTGTTGTACCCAAACTTGTTGGGAACATGCACAACAATTAAGTCATTGAATGAATAATGACAAGTTTGACAAACGATAGAGTCAAACGAATCTCTTCTAAAAAGAGATGACATATTGAGAATAGTCTATATGAGCTTAAGATGCTATAAAGCCACATTGACATTGAAGGACTTGAAAGTCTACCGGTTGCACTTATTTCAATTCAAGTGGTTACACATGCTCGTAGAGCGTTGTGCTCAAATATGTAAACAAATTGATCTCAATCTTGCGCGCAAATTTGATTGAAGTGGAGATCAATTGTAAAGTGCTAGAGGAATTGGTGTAAAATCCACAACTTAAAAAATGGTTTTAGTGGAAACCCAATCATGATGACTAGAGATCCCAAGAACTTGGTTCAATGGGAAAAACTAAACTTTAAATCATTGATCGTTGCACTTGGTGCTTAGCTTTAAGCTAACCATATTCCCTAGATAGCATAGCCAAGTGTTGAACCCTTGAGTGTGGTGAGGTTAAGTCCTACGAACTTTTAATGACATCCTATACCTAATAAGGTGGGGTATTGCAGGGTACCTTTGATAGGCAAGGTCACCTATGTAAGTGTGAGGACGGGCTGCCTCGATTGGAACACTTATGAATCCCAAGTGTGATCCATGGCCAAAACGGACACAACCGGAGAACTTGAGATAAGCGAAGTGTTGTTGTGTAAATCGTTGTCTTAGTATATTCGTAAGTGGGGTAGTTCAAGGCATCGTGTCCACTAAGCCGCGGTTATATCCGATAGTATCTTACTAAGGAAGGTTCAAAGCCACAAGCTACCTATCCGATGCAACAATGTTTCGGGGGCCGAGTGATCGAAATCGCATGCATTCATGCATCGTTTCCACTCATGTGGGGGATTATTGGAAAAAGCGGTTTTGTTAAGCCAAAATTCTAAGTGTGGGAACTCGTTAATTTTGAAACGAGTGGTGCAATTATTTTCACAAAACCATTTATGGGTGAGTGAGAAATCGATGCACAAATGGTACACTTGGAAAGATATATTTGTGGGAAATGTATCCAACATATGTGGAATGTTGGTAGATTGATCAAATCCGGTGTTTGGTAAGTTGCTTGATTTTATCCGTTAAATAGGCAACTTTGACTCAAATCACCAATTTATGGTAACATGATTGATTGCATCAAATCATTCCTAAACCGATTGAGGCCACAATTGGAAGGTTTGACTTGGCAAAAATCAATCTAAAATAGGAAGGATTTGATTGAGGATTGATGGACATATTTGAGTCCAAATCATTAGGGCTTTCCTTTGGAGGATTCCCTATGATTTCCCTATATATTGGAGCCCCCCTTTCAGTGGTTTTTCGTGCATCATACATCACAAACACAGAAAAATTAGTGCATTCATATTCACAGTCTGTCACTCAAAAAATCTACATTACCCTAGAAGTGTTACGTAGAAGTGTGGCGTCACCTCAGGCCTCACTTATCTAAGTTCGCCGGGTAGAAGGATTTGTGGTGCTCATATCCTTTACCAAAGTCGTTGTATATTGGGAGACTCGTTGCCTGCAACCGTGAGCATCGTGACGGGGCAACAAGAGTCTTAAAGAAAGAGTTCGCTCGCCTCAACTTGCTTTACTGCTTTCTTTTCGCTTTGTTTGTAATAGACGATTGTTAGTTCAAATTATCCCCCGATGTATCCCTCTGTTTTTTTATTGTATCCCAACATAAAGGACTTGGGTGACGTGATGTCTGCTTGCTAGCACCCACAGTGTGGTTGTTCGAATCCCTCTAGTAACGATTTACAGGGTGGATGAAAACTTCTTGTGGTGACCCAGTCTTCGGCAGCCCAAGGACCCTGACTAGTTGAAGCATAACTCGTGCTTCACATCCTCCAGGAAGCTCTAGGGCAAGGACAGTGAAGGCCCTTAGGGATGGGGTTCATCCTTTAGCAATGCCCTACCCTCTCTTAGTGACTTACCAAACTTTTGAGCATCAACAGTTGCTAGACTATTGCAATCTCTTTGTAAATTCCTTAAACCTGCTATTAAATTCGACACAACTCATGGCACATTGCTACAATGCACAGAGGTCAAATGTTATAAGTTTAAAGTATCACCTGCTTAGAGAAAATTTTATCTGCCGTGCACGCTAACAGATATCTTTTGAATCAGAAGTCTCGCTGATTATATCTTGCCTACTATTAGAGTTTAGTTTGTGTTTTTGTCCCACATCACCAATTTGTTGGATTGTTATAGTGTATAAATGTGAGTTGGACACCCTCTCCCCTTGAACTAGCTTTTGGGGATGAGTTCTACCTTTGCCCATTTATCATGGTATCAGAGCACCCATGTTTGGTTTCAAGGCGATGTTGGAATTGGACCCCGGCCTATTTGGATTGGCATGATCAGCGTGAGGGTAGGTATTAGAGTTTGTGTTTTTGTCCCATTTGGATTGGCATGATCGGCGTGAGGGCAGGTATTAGAGTTTGTGTTTTTGTCCCACATCGCCAATTTGTTGGGTTGTTATTGTATATAAATGTGAATTGGACACCCTCTCCCCTTGACCTAGCTTTTGGGGATGTGTTCTACAAAGCTCATTCATCATGGTATCAGAGCACCCATGTTTGGTTTCAAGGCGATGTTGGAATTGACCCCAGCCTATTTGGATTGGCATGATCAGTGTGAGGGCGGGTATTAGAGTTTGTGTTTTTATCCCATATCGCCAATTTGTTAGGCTATTATTGTGGATAAATGTAAGTTGTGCACCCTCTACCCTTGAACTAGTTTCTGGGGTCGAGTTCTATCCAAGCCCATTTATCATGAGCGAACGTTTTATTCACCATGAAGAATGTGTTCCTCTAATAATTGAAAAAAAAGGAACAACAGTAAGAAAACTCTGGATGTTTTTACCCATGTGTCAAAATTATGAGTGCCAAACAGTTGCAGTAAGGCAGTAATAGGATGTGGGGAGTTCGGTGGCGGGATGGGGTTCGGGGAAAGTGGTGGGTGCATTGTGGGGTGTTTGAAGAAGGAGAAAAAGGAAAAGAAAAATAATTAAATGGGAAATATGAAAAAAATATTACAGTTCTTATTCGATTTAGTTCCATTAATTGATTCTTACATATTGATCATAGCTGAGATTTCTTTATAGGAATTAATTATTGGTTCTTTGATTTGTTGAAAATTGAAAAAATTAATTATTTAATTAAGTAAATAGCTGTAAAGCGTGATAAGTTACTTTATTTTTGTTTGTGAAAGAATTAATCATTCAATTATTATTTATTTGATTAAGTGAATAATAAAATTAAATACTAATTATTTGATTTGTTAAAACTTAAAAGTTGTAACTTATACCTTATTTAGAGTTGAGTGTTTAACTAATCACTAAGGCGAAACACAACGGACCAATCTATACTTCTCTTAAAGTGTGAATGTTTCTTGAAACTTTTGTTTAGAGAAAAATTTCCCTTTGACGTAGTAAATTTTTAGGGCAACTATGTAATTTAATATTTATTTAACTTGTATTTATTCAATTATAAGACAAATGGCTTTTTATATTCTACACTTCAAAAGTATTGATTCTTTCATTTATATATAACTCTTCAAATATTTTGAAATTTCAAATAGTATTAGTTTCATATTAAACTAGATTTCGATAGCTTTCTAACAATATGTCCTAAGCATATGTAAGGACTTCATATAAGAAAATTTTGACCATTTAAAATTCAGCAATATGTAAAAAATAGGAATATGTTTTTATAATTTTGAAAGTTTATTATATAAAAAGGGGAAAAAAAGAAAGAAATGTCATTTAAAAGTAAGAATATAGAAAGAAAATTGCACGTAAAAATACATAGTTCGTTTTATTTGTTGTGGTTATTTTGAGGGCAATTAAGTATTTTGTTTTTTATTCAATCTTTGTTTGTATAATTATAGGATAAATATATGTTTATACCCAAACTCTTTTTCACAACTAAAAATATCTATCTTTTTTTAATAATAACACTTAGAATACTTTAAATTTGTTATAAATTAATTTCAAATTATGCGAGGTTTCATTTCAATATCTCCAACCATATATTATAAATATATACACAAGTCATTTTAAATAAAATTTTACTGTTTAAAGTTGAGTATGATGCAAAATTTAATATTTTATCTTGGTTGTTTTGAATTGATTAATAAAAATTTATATTTTCTTTGTTGTCCAAATATTTTTTTTTTACTCTAATCCACCAAATTATTCTATTTTCTAAATGCTTCCGTATCCCAGAGCAATATCTAAATACAAAGCAAGTTGGAGAAACCGTTTGATACTTTTCTTAGCATACCATTTCCAGAAGCAATATCTAAATATAAATCAACTCGAAATGACATAGTTTGTATTAATAATGCAGTTATGTGGAATATATGCGTAACTCCATGTTACATCGTGACAAGTATATAATTTAATGGCCATATCTTCACTATAAATAGAGAATTATGTTTCACAATAAATAATATGATTTTGTAAATAAAATTAAATGAAATTATTTTTAAATTTAATGTTTTCTTCCAAAAAAAAGGTAGATTAGTTTAATTAGTATATTAACAACACTTACAATTTTCATAACTACAACTATTTAAATTTTAATATAAACTAAAATATAGTCAAATTCCATTGTATCATCTCTAATAGTATAATGCATTTTTCTAAAATTTTATGCAATTAAAAACAAACTGAATTAATTTTAGTTTAGTATAAAAAATATTTAAAACTTAGGTTTTTGCAAAATTTTCAAACATAAATATTAATTGGTATTGCATTTAATTATTGAAGATTGGTACATGAAAATTGATAACTTATTTTTTCTTTCATAAGACTATATATCTTTGGTTTTTTATTTATTATGTGAAGATTTTTTATGTGCAAATAAATAGAGTTTCAAAATTGAGATTTTGACTTATCATTTTTTTATAATTTTATTTAATATCCGACTCGATGAAATAATGGATTAATTCTTTTCTATATTTGGTTAAGGTTTTTGTTTTTTTTATTAATGGAAGAAGGAGAATTGCAAACTAAAGTTTAGTGTTATGATAAAATATTGACTTTGTTATTAGAATTAAAATAATACATGAAAAGCTTTTTTACATATAATTTTAAAATTATATTGTAAGTATTGTATTTTACATTTCTATAATCGAGAAACCGAGAGATAATAAAAGAAGCACAAGATGTATAATAATTTCATTAACCTTTATTTATTTATTTTGAATTAAATAACAATAATAAATAAAGTGATGATTATGTTGATTTCGGTGTACTTTGATCCTATATTAAACGAATCTAGCCATCAAATGAAAAAAAAAAAAAAAAAAAGATTGATGAATAAGATCTCAAGCTAATATAAGAATCTATTTTTATACTTTTTAATTTTTTGTGGGATTGAGTTCTTTAAATAATTTCATACTATTCGATCTATATTACAAAGAATGCATAAAATATATATTAAAATACTTTTGAAATGTTTAATTTAGATAATTTGAGCATTTCGTTGATATTTATTTCTTTGTAAATCACTTATTAATATTTTAATATTAATCAATAGAATTATTAAATTATACAATTACAATAGTAAAGTCAAGTGGATCACGTGCGATGCACGTGTTTGTTACTAGTTAAAATTTAAAAGGCCAATAAACTAGTCTTGGGACCAAAGAATTAAGGTATATGAGTAGAGGTGGGATTCGAACATGAGGACCTTTGACGTCAAGAACCTACTCTACACCAGGCCACCCCATGAAGGGCTTAAGCATAGCTTTCTTATCTTTTATGTAGCATGGCTGAATAATAAAGAACGCATCGATAAGCCTCTCACTTCCCAGGACAAGTTTTAAACTCTAAAAAACAGATTTTTATATTGCTATTACTGTGTATTCTAGTGTTGGGTAGGCTGCAACCAAGTGTTTCGAAAAATACATTAATGATTTTTAATGAACTGTGAGTCTCTGACTTATGTAATAAATCCTTAACCAACTTTCAAATTCCAGTTTCTGATCTCCATATAAAATACTATTTTCTATTGAAGTTTTATGGTAATAATCATCAAGTTTTATGAACTCAAATTGAATTTTATTTCATGTGTATCAGATAATACAGATATCAAACCAAACTTCTGATCAAATTAACATAGATTGAATCAGATCATAAACATCCAAATTCTTATTTTTCAACACATACAAGTAAATATCTTCATCTGGACCACTGAATTCTATCACAATCCCATTCTTGATCAAGCATCAGACCAGTGGATATCCATTTCACCCCAATCCTTTTGGGCACCCCCAGAGCTTTCCAGACAGCCCTCGAAGCATCAACGATGTTGTTTGGACATGGCGGCTGATAATCGTGCTCTTTATCTCACCCCCTTGTGGAGTCACACTGATCCACCACCATAGCACTCACACTCTTCCCATTGCCATGAATGATGATATTTTTGAAGCACCTATTCCTTTTATTGAACCATCCTGTCGATAGTGCCACAATGGGCGTGTCGTCTGAATGGTACTTGCCATCACACTCTGATGGGCCCCCACCATCCGCACCTTTTCCAAAGCCGTTGATCGTTAGGACAGCTTTTGTCTGAGCAGACACTTTAGGCGAGCATTTGTAAATTTCATAGTACTTGCCTTGTTCACAGCAATCAGAATTGTTGCCCTGGTTGCATTGGTCTTTAGGTGGTTTTTTGCCCTTAATCTTTCCGCTAGATTTGCAGGATTTAGCTTCAACTCTCAGGTTTAAGGTCATGATGAGAATAGAGAAAAGGAGAAAGAGCAAGAATGTGAGAGCCTGATTCTTCATTTCTATTTGTCTTCTTTACTATATTGAAGTTTACATTTGCTCCAAGCATATATATATAGTACTTGATACAGTAAAATTCATTTGTCAGTTTGGTAAAATGGGATTAACAGCCTTTTTGTTGGCTATATGTGCTCTAGGATTTCTCTTTGTTGATGCATGAATTCTTGTCTTTTTACCTTAGTGCATAGTTAATTGACATAAACTAGGAACTTTTGTAAACTCTGAATATTTTAAACTGGCAGGAGATGAGTCCATAAATGAATCTTTGTTTCTGATTCACAGTAAAACAAAAATGAAATTTAAGTGAACTAATTTCCTTCATTGGGTGTTTTGATATATTTGCATAAACTCAATCTTGTAACCACACATACATACATAGTGTTGGATGATATCCATTCAACATTACATGACAATTAAGGATCAACATATGAAACAAAATGAACCGTCCCAGCTTTGAGATGTCCATGTCTCATCACCCTAATTACCCAAGTTTTGAAAATAACTATGCAAGTTTGATCTGTAATTAAAGTCGCTTTCTTGAGATTTTGATTAGTTAAACTAGCTTTTGTCATTTTCAGGACACGACGATCTGATTGCCATATTTAGCTGCTGGACAGTATCAGCTTCCACAGCAAGGGTCATCTCGAAAGGGCTAATTTGACCCATTTCCACTATAAAAACCTTATTTGAGGACTTTGATAGAGAAGAAGATAATTCTCTATAAATCCAGTCCGGAATTCTCAAGTATAAAAGCAATGTCATCAAAACAAAAGTTATCTTGGAGCACTTGCATGAAATCAGTGGTGCTTGCTGAGAACAATTTTTTGATCAGGTCCAGCCATTAACAGTTGATAATAATATTATTTTACTTTAAAATTAGAATTAGTAATAAGCACCTTGCTAAATCAATGTATTTTGTTCTTTTTGCTGCTGCTTAAAGATGCGTATGACAGGCATTAAACTTCTAATAGACCATTAATCAAGGACTTTTTGTTTTTGAGGAAATTAATCAAGGACTTCTGTAACATGTTAAAAGACAGAACATCTCAGCATTCAAAATACTCGTTTCTGTCTTATCTTTTGATAAAGGACTGCGTTCTTTCTTTTTCGATCAGAAAAAGTTAATTTCATTGATCAAAAGTATGTACAAAAACACTGGACATACGGCATACCCTGTTAGTGTCGACAAAACTATATAGTATGGTTTAATCACAACGAACGCATTGATAAGCTTCTCACTTCCCATGAAAAGTTCAAAACTCTTCAAAGCAAAGACTTTATGTTGCCAACATTATGTATTCTAGTGACGTGTAGGCTGCAATGAAATGTTACAAAACATACATTTGCACCACGCACACTGAAATGTCTGTGGCACACTCCCATTGATGTACTATACACAAACTTCATGTTTCATGTTTGTTAATGAAAGAATTATAGCACGGATAAAAACCAAAAGTTTCGCAGAGCATAGATGTGATTGCGGATGTGATCACATTCGCAATCACACGCAGCGGAATAAAATATAAAGGAGCAAGACACAAGATATAAAAATTTATCTACAAGTCAACTAGCTTGTAGATGTGTCAATATGGCAAAACTTTCGACTAGTAAAATCGTTTTGATTCAAAAGTATACAAAAATACTAAAATCAACTAGTAGAAAATCAATGAAAACTTCTATTTAGAGTAGATCGATCTTTGTAATACAACTCATCCAACAATAGACATGTGTGGATTACGTTTATCACAATACTAAAAAGCTATGTATGAAAAAGCTAACAAACACAATCTGCGCAGATGAATGTGATCTCGGATGTAGTCACATTCGAGATCGCATCTGTTAGGGATAGTGACCTTAAAGCAATTGTAATTTGTTTTTATTATTTATAAATGCGACATTTATTTTCGAACTCTTTTGCATATTGTATGTATTTTCTTGAACATCATGAAAATCCCTAGTTTATTTTATTGTAACCATAATCTTAGTATATAAGAGTTATATACAAGAGGATTAAAATTATGGATAATAAACTAAAATTAAGTTCGTGATGAAATTAATTAAAGTATGGAATATTTAATTAAAACATCATTAATGCGCCCGAGAACATTTTGATTGTTCTTGTCTTATCCAGGACCGTCGATGTAGAGACATCTTAGTGGGGGCATTTATATATGATTTGATCATATAGGACTTGGACGATTTAATTTGAATTTTCCATACAAATTCCGTTGTAGAAATGGAAAATCAAATTAAATCACTAGATGATCATATATGGATAAATCTTAATCCCGAGTGGTTATAGACTCATGTTTATTTCTATGTGATTCTTAAGTTACTCGTTTAATTTTATCCTACGACATTCCCAACACTGCATTTTAAATTCACATTTGAATTAAATAGCGGGAATATAAATTCACATATATGAAATCCATTCCTTCTGCGAGAAGTAGAAAGACGATTCTCTCATTTGTTAAGTGAACCGAATGGTTTGAGATCTCCAATTTATAATCGATTATAAATTAACCATTCGCTAGTGAATTAATGGTAAATGAGGATAAGAGGTAATTGAAGAGGTTTAACGGATACTACCTAGCTTCAATTACGAATTGTCTATGGAGGTTTAATCTATATGTAATGATTATATCGTGGGACCGCTTAATTCGTAGAAGTCGCTTAATTCGTAGAGTAAGATATTTTATTATTATAAGAGTGTAATTCGAATTTATAATGGAGTAATATCGGAATTAATAAGTCGAATAAATTAATTAAAGAGTTAATTATTTATTCAATTTATTGGAGTTTATAATTATAGGTCCATGGTCCCCGGTTCACCTTCCTAGAATAAACGGGTTGGAAATAATATTTCCATTTCCTAAGGGTTTATGGAAAAGAGTGTGCCAAAATATTTGGGCTAATATATTAATATTAGTTAATTCCAAGAATATATGATATTTTACAAGATATTGATTTGTATTTGGAATTAAATAAATATAAGATATTTTGATATTAATATAATTATTAAATTGATAATTGTATTGGATAATTATCAATTAGAGTTTAAGTCTATTTAGAATTATGAATTTACGATTAGATAGGAAACTAAGTTGGAGTGGGAAAGCAGATTGAACTTGGCCTATAAAAAAGGGACCACATTCTCACAATTTGGCTATCCGCTATTCGACCGCCTATCTCATCCGTTTATCATTAAAAGGTTGGCCAAATCAATTTGTTTTTCTCATTTGTGAGAAAATTGAACTTCAAGTTCAATTGTTTTTTTATAAACAATTAGAAAGGTTGTCTAATTGGCCATGTATTTTAAAAAGCTATTTTCGGCCATCAACTAAAAATGATCAATTGAAAAAGTGTTTTCTGGGTCAGTTTCATTGAAAGAGATTTTTTGGTCAATGGCGATATTTTTAAGGGCCTATTTTAGTTTTCAAAAGGAGTGATTTTATGGTTTAATTTTTTCCTAGTTCAATTCATCTCCTATCCAGTTAGTCCAATCCTACGATCCATGAGTTGAGTACATCGTAAGAAAATAAAAGTTAGGAACTTAGAATTTTTATTTGGGTGCATACACACCGCCGTTGATAGGGAGGATCGAATTGGAAGATCGTGGTGTCTACGAGCTCCGGGGTTTCGAAGGATTGACGGATAAAAAGCGAAGAACAAGAAAATCGTCGAAAGAGGTAAATTTTCTTTTCTTCCTTTAGTTTGAATAAATTTAATAAGCATGATTTGTGTTCTTATATCTAAAACTCAATTTTGAAATCCCTCGCTTATGTTTCCGTTCGATTTGATCGAGAAGTCGGATCTTATTTGGCCGGATTAGATCAGGGACCCGAATAATTTCCAACAAATGGTATCGAACATTTGGTTTTTGATATAAGAACTAGATCTACTTTATTAAATTTATTTTAGAGTGGGTTTAGAATTTAATCTTGCATGTTTTGATATATGGATGCATGGGCATTTTTGAATTTAAGGCATCAATTCAAATCGTCATATTTATTATTTCGCGGATTAATATTTATGTGATGTATATGTGATATATATGCCATGCATATTGATATGTCATTCATGGAACCCCTCCCAAGCATGTCATGCATCATGATAATTGAATTGTTTATTTGTTATGATAGATCTATGTGATGGATTGACATTGATATAAAAGTGTTTTATATGTATTTAAAAATTGATATAAAAGTGTTTTATATGTTTTTTAAAAATTGATATAAAAGAGTTTTATATAACTTTTAAAATTTGTATAAAAGTGGTTTATATAAATTTTTCAAAATTTTTGTATAAAAGTGTTTTATATGATTTTAAAATTGGGATAATTGTTTGGAATTAATTTTGTGAAAAATGGATCCGATTTTTATGAAAAATCTCCGAATTACAGGTTTTAGAAATAAAATAATTTGGAATCGCGTTCGGGCAGCCAGGCGGCAACCTCAAGGTGGCCTCAGGGGGGTTCCCGGCAGGGTCCGGGTAGGGCGGGTAGTCCCAGCAGGTCTAGGGTAGGGCTCGGCAGTCCCGTTCTGATGGCGCGTTGTTTCCTTTGTCCTTTCATGAAATTTTTCCATTTTATCCCTATTTTCTTAATTATTTTGATAATTTAGGGGTTTTTAAAGTTGATTAAAATTATGATTTAATTTCTAAAAGTTAGATTTTTAAATTGGAGAATTTTAATCTATAAGACCAATAGATTGGACTTGACTTATTAAAACATAAGATATTTTATAACTTAAATGATTAGGAAACATTTATTATAAAATGCGAGTGTGAGAAGGATTCATGGCAATAAATCCTATGGCCTACATTATTGATCAAAGCACCATGAGATTTAAGTGGCGTCTCGCGACGCCAGATTCGCCCCCTATGGATGGTTTTCACTTAAATCAATAATCAAGGCTTAATCTCCGAATGTGAAGCCCCAATTTTTCCGAACTATGATTGATCCTTTTGTCGCCTATGTATTGATCGACTATTTTACCGCGTCACTTTTGGTAATTATTAATATATATATATATATATATATATTTTTGTATTTATTTCATTTTATTTATTACTTGTGGTCATGATCATTTATTAATTCTATTTTGCATTTATGATCACTTGATTGATCATTATTACTATTTTTGTATTTATTAGTCACCTTAGAATTTTAAGAGACTATTTATTTTAGAGACTTTTACCTTATAGAATTAAGAATTTAAGTGATTATGAGACTTATAAGTGATCGAGGAAATCACTAATTATTTTGGAGATTGATATATTTAAACTATTATCATCAAATTTGGGACAAAAAAAAATATATGGAATTACCAATTTGCCCCTATAGTGGACGGCCATAATGATATTTTTGGAGTAGAAATATCATGCAACTCTTGTACACTTACACCTTATATTAGTCATCTTGTGTATAATTATACCATTAATTCAAACATTATACACATCATCTCATATATAAATTATTTATTATTAAATTTCTCAACATGTTGGAGTCTTCCCAACATTCCATTCAAACACATCTCATGCCCATACCTTTGACTTGAATTTTGTCTCCCATGCAAGAAGCAAAATTCAAGACACAAATTAAACAAAAAAATTTCTCTCCCTCTCTCCCTAGCAATCGGCCAATATGGCCATTTTTACACAAAAATTTCATTTTTCATCCAACACATTTTAATTCTCAAGCAAATTCTCCTCTTTCTCTCTAACCTCTCTCTAAAAATCATTCACATCTTCAAATTTTCAAACACCAACTCTTCACATCTTCAAACCTTCAAACATAAGTTCTTCATATCTTCAAGTACCACTTCTTCACATCTTCAAATATTCAAACACAAGTTCTTCACATCTTCAAGCTTACCTTCATACCTTCAAAAATAGAAAGTTGGTGGACTAAATTACAAGAAAATAAAATTTAAAGGACCCCTCTGCAAATTTCGAATTTTGGGACTGTACTCAGGTTCAAAAATGACTTTTGGACATTTTAATAAAATTTTAAGAGTTTTAAGATTAATAAAATCATCCTTTAAAAAGCCCAAGGACTAGATTGTAAAATTTTAGAAGTTTGAGGGCTACTTTGTAATTTTTGAAAATGTACCAGACCTTACTTTCAAATTTTGAAATTTTCACTCTTAAGGACTGGAAATGACATATTTTAAATGTATTCCAAAAATCCAAGTGTTTAGAGCTTGGAAAGTAATTTTACTAAAATTGAGGGACTAAAGTGTAAAAGACTAAACTTGAGGACCCAAATGAAATTTCCAGGACTAATGCAGCCCCTGCATCTTGAAATACTAATTTAACTATAACATAATTATATTATGGACCCAAGGTTCAAATTTCATGACAATTGGACCCCTAAAAGCCTTAAAGGCAATTATTTCAAAATGGGACAAAAATGAGATTTTCAAAAGTTAAAGGACCTACACTTATTTCTTTTAAACACTGCTTTTGTTCCAATATCCTACTAACCTTAGTGACATTTTCCAACTGGAATCACATTAAAAGCCCTTCCGGTTTATGAGTACCGAATGTTTTAAACTTAAGGCCGAAATGACAATTTTAACAAATTTGGGGCCAATGTGAGAATTTTATAAAAACTCGAACTCAAAACTTTAAAAACCTGAATCTATGAACAATTTGGAGAATTTAGGAACTAACCTCATAATTTTTCAAGGTCGGAATATTTATTTATTTAATTTTTAACCCCAAAAGTATTAGTTTTTACAAAACGGGGCTAATTGTAAATTTTCTTTTATTAAGGACCTAACTCAGTTTATTTTTCCTTTTACTAAAACCGCCCTGGACCCTATGACTTTAATTATTAATTAAAATGTTTTATTTTTCCAAAAACCCCTTGAATTATCGGATCGTCTTGACCGATTAATACTCGATCGCGGAGCGACTTCCTCGCCTTGCGATTTTGAATCTATAACGGGACTTATGTTCCACCTAACCTTTCAAGATATCGAAGGTTTCTTATCCTTCCGGTAATCATATTCTTCCAAATAACTCCACCAACGCCATAATTGCCACTCGCGTTTTTTGAAAACTTTCTGAACTACTTCCCTGAATCAATAATACTCAATTGCTGGTTGACTACGAACTTGTATTTACTTTCCGCTCGAGTCAACTTGGTGTGTCGAGCTCACGGATCGGAATGGATACATCGGGGATGGGAAGGCAGCTCGGCCTGCTATTCCACTCTTAGGCCCCATCGCCCTAATCCCGCAATCGAGGGACGGAGTGTCCAAGGGAAGCGGGTCGTAGTACTTGAGGTATAATCATGATTATGACAAATGCGAGCCTTGCTAGCTCCCGGTGTGGATTTTGTCTTTGCCTATGGAGCGATAAGGTGACAGGTCTTGGACCATCTTGCTCGGGGAGTTACAAGGAAGAACGAAGGAATCATTGTCCGATCCACGAGGATTCGGGAGTTAATCCGACCCATTTGGTTGGCGCTACAAACCGTGCACGCAAACCGCTACTTGTATTGCATTGGTTGGCGCTACAAATCCGTATGCAACCATTATTTGTCTTGCATAGAATTGGCGTTACATTCCGTACGCAATCCTACATGTCTTCCTGAACCACATAGTGCTTGTGTGACCACGAGAAATGTGTTCTCTTAAATTGTATAAGTATATTACTTAAATATGTTATCACGACGCTTGGATGTGTGTGTGAATTCATGCATCATATATCACGCGTTTTCATATAATGTTTTTCGCTTTTAACTATATATTGCGCCACACTTGCACACGATCACCCCATCCATCGAGATTTCTCGTCTCATCCCCTTTTTGTTTTCTAACCTTTAGATGAGGACTTCGTTGAAGATCTTTGAACCGACTACGGACTAAGCCCTTGACGCCGTCTGTTGGACTCACTACCCGTTGTTATTGTTGATGGACTCGTTTCTTGTTATTGTTGTTGGACTATTTTATTTCTTTTTCATCCCGTTCAGAATCGAAGGGCGTAGGACCCTTTAACTTTTAAGTTGTTATCTTTGGTTGATTTTCGGGGATGTAATTCGGATAATTATGGAACCGTAAGTTGTAATTTGTACCTATGTTATTTTATTTCGCCGCTATTTGACTTTGTTTCTTTGGGTTTCATTGATATTCGCTTCAG
Source organism: Rehmannia glutinosa (assembly GCA_016081115.2). Lineage (NCBI taxonomy): Eukaryota > Viridiplantae > Streptophyta > Magnoliopsida > Lamiales > Orobanchaceae > Rehmannia > Rehmannia glutinosa. Next base: position 69,168,714 of record CM071937.1, on the reverse strand, counting down.
ATTGTTGGTTTATTTGTATTTAAGTTGTGGATCGTCGTCGCGTCCCGTTTTGGGCGTGATGATTGAAATGGTATCGAGCTCGGCTAGTAAGATGGAAACTTACACCGAGCTAACCCAGGATAGGACCCTTGGTCCGTGTTGGGTAGTACCACGACTTGACTCATTAAGTGTTGAAATCGATTTCAAATTGGCATAGAACCGTCTTATTGATGTTTGAACTAAGTTAGAACGGATGTTTGGAGATTCCATAGTCATACTTGTCTTGACTTAGTTGATTCTTGACCGGCTTTCTTTGTTCATTCTTTCCTTATTCTCTCCTTATCTTTCCTTTACCTTTGTGATCCGCCTTAGTTTTGTTTGGTGGGATGGAGCCAGCGTCGCCTTCTTGGTGGGATGTTTATTCAGCCCGTGCCGAACGGGAGTACTACTCGGGCACTCACGACTCACTGGCACCGGGAGAGCATTCGAGCTATCCGAGGAGCGCCGGCAGAGGGACTTGACACAACGCTTGGTGAAGAGTCAAGATGAAAAGAGCGAGCTGACCATTATCATTAGGGACCGCAACAACACCAAACGGGCGCGTGAGGATCGGATACAATTTATCCAGAGCGCTGGATAACGTGCAGTGAAAATGAAGAGAGCAAGTGCGGAGCCTTAAATGGGAGATTGACGCCCGCCTATCTCGCGACACCGTTGAGCGCTTGGAAGAGACCCTCATCAGCAGATGACAAGTGATAGAGGACCTTACACAGCCCTAGCTCGGAGAGACGCGCTCTCCAGAGGTCGCTCTGGCGGCTAATGCACACGCCATTGCCACCACTCGAGGTGGAGCCCGTACCAACGCCGAGGAGGACCCTGAGTAGGACCCGAGGAGGATCCCGAGGAGGATCTAGTCGAGGTCGGAGAGCCCGAGGCACTTGAGGCTGCTCCACTTGATGATGCGCAGGGATTCGGCGGTGGTTGGATTTCATTGATTGGCCCGAGGTCGAGGTGCCACCTCGGCCTAACCAGGCCCCGATTATGGACATAGCTGTGAGTGACGATGATGGCGATCTCACAGATTAGTTAGCTTGATTGTCAGTTGTACTTTCGTTGTTGTAGACGCTTATTCCATTATGTTGTACCTTACTTTCTATTGTATTAGATTCAGTTGTATTTTGGTTCTGATGTATCTTTGACTCAGTGTTACTATTGTTGTACTATGGGTGTATTCAAGTTTTACATTAATGGATATGCCTTTTTCTATTTATTCAGTGTCTTGTGTTTGTTGTTACTTTCCCTACGATATAACTTACCTTACGCGAATAATTATTGTATTCATTTACTCGTGGATCGCAACTAACACTTCAAGTTACAAAATAGCCGAACATCGTGGGACGTGGGAGACCTCGCTACATTCCCCGAGGTAATGACGACGTACCCAGGGACCGGGTACCTCCCCGAATTACCACCGCCTCCTCCACCGCCGCAGAGACAACTTGACCGGCGAGCCCCGCAACAAATCTTGGTTTTCATGAGGCAAGCAAGCGAGCCTCAACACCGTGCCCCGAACCCGCTAGAGAGGCAAACAATCGCATGTTGGACCAATTTCTACGGTTCGACCCACCGACTTTCTTAGGAGAGCGGATGATTTAAAGCGCGGAAGAATGAATAGAGAAATTGGAGAATATCTTCAATGCTCTCCAATATTCGGGATGATGAAGAGAAAGTCACACTCGCCGTAATTGCCCTGGAATCGGCCTTTAGAGACTCAGTGGAGGGCAGTTGAAAGAAGGTGGGAACAGGACCGGGTAGCTGAACATGGGGAAATTTCTTGGCGAGTTCAATGAACGAAGACATTCCACAAAGGTTGTGAAAGAGGCGCCGGGATAAATTCCATAGATTGAGGCGGGGAACATGTCTATAGCTCGTATGAGTCCGATTTCACCGATTGTCCAAGTATGCTCGGGGACAATCGACAAGAGGATAAACTTTACAAGTTCACTCGAGGATTGAAACTGGAACTTCAAAAACAATGTTGGATCGTTGAATCGACAACCTACTACCGCGATAAAGCGGCTCTCCTCATCAGTCGGGATCGAACCGTATTGGGCATGATTCAAGAGTACGCCATCAAACAGTCTCAAGAGAACAACTATGGGGGACCCATCTAAACATTTTGCTAAGTTTGAAGGGACCGATTAGTAAGACAGATAAAGGGAAGGGACGATCTACAAGGAAAGCCGGTCAAGTGTGTGCACATTGCCGTAAACTGGGACATCTTGCCAACGATTGTTGGCGTAAACAAGGAAGGTGTTTGCGCTATGGTAGTAATCGCACCCGGTGAAAGATTGCCAGGCACGAGGACCGAACCAAACAGTGCAACAGCGTGGCGGGCAATGGCCAGGGTAATAGGGCAAGGATGCTGCTCGAGCATTTGCACTCGCTGGACATGAGGCTCCGGGAGGCAACAGGGGCGTGGTGGAAGGTACGCTTCTAGTATCTAACCACTACGCTAAAATACTATGGACCCTGGATCGACGCATTCATTTGTTGCACCGCATTTTGTACACAAACCGCATGCATGCATGAAACATATGCCTATATGTCTAGAGGTGTCAACTCCTATGGGTACAAGTCGATAATGAGATATTATCTATAACGCATGCGAAGTTAAGATTCTTTGAGATAAACTTTCCTACCAATTTAATCCTATTACCTATATCCGCATATGACGTGATATTGGGAATGAAGCTGTTGTTGTCTGCACACCATGCACAAATGGACTGCCATAACAAGTCCATTAAGCTATGTGAACCCGAGAAAACCCGAAGTGGAAATTTCGGGAAGGGCACGAGTTAAGATTGCCCCAATCATTTCAAAGAATGAAAGCGAGGAAGGCGATCACTAGAGGGGCTCGGGGTACTTGGCATTTGTAATTAACAAACCCACGGTTGAGACACAAATTAACCAAGTACCCATAGTATCGAATACACGGATGTATTTCCACAAGAACTCACCACTTGTCCCTCTAGATAGGGAAGTCGAGTTCACCATCGAGGTGTTACCTGGGACCGCCCGATTGCGAACACCGTATAGAATGGCTCCTCTTGAGTTGCAAGAGTTGAAGACGCAATTCTGTAAAAACCGATGGATGTGGGATTTATCCGACCAGCACGTCTCGTGGGGAGCACTGTCTTTGTTTGTCAAAAAGAAAGATGGCACATCAAGACGTGTATAGATTATCGTGGTCTTAATAGCATGACCATCAAGAACAAATATCCCCTCCCGAGGATAGACGAACTATTTGATCAACTTCAAGGAGCGACGGTGTACTCGAAGTTTGATTTACAACAATGATATTACCAATCAAGATCCACAAAGGAGACATTTCCAAAAATGCATTTCAAACTCGATATGGACACTACGAGTTTGTAGTGATGTTTTCATCGACGAATGCACCGGCAACATTTATGGACCGGATGCATCGAGTCTTTCAAACTTATTTGGATCAATTCGTAGTGATATTCATTGATGACATACTCGTTTACTCTAAGTCTATAAAAGAGCATGAACGTCATCGAAAATCGTTTTGGAGACACTACGAGCACAAGCCGTATGCCAAATTCGGTAAGTGCGAATTTTGGCTAAGTGAAGTCGCGTTCTTGGGACATATAGTATCCGGCACAAGGATCGTCGTAGATCCTTTGAAGGTACAGACAGTGGTTGAATAGAAACAACCCGAGTCTATAACGGAGATCATGAGTTTCTTAGGACTAGTTGGATATTATCCAGGACTTCTCCAAGATAGCCGGACCGCTCACACGACTAACCCAGGAAGCAAGTCAAGTTTGAGTGGAAAGACAAGTGCAAGGCTAGTTTCAAGAGTCAAGAAACGACTTACTACGACTCGGTCTTAGCCCTTCCAAAGGGAACAGTAAAACGTCGTCGTCTACGGTGGACGCATGCGGGAAGGAAAAGTCATCGCTTATGCATCACTTAAAAGCTCAAGCCGTATGAAACCAATTATCCAACGCATGACTTGGAATTGGCGGCGATAGTGTTCGCGTTAAAGAAATGGAGACACTATCTCTATGGAGCAACATTCACGGTTTTCACTTATCATAAGAGCTTGAAGTATCTATTCTCCCGGAGGGATCTCAAACGAGGCAACGGAGATGGATGGAGTTGATTGAGGACTATCACTTTGATATTCAATACCATCCCGGGAAAGCTAACGTAGTAGCTGACGCTTTGAGCAGAAAGGCGAGCCTAGCCAGGACTTATGATTCGAGAGTGGGAATCATTAGAAGAGTGAGCAATTGGAATCGACAAGGACCAATACTCGATTTCATGTGCTAATATTTCGGTTAAACCCGATCTGCTGAATGAGATCAAGGAAGCACAAGAGAAAGATGCACATCTTCAGAAACTGAAAGAGAAGATACTTAAAGGAGAGACGAGAATTCTCGGTACATGAAGATGGAGTTATCGGATTTCGGAATCAAGTTTGTGTACCGAGTGATGAGCTGATTAGGAATAGAATCTAGCAGAGGCACACCGTTCGAAATACACTATACATCCCTGGAGGAAACAAGATGTATAAGGATTTGAAACAGAGTTATTGGTGGGTAAACATGAAGAACCAGGTAGCGGAATTCGTTGCGAGATGTTTGACTTGTCAACGAGTAAAAGCGAGAACACCAACGACCATCCGGTTTACAACAACCATTGAGAATTCCCAGTGGAAATGGGAACACATAATGATGGACTTCATGACGGATATACCAAGGATGGAAGAAGACATGAGGAATCAATATCGTAACTATTCTCAAGACATGAGGAATCAATATCGAGAACTACATAATGATGAACCACAACCGAGACGAAGACGCAACGTGGGAGATGGAAGAAGACATGAGGAATCAATATCCGTAACTATTCAAGAGAATTTGGGGACCAAATTCTTTTGAGGAGGGAGGATGTGAAGCCCCGATTTTTCTCGAACTATGATTGATCCTTTTGTCGCGTCTATGTATTGATCGACTATTTTACCGCGTCACTTTGATTTGGGTAATTATTAATATATATATATATATATATATATTGTATTTATTTCATTTTATTTATTACTTGTGATCATGATCATTTATTAATTCTATTTTTCATTTATGATCACTTGATTGATCATTATTACTATTTTTGTATTTATTAGTCACCTTAGAATTTTAAGAGACTATTTATTTTAGAGACTTTTACCTTATAGAATTAAGAATTTGATTTAGTATAAGTGATTATGAGACTTATAAGTGATCAAGGAAATCACTAATTATTTTGGAGATTGATATATTTCAACTATTATCATCAAATTTGGGACAAAAAAATATATGAAATTACCAATTTGCCCCTATAGTGGACGGCCATGATGAGATTTTTGGAGTAGAAATATCATCCAACTCTTGTACACTTACACCTTATATTAGTCATCTTGTGTATAATTATACCATTAATTCAAACATTATACACATCATCTCATATATAAATTCTTTATTATTAAATTTCCCAACATGTTGGGGTCTTCCCAACATTCCATTCAAACCCATCTCATGCACATACCTTTTACTTGTATTTTGTCTCCCATGCAAGAAGCAAAATTCAAGACACAAATTAAACAAAAATATTTCTCTCCTAGCAATCGCCAATATGGCCATTTTTACACAAAAATTTTATTTTTCATCTAACACATTTTAATTCTAAAGCAAATTCTCCTTCTTCTCTCTAACCTCTCTCTAAAAATCATTCACATCTTCAAATCTTCAAACACCAACTATTCACATCTTCAAACCTTCAAACATAAGTTCTTCATATCTTCAAGTACCACTTCTTCACATCTTCAAATATTCAAACACAAGTTCTTCACATCTTCAAGCCTACCTTCATACCTTAAAGAACACATTCTTCCTATCACCAAACACTCTTTCTTTCTTCAAACATCTAAACCAAAACAAACAATCTTCCTACTTAAAAATCCAAAAATTCGAACACCCCTATCTTAAGGTAAGAAATTTCACTCCTCAATTCAACTTGAAATCTTACTACTCATCACCTTCTCCTTTTAATTTAAGTTTACATTTTGGATTTTGAGGTACTTAGAAGACCACATGAAGACATGCATGCATGGTGGTGAAATTTGAAGACTTGAAGAATAATTAGTAGAGAAAATTGGACTACAAGGTAAGAATTGGACACTAGAACCCTTCTTTCTTCTTCTTTCTATTTTTTTCTTTTAAATTTCAACACCCCTTTTTCATTTTTGAGAAATAGGGGCTGACCTTAGGTGATTTTGAAGTTGAACCAAAATTTCCAAATTTGAAGCTTCAACTAGTTTCAAATCACCTACTACACAAGGTAAAGTGTAGTCTTTCCAATTTTCTTATCTCCTTATTTTTCTCCTTAATTTTTCTCTCATTTTTCTAACTCCAAATTTTTTATATTTCTTGACTTAGGGGCTGACCTAAGTTACCTCATCCAAAGTTGTGAAATTTATTCTTTTATTTCACAATTTTCCAATTTTAAGGTGGGTGGAAAAACTCTTTCAACTTCTAGGTGCTTTTGTTAAAATGCATGTAGAATTTTGATCATGAGCTCTTGAGATATATAATTTATGTATTGCATGTGAATTTTATGTATCAAGTCTTGAAATTTCCCAAGTGTTGCTCAAAATTGCTAATTATTGAACTTTAGGTGCATGCATGTACAATTTAATGTTCTATTTGATGAATTCTTGTATGATTTGGACATGCATGTGTATGATCTTTGAAATCCATGTTTTGGATGACTTATAACCTGGACAAGTCGAGCATAATTGATTAAATTTCAATTTTGGACTTAAAAATACAAAAATAGAAAGTTGGTGGACTAAATTACAAGAAAATAAAATTTAAAGGACCCTCTGCAAATTTCGAATTTTGGGATCTGACTCGGGTTCAAAAATGACTTTTGGACATTTTAATTTTAGAAGTTTGAGGGTGCTTTGTAATTTTTGAAATGTACAGGACCTTACTTTCAAAATTTGATATTTTCACTCTTAAGGACTGGAAATGACATATTTTAAATGTATTCCAAAAATCCAAGTGTTTAGAGCTTGGAAAGTAATTTTACTAAAATTGAGGGACTAAAGTGTAAAAGACTAAACATGAGGACCCAAATGAAATTTCCAGGACTTATGCAGCCCATGTACCTGGAAATACTAATTTAACTATAACATAATTATATTATGGACCCAAAGTTCAAATTTCATGACAATTGGACCCCTAAAAGCCTTAAAGGCAATTATTTCAAAATGGGACAAAAATGAGATTTTCAAAAGTTAAAGGACCTACACTTATTTCTTTTAAAACTGCTTTTGTCCAAATATCCTACTAACCTTAGTGACATTTTCCAACTGGAATCATATTAAAATCCTTTACGGTTTGTGAGTTAAAGTGTTTTAAACTTAAGGCCGAAATGACAATTTTAACAAATTTGGGGCCAATGTGAGAATTTTATAAATACTCGACCTCAAAACTTTAAAAACCTGAATCTCTGAACAATTTAGAGAATTTAGGAACTGACCTCATAATTTTTCAAAGTCGGGATATTTATTTATTCAATTTTTAACCTCAAAAGTATTAGTTTTTACAAAACGGGGCTAATTGTAAATTTTCTTTTATCAAGGACCTAACTCAATTTATTTTTCCTTTTACTAAAACAGCCCTCGACCCTCTGACTTTAATTATTAATTAAAATGTTTTATTTTTCCCAAAAACCCTTGACTTATCGGATCGTCTTGACCGATTAATACCCGATCGCGGAGCGACTTCCCGCCTTGCGATTCTCGAATCTATAACGGGACTTATGTTCCATCTAATCTTTCAAGATATCGAAGGTTGCTTATCCTTCCGGTAATCATCTTCTTCCAAATAACTCCACCAATGTCATAATTGCCACTCGCGTTTTTGAAAACTTTCCTCGAATCTTCAATCAATAATACTCGATTTTGCCTGGTTGACTACCCGAACTTGTATTTACTTTCCCGCCGAGTCAACTTGGTGTGTCGAGCTCACATTCAGAATGCATATGTCGGGGATGGAACCGGGAAGCTCGGCTGCTATTCTACTCTTCCGCCCCATCGCCCTAATCCCCAATCGAGGGACGGAGTGTCCAAGGGTATAATCATGATTATGACAAACCGAGCCTTGCTAGCTCCAAAGTGTGGATTTTTTCTTTGCCTATGGAGCGATAAGGTGACAGTCTTGGACCATCTTGCTCGGGAGTTACAAGGAAGAACGAAGGAATCGTTTCCGATCCACACGATTCCGGAGTTAATCGGACCCATTTGGTTGGCGCTACAAATCCGTGCACGCAACCGCTTATTTGTATTGCATTGGTTGGCGCTACAAATCCGCACGCAACCATTATTTGTCTTGCATAGGATTGGCGTTACATTCCGCACGCAATCCTACCTGTCTTGCATGAACCACATAGTGCTTGTGTGACTACGAATCGTTTCTCTTAAAATGTATTAAGTATATTACTTAAATATTTTATCACGATGCTTGTTTGTGTGTGAATTCATGTATCATATATCACGTGTTTTCATATAATGTTTTCTCTGTTTAACTATATATTGCGCCACACTTGCACACGATCACCCCATCCACCGAGATTTTGTCTCATCCCCACATGTTTTCTAACCTTTAGATGAGGACTTCGTTGAAGATCTTTGAACCGACTACGACCGAGCCCTTGTACCCCTCATTGGACTCACTACCTGTTGTTGTTGTTGATGGACTCGTTTTTGTTATTGTTGTTGGACTATTTTATTTCTTTTTCATTTCGATGTTCAGAATCAAGGCGTAGGACCCTTTGACTTTTAAGTTGTTATCTTTGGTTGATTTTCGGGATGTAATTGGATAATTATGGAACCGTAAGTTGTAATTTGTACCTATGTTATTTTATTTCGCCGCTATTTGACTGCTTGTTTCTTTGGGTTTCATTGATATTCGTCTAGACATTGTTGGTTTATTTGTATTTAAGTTGTGGATCGTCGTCGCGTCCCGTTTGGGCGTGACACCGAAAATATAGGAATTTAAAATTTAACTCTTAATTTTTCTACCTACGGTGGCGATTTTGAGTTAATTTTTAAAATCCGAAATAACGGGTAACACTCATAAGGATATAATCAAATAGTTTAGATGTATATAGGCTAAATTAAAAGGTGATTAATAAATAAATGAAGATATGAGATGTCTTGATTATTTATTTATTAACTGAGATGGTCTTGATTTAATCGTCATTTGATTTGACCTACCCTACGGCGGCTTCTCAAATGTGAGATTAAATTACCTTGGAATTGGGAGGATAAACTTTATTGCTTTCATGCATCATGTTTATGATTCCTAAATTGAATGCTCTATGATGTTCGTTCGCTTATTTATGTCGCTTTATTTAATTTTAAGCAATGATGTCTTGTCCCATGATTGAACTATTGAATGATTCATTAATGGAGAAAATTGTGACAAGTGGAATAGTACCGAATATTGCACTCGTATGGGAAAACCTTAAAGGCAAGAAGCAGGTTTCTCTAAACCAAAGGAAAATTGTTTCCATCTGCGGTGAAGAGGGACATTAGAAGAGAGGCGCCCAAGTTTCTCTCCAAAGTAAAGGAAAACAAGAAACGTAAATTTGATTTACTTGTTCTTGAAAGTTGTTTGGTAGCTAGAGATTCTTCTACTTGGGTAGTTGATTCTTCCTTACAAATGCTTAGCTCTTATGAAGAGCTTGCCAAGGGTCTTTCACAATGTGAGTTGGCAATGGTGCGGTGGTTTCGGCAAAAGCGTTGGGAGTAATTAAGCTTAATATTAGAGATAAAATACTGATTTTAAATGATGTTTTTTATATTCCTGGTTTCGTAGAAATTTGATTTTGTTTCAAAGTTGCATGAACATTTATTTTCACTATCTTTTAATGATAATTCGATTATTATTTCTAAAAATGGGCGTGATATTTGTATTGCAAAATTGAAAACGGACTTTATTTAATTAAGCCTAATCAACAAACTTTGCTAAATCTTTGAAATATTTAGAGTAGAATATCCTTAACCAAAAAGGCAAAAGGTTTCTCAAGATGATGAAACATATCTTTGGCATCTAAGTTTAGACATATTTCACTAGAAGGATAAATAGGATTGCAAAGGATGGTCCTTTGAGAGAGCTAAAAGTTGGCACTCTTCCTGTTTGTGAATCTGTCAGAAGGAAAAATGACTAAGAGACATTTTCTGCAAAGGGCAATAGAACCAAAGAACCACTAGAGCTTGTGCATAGTAGTGATATTTGTGGTCTCATGACCACACAAGCTAGAGGTGGCTTTGAGTACTTTGTCACTTTTATTGATGATTACTCGAGGTTTGGATATGTTTATCTCATGGATAGAAAATTCGAGACTTTTGAAAAGTTCAAGGAATTTCATGCGGAAGCCGAAAAGCAACTAGGAAAATCTTTGAAGTGCATTCGATCCGATCGAGGGGGCGAGTATGGCGACACTGAGTTCAAATATTATTTGCTAGAGCATGGTATTCTGTACTAACTCACAGCACATGGCACCCCTCAGCAAAACGGTGTTGCTGAAAGGAGAAACCGAATGTTGCTTGATATGGTTAGGTAGATGATGAACTACACGACACTGCCTAATTCGTTTTGGGGGTATACATTGCAAACGGCGGTTTACATTTTGAATGTAGTTCCGTCTACGTCAATCCAAAAGACACCACTAGAGTTGTGGAATGGGAGTAAAGTTAATTTACACCACTTCCGCATATGGCGGTGCCCAGCACATGTGTTGAAAGGAAAGATTGGAAAGTTGCATCCATGTTCAGAAGTGTATTTGTTTATTGGATACCCCAAAGGAACGAGAGGAAGTTTGTTTTATGATCCGCAAGAAAAGAAAGCAATAGTTTTGACTAATGTTATCTTTCTTGAGAACGATTATATAGAAAACTTCCAACCTCAAGTAAAGTTTACTCGAGGAGTTACTTTCGATGAGAACAGAACACAATCAACAAGAGTTGTTGGGAAAATTGCTAAAACTACCATTATACCCGATCGTAATGTCATGACACCTCGATGCAAAGAGGAGGGTGATTAGACCACCAATCCGGATCGTCTAATCAAAGAGGCAAATGTTGCGATCTCCGATGGGGTAGACGATGATCCATTATCTTTTCAACAAGCGATGGAGGATTTCGATAAAGAGTGGTGGCTTGAATCTATGAACCAAGAAATGGATTCGAACCATAGGGTTTTGTAGCCGAAGAAGTCAAGAGCGAGTAAAGTCTACAAATTGCTTAGATCCATTTATGGGTTAAAGCAAGCCTCAAGGTCATGGAACCATAGATTTGATGAGATGATCAATTCTTGGTTTTGACCAATGTATTGATGAGCCTTGTGTACACAAGCGGATCAATGATGGTAAAATGGCAATTTTAATGATTTACGTAGATGACATTCTACTAATTGAGAATGAGGTAGAGATGTTAGCTACGGTTAAAGGTTGGTTTGCCAAGCAATTCTAAATGAAAGATTTTGATAAGCGAATTATGTTCTTTGAATTTGAATGGTTCAAAATCACAAGAACAAATTATTGGCATTGTCTTAAGCTTCTTATATTGATAAGATGCGGTTGAATTATAGAATGTAAGATTCCAAGAAGGGTTACCTACCAACTTAATATAGAGTCGTTCTTTCCAAAGATGAGTGTTTAAAGACACCTCGGGAGGAAAATAACATGAGACGCATTCTCTATGCCTCTACAAGTATACAATATTGTGTACTAAGCTCGGTATTTGATACGCGATAGGGATAGCCGCCCGGTTTCAATCTAATCCCAAATATTTCATTAGATAATAGTCAAGAACCTTATCAAGTATGATTGAGAATAATATATTCGTCTATTTAGGTGGTGACCTTAAAATAGACAAACCACACCGATTCGACTTCTATTTAGACAATGATACTCGAAAGTCGATATCCGGGTCGGTGTGCATTCTTGTTGATCTGTCAATAAGACCCGACTGAAAAGTTTTATAAAGGCACAAAAACATAGGATGGGATACATGTTCCATATCTTTAGGGCAAGTGGGAGACTGTTAGGGATAGTGCCTTTAAAGCAATTGTGAATTGTTTTTTATTATTTATAAATGCGACATTTATTTGCGAACTCTTTTGCTAACATCATGAAAATCCCTAGTTTATTTATTGTAACCATAATATTAGTATATAAGAGTTATATACAAGAGGATTAAAATTATGAATAATAAACTAAAATTAAGTCCGTGATGAAATTAATTAAAGTATGGGATCTTTAATTAAAACATCATTAATGCGCCCAAAATATTTTGAATGTGATTGTCTTATCCGGACCGTCCATGTGGAGACATCTTAGTGGGGACATTTATATATGATTTGATCATATAGGACTTGGATCGATTTAATTTGAATTTTCCATACAAATTTCATTGTAGAAATGGAAAATCAAATTAAATCACTAGATGATCATATATGGATAAATCTTAATCCCGACCGATTATAGACTCTGTTTATTTCTATGTGATTCATAATTTGCTCGTTTAAGTTTGTCCTACGACATTCCCAACACCGCATTTTAGATTCACATTTGAATTAAATAGTGGGAATATAAATTCACGAGATATGGAATCCATTCCTTCTTGCGAGAAGTAGAAAGATGATTCTCTTATTTTTTAATTCTGGAATCGAATGGTTTGAGATCTCTAATTTATAATCGATTATAAATTAACAATTCGCTAGTAAATTAATGGTAAAAGAGGATACGAGGTAATTGAAGAGGTTTAACGAATACTACCTAGCTTCAATTACGAATTGTCTATGGAGGATTAATCTATATGTAATGATTATATCAAAGGTTCGCTCAATTCATAGAGTAAGATATTTTATTATTATAAGAGTGCAATTCGAATTTATAGTGGAGTAATATCGAATTAATAAGTCGAATAAATTAATTAAAGAGTTAATTATTTATTCGATTTATTGGAGCTTATAATTATAGGTCCATGGTCCCCGATTCACCTTCCTAGAGTAAACGGGTTGGAAATAATATTTCCAGTTCCTAAGGATTTATGGAAAATAGTTTTCTAAAATATTTGGGCTAATATATTAATATTAGTTAATTCCAAGAATATATGATATTTTACGGTTTATTTGTATTTGGAATTAAATAAACATAAGATATTTATGATATTAATATAATTATTCAATTGATAATTATATTGGATAATTATCAATTAGAGTTTAAGTCTATTTAAAATTATGAATTCAAGATTAGATAGAAAACTAAGTTGGAGTGGAAAACCGATTGAACTAGGCCTATAAAAAGGGGACCACATTCTCACAATTTGGGTATCTATTCGACCGCCTATCTCATCCTGTTTATCAATAAAAAGGTTGGCCAAATCAATTTGTTTTTTCTCTCGGTGCGAAAATTGAACTTCAAGTTCAATTGTTTTTTTATAGACAATTAGAAAGGTTGTCTAATTGGCCATGTATTTTAAAAGCTATTTTCGCCATCAACTAGAAATGATCAATTGAAAAAGTGTTTTTGGTCGGTTTCATTGAAAGAGATTTTTTGGTCAGTGGCGATATCTTTGAGGGCCTATTTCAGTTTTCTAAGGTACTCATTAGTCAGCCGTCAACCGATATGTGTCATCTATCAATCTACCTTCGTCGGCTTTCACCCTTTCGAGCCTCTTAGTCATAGTCGGTGGCGGTTACCCCTTGTTTGTCTAGAGATTCGGCTCATCATGCTCTTCTTGAGCAAAGACCCCCATTTTCCTTTATAAGCAACCAATTACCCCTATTTCTAATGGATGTTGCTTGAGGGTTGGGGAGCCTAACCTTTGTTTTATCTCGCTTGATTGAGCCGTAATCACGCCCACCATATTTTATCATTTGCATAACAATGAGAACGGTCGATCAATTAATTTAGGCCCCTCGGTCTCCACATACCCCTTTAAATTAATATTGAAATATTCAAAGAATAGGGTTATCATCCCCGATGCAAATTCCACCCCTCTCAGATTTTCGTATCCTATCAAGTTGTCGGGCTATCCATGTGATGAGTAATTGTCTACCCTCAATGACCCTCTACTTTTCTCCCTCGCAAAAATTGTTTTAGCTAAGACTATTGAAGATAATGGAATACTAGTTTTCAAATACCGGACGCCTTTAAGGTGCACTGTCGTGTAGATTCGTTTCCTAGTTATATTTATCCAAAATCTATCCTTATTAAAGTCCTCGTGCTCATCAACCCCATAAGTCGAGTTTTGTAAATTTCATTTAAATCGTCAATACTTAGTTCCTCGGGTCCTTCCGATCGAAACATAATTCCCACCAAGTTTCTTTTTCAAGTGTGATAACCGAATAAGTGGCCCAATGCCCATTTAAAAATTCATGCAAAATACTTATACCACACAGAGCTCTAAAATCCTCCAATAAACCTAAATTAGTAAGAGTAGGTTCATCGAGATACCTTGTATTAAACATGGACTAGAGTAGAGTATCATCCATCTAGCCCGGTGTGTTTCATTTCGCAAAATTACATTTGAAGCTTCGGGATCCTTGCGGTCGAATATTGGTAGAGGCTCGAGTTCGGGCTCCAAAGTCGCCTCCTTATTCTTCTTGTATTTCTCCTTGTTCCTCTTTCATCTCTTGAGGCCACGAGTTTTAAGATTTTGAGGTGAAAAATCTAAAATTTTGGAGTTTTGGAGTACCCCCAAAGTTGGTGTAGAACTTGGAGAAGTTAGATATTTGAAGGCTTTTGGTGGTGGGTTTCTTGAGGGGATGAAGGATTTGTGTTTTTGGGTTGAGATTTATGGTGAATTTTGAGAGATTTGGAGAGGGGTTTGAGAGTTTCGGGAGAGAATTTTCGTATGTTAGGGTTTGTGTAGGAGAAAGTGAGAAAAAGTTAGATTTTGGGTAAAAGTAGGGGGTAGTGCAGTCCGCCCATTTCGCTCATTGGGCCACATAGCCGTGTGGCCCTTTATTGGCCTCGCCCACTCGATTGTGTGGTGCCACACAACCTAGCCATTTGGTGTTGGGCGATGCATCCCTCGCACGGCCCGGTCGTGTAGTCTCACACGCCCGTATGGGATTCTTTCGTACTTTTCTTTTTTTATTTTTCGAAAACCGGGTGTTTGCCGTGACACCTCCTACACAACAACTCAAGAAAATTAAACAAAACTAAAAATTATGTTAATGAAAATAAATAAAATTGCAATTAAAATTGAAGGCGATAAAAAAATGAACGGAAATAGGAAATAAATTGGGTTTCCTCCCATAAAGAGCTAAGTTTTACGTTTTTAGCTAGACTTTAGATTCCTAATCAATTTCGCTGAACTATGTCATTTGAAATTTGTGAACCCCTGCCATCCATCCATCGACGAATGACATTGCATTGTTCTCGCGATTGATTCGGTAACACTTGGGAAATTGCCTTTTGATGCTAGCCTCCCACAAGAGTTGCGATCCGGGCTACTTGTGTTTCAGAGATTTCAGTCTTGTGTTTCCTATCTATCTTTGCTTCATCTTTGTTAAGTCTCGCCCTTGTATCTCCAAAAACGAGGATAGCATCTCTTCCGGATGCTTTCTTTTCACTTGACTCTGCCCCGCTTGATTACCCACATTGTGTCCTGAGGTGGATGCAAAACATTTTTATTGTTAGCATAAGAAAGCTTTTCATGGTTTCGTAACCCCGGATGTTAGTAGTTGGGGTGCCTGATTATTTCTATAATTGTTGTTGAAGTTCCTTTGTTTGCCCATAAAGTTTGTTTCTTCTTCATCAACAACAGGATCTCTTGGAGTCACTTGTTGCATCGCATCCAGTTTCATATTCAGTACAGATACATGTTCTGTGAGCATGGCGACCTTCTCATCCTTGGCTTCTGCCACACGTCGGACAGTAGACCTCTCGGATGGCTATTGGTAACTGTTGTTCGCCATCTTCTCTAATAATTCTAGTCCCTGTTCGGGATATTTCCCTAGCAGTGCACCCTCAAATGCAACATCTATAATTATTCTTATGTATCCACTCAAACCATTATAGAAATCTTGGACCAATTAGTAGTTGGGATATCCGTGTTGAGGAACTTCCTTAGCGGTTCCCGATTCTATCCCATGCATCATATAGTGACTCGGCGTCTTAATTGCCTAAATCGGGCGATCTTATATTTTAGTTGCGGCGTTTCTTGGGGAAAGTATTTGGCTAGAAATCGCCGACTTAATTCGCCGTCTAACTGGTGGTGTTAGAGAGCATAACCATCCCTTAGCCTTATCGCGTAGAGAGAATGTGAAAAGGCGGCATCGAATGATATCCTTAGAAACACCATTCATTTTAATCAGATCGCAAATTTCTAAAAAGTGCGCCGGATGCGCGTTTGGATCCTCAACGGCTCTACCCCTAAACTAATTTTGTGACGCCTATCCGGATCAATGGCACTAGTTCAAACTTGTTTGCATTGATCGCAAGACGTGCCACACCCCCATAAGTTTGACTTACCTCCCGGTGAAGTAGTCTCTAATCGCCCTTCTCGTGGGCCCGCCCACATGGTCGGTCTGGACGTCTACCCCAAGTGGGTGCTCCTCATTATTTTTGTTGTCCACTGCGTTTGGATTGGTCTCATCCGCCATTACTTTGGCTCTTTTCCATAGTTGCTTTGTTGTCTTCTTGATTTTCAAATCAATGGTTATTGGTCGGGTAGATCCGGAACACGTGATCATGCACTATCCGCACATAACAAAAACAATGTTAGAACCGAATAATAAGGAAAATAAAAAAATAATTTCGAAAATTTTTCAAAATTTTAAAAATATAAAATATGCTTCAATTAAGATTGAACTACTTATTACTATATCTAAGTAGAATCTAATCAATCCCCGCAACGGCGCCAAAAACTTGTTCGCTAAAAATATTATTTGGATCTTACAACCGCAAGTGTACGGTGTAGTTTATAGAATAATGGCAAGCAAGGTTGTGTTCCTCGAGGGGATTGATATATGAAACAATTAGGCAATAATAACATCGCATTCCAATTTTATTGAAGCGATCGAATATCCAATTATAATAAAAATAAAAAATAAAGAAATAAAAAAATAAATTTGCGAACCCCACAAGTATTTTCAACAACTACAGGAGCAACCTTAGGCACATAATCTCAACATGTTTCTTCAAAACCACTATCGCACATAACAAACACGTTTGGCGAGTCTACATGGCCTGGCCGTGTGGCACCACATGGTGTGGGGTGTGATGCGTTGCCCTTTTCCACACGGTTTTGTGGGTTCACATGGCCTAGTGCAAGTTTGGTTCCGTCTCTGTTTTTCCCACTTCACACGGTTGTGTCATTCTACACGGCATTTTTACAAGGCCTTGTGACACACACACGGTCCGACCGTGTGAAGTATTTTTGTCCATTTTCTTCGTCGTTTTGATCTTCTCGCGCATTCGTCAATCTTAGCCGGGCATTCCGATTGATATTTATTCGTTTTAAGCTCCATTTCTGTAAAACTTACAAGAATACGCATATCATGCCTTATAAGGAAACCAAGTAAAAACATATTAAATATGCCTGCAAATGCATCAAATATATGTCATTTTAAGCCTCAAAATGCATGTATATTTTGCACACATTATTGTGACTTTGTGAAAGGTGGAGATGGAGGTGGACCTTGAGAATGCGACAATAAGTACCATATTGATGACACACCAGGTTGTGGCGCTGTCAATTGGATGGTACGGTGGAGGATCAAGGTATCTTAACAACATTGTCGTAAGTGGTAATGGCGGAGCGTGACAGCCATGGTGGTTGATGAGTGTGATTCTACAATGGGATGCGATGAAGATCATGATTATCAACCACCTTTTCCGAATCCGAATAATATTGTTGATGCCTCAATAGATGTTTGGAAAGCATTAGGAGTTCCCTGAAGGTGATGGGGAGAGTTGGATATCACTTGGTCCGATGCCTAATGCAGTTTAATATGTTTTTAACCTTTGTTATGCGTTGTACAATTATGTGTAAAAATATTTGAATCATGTAGGAACTTTTTCACACTTTGTTTATAAATTTCGTATTGCATAAATGATGAATGTATAGGAACTTTGTTTTTACTACTTAAACTTTGATAAACATAAAAAAGGTTATCTTGGTATGGATGATCTACAGATACCTTCTTAAAATGAGAAACAGAAGTGAAGAAGTAATGCACATCAGATAATAAGGAATGTTACCCTTTTTAAAAAAAGAGAGAAATGCCGCAATTACCATGGGATGTATATTCGGTTACATTTGGACATTTCATCCGCATCAAAGAACAACATGCCCAAAGGGCCAAATAATATGCAATTTCTCTTACAAGAAAATTACCACCTAGTTACAGGTGGGATAACATGTGAGAAAATTAAGAAAAAGGACAAGAAAATTAATAAATCCACTTTGATTATCAATATGTTTTGCTAAAGGAACAGTTTTGTAAGCATATTATCTAGTTTAAGAGTATTACTGGAATCCAACTGCCAGTATTTTTGTGCAACCTGGGCATTATTTTAAATATCTCTTTCGCTCTTGTAACCAACCGCTATCCGGAAGGTGTTAGCAAATATGGGTTGAAACTTTAAATCACAAAACACATATTTGCACATATAAGGTGGCTCAAGTATACCTATTTGCGGCGGAACTATCAATTCACGTAGCCGAGGATTGAGCCCGTCTACAAGCCTCCTTTTGATCCATGATTAATCCATCTACAATCCTTCTCTTAATTGAACCCCGAACAACGAACGAATCTCATAGATTGGTTGAATCACGAACAAGATCACGAACCACTTTTTTCGTTGGTGTAAATAATTACTAGAATTATTTACTTGGATATGCACACATTAAATCTTTGGAGAACTTTGGTGATGTTTCAAGAAGAAAATCGTAAAGAGAAATTTTAAATTTTAGGAGAGAGATTATTCTTTTTCCATGTAGGGGACCATCTGTTTAATTAATCTAATATTGTAGGGAGAGATATCAATATATATCTCAATCCCATAAAGAGTCTTGATGGGAGATGTTTCTAGATAAACTCCATCTAAATAGGACTCCCTATTATCTCAAATATGGATGCAACCTAATTGCACTCTAGGGGTGTTCATTTTTCGAATGGATCCGAAATTCGATTCGGTTCGAATTCGAATTTTAGTTCCAAATTAGAATTTTTGAATTTGAATCGAATTCGAATCAACTCGAATTTTGAATATGAATATTTGAATCGAATAACGAATTGAGATTTTTTTTTCAAATTCTATTCGAAAATCCTAATTCGATCCGAAATTCGACTAAATTCGATGAATTAATTTGTATTACAATTAAATTCTTATTTCAATTTGAATTCGTATTTCAATTGGAGATTTATATGTATATATTTCACACTATACATAATTATTTATTGTATATATGTAAATTATACACATGCATTTATAAAAGTTACATATATTTATCTTCGGATCATATTAAAATAATAAATTATATGATAACATACACTATATCTATTTATCTACACACATACACTTCGTCAATTTGATACTTTTTTAATATAAAAGTTATTTATCAAGTAACTAGTCTTTGGTATAAAATTGACACAAATTGATTTATTGAATTTGTGTAAGGGGAGTTCGTTATGAATTTATGATAGTCTTTAGTTAAATTAAACAATGAAAAATGGTTAGTTGATAATTTGTAATTTGTCAATAACACCCCTCTATGTGGCCCTTTCAAATGGCAGCCATCTACCCCTATAATTGGCCTTTTTTGATTTAAACCCTTTCTTCAATGCCTAAAACATACATAGAATTTATGAATCTCTTTCCCCATTCTCATCATCTTGAGTCCCCAATATAACTATAGGGCTAGGGTTAGACCTTCTCAATTCTTCACGTAATCCCACAATTTTGTGAATTGTTCTTCAGGACTATATTCAATTATTTTTATGTCTCTTCTTTTGGCTCTATAAGCCTGGTCTCTTGAGACATGACACCTAATGTCATTCACTACATCTTGCCTCCATGCTTTTAGATTTCTTTTTGGATCTGTTTTGAATTGTTGTATGTACTTCTCAATCAACCAAGGTGCTATCACATTTTTCACTTTGAATTGAGGAGCACATGAATGATGAGGGTGATAGAGGTGAATATGGTATGAGCTCTGATCCTTTATTTTAATCAAGTGAATTTTCCAAGGACAACTCTCCCCAAAACAATTGACATACATCCTGTACCTATCATTCTTTGTGAATTTTAAACTTCTTTTGCATTTAACTGCAAAAGAGTTTACTGCCTTCTTAAACTCTTCTCTTGTGCTAAATATCATTCCTACTTCAAATTATGGGTCATAAATACGAGCAGGATTGGAAACAGGATCATTACCATCTCTTCCCTCTTCATCAGACACTCTATGTTCATCTAAGCCTCCTTCTTCATTCACAATATCTTTCTCACCAGATTCATAGAACTCAGATATATGATCACTCCTAGATGCCACTTCATCTACATGTTCATCAAAAAGATCATCATCTTCTACACTCTCACTCCCCATGTTGAAGGCACTATCCACTATATCCGAATCATCGCAATATCCCCCTTCTCATGTTCAACAATGTCACTATGTTCACTCCTAGATGTAATTTCATCTACATGTTCATCAAACAGAGCATCATCATCTATACTATCACTCCCCATATTAAAATCACTGTCATCTAGATCTGAATCCACAAAAATGTTCCCCTCTCATTACCACCAATGTCACTTCTCTCATCATCGGCAATGTTGAAATTCAGTATGTACTCCTCGGTGTCACCACTATCATTGTCACTCTCGGCTTCCTCACTTTGTTGTTTGATAAATGGTTTTATCATGATTTTGATGATTTTGATTTTACACCAAAACAATGTTTTTAAAGGTTGTCCAAATACTCCTAAATGATTTAAAATGGTTTTAATATTTTTCGGAGTATTTCCTCAAGTTTATTTTCGATATAAAATTGGACAACACATTTAATGTTTTTAAATCAATGGGTTTTTACATTGAAACTATGTTGTCCTAATACTCCCAATTGATCTAAAATGTTTCTACTATTGTTTGGAGTATTTATTGGAATTTATATCGGACAACACTTTTTGTGTAAATGTTTTATTTCTTCAAGACTATATTTCTAATGTTGTCCTAAATACTTCCGATCGGTTTAAAATGTTTTTACGAATTTTTCGGAGTATTTCTTGAGGTTTATTTTCATCAAAAATCGGACAACATTGAATTTAGGTGGTCGACCGGTCACCAAAGAGGCGACCGGTGCACAGGAGCAAAACATCGAAGCAGTAAACTTTGTTCCTTCGTTTTTTGGTCGTGCAACCGGTCGCCCTAGCCTTCGACCGGTCGAGGTGCACCGACCGTCGCCTGTGTTAATTTCTTTGCGACATGTTTCAAACTTCTATTTCGCGCGGCACGGCCGCCTCTATGCTTTGACAAAGACAAAATTATAAGCTGTTGTGCGTGACAGTTTTTCCCTAAATTGTGGGATTGATTTCTAATGACTATAATCTTGATTTTAATTGCAATTTTTTGTAGAAATCAGATTCCAAGAGGAGCCTATCAAGTATCAATCATCTCCTATAAATAGAGGAAGAATTGAAGCAACACAACAAGAGAGAAAACTACAACACAACAAGATACACTCAAGAATACACTTGTTCTTACATTGTCTTATTTCTTGTTGTAATTTGCCTAGCTATTCACTTTCACATTCTTGAGGTCTAGGTTATTCTTGATTACACTTGCATTCTATTGTATTATCAATTATCGAGTTGTAATCTTGAATTTGTGGTCGTCATTCAAACACAAGATATCCTTGTGAGTGTTCTTGTGGTAAGAACACACTTGGGTGAACTAGGTGTTAGGTGTAAGAAGATTGTGGTAATCTTCTTGTTGAGGTGTTGAAGAGTGTGGTTTTCTTCAAGGGTGAAGATTGTGGTAATCTTCACAAGGTGCCGTTTGGAGATTGTGGTAATCTTCAAGTGAGATTGTGGTAATCTCAAAGGTGGTGTTGAAGAAGAGTGTGGTGCTCTTCAAGGTGTTGTAAGTTGAATTTGTATTAATTTTGGTAATTAATAAAATTCTTTTTCTTTTTGAAATCCATCCAGGATATCTTTGGGGTGGTAGTAGATTAGGCCCTAGGTGGGTTGAACTACTATAAATCGAAGCGTGTTGTTTACATTCCGCACCTTTATATTTGTCTTTGAGCATTCGGTTTGAAAAAGAGGGATAAATTGAAAAGATGGAGATAATCTATTCACCCCCTACAGATTATCGTAGCGCTTGGACTTACAAATGGTATCGAGCCAAACTCTTTGCCAAGCTCGTTTCACATCGCGAGTGAAGAGAAACGATCGTCGGCTCTGACGAAGCTCATCTATCCGGCACCTCCACCACCAAGCCACCTCGGTTTGATTCCAAAAATTTCATATTTTGGAAAGAAAGAATGGAATGCTATTTATAAGGTTGCGGGTTTGATATTTGGAACACCGTCATTAATGGAGAATCCATTCCAATGAAAGATACACCACACACCTCAAAAGGCTTCAAAAGCTCAATGATGAAGAGAAAAAAATCATCTCCTTAAATGGTAAAGCTCTTAATATTTTACATTGTTCACTTACCACTTTGGAATTTGATCATGTTGTAGGTATTCGATCGGCACATGAAGTATGACAAAATTAGAAGCCATCTATGAAGTATATGCAAATGAAAGGAGCAACTCAAAAGCATCTACTTCACAAATGGATACAACATCAAATCCAACAACATGGGATAAGCCTTCTACAACCTCTCATGATTAACAAGTTGAACAATGCCTCATGGGCATCGAAGAAGAAAACGAGGTAAGTTCTAAACCTCTACTTCTTATGACAATGAATTGCAAAATAATACAGTGATTTGCAAAATAATTATGATGAGCTACAAGATGAATTCCAAAACTTACTTGTTAAATACAAAGATTTGAAAAAGGAATTCATTGTTTTAAAAAATGATAAGGATAGTTTATTTACTTCCTATGAATCACTATCATGTGCTCACACCACCACTCTTGACAAGGTTAGAAACCTTGAGAAAGAAAATAGTACTCTTGTTGAGGATATAAATTGCTTAAAAAATGATTTATCTAAATCCAACTTGAGTCCGATAGAATGACCAATATTGTTGATTGTTGTAATAATTCGAAACTAGAACTTGATCATAAGCCTAAGGGTGTCAATCACATGAAAAAGAATCAAGTCTCTAACCACGTTGGTCATTATGCTCCTAGAATTATTACATGCTTTTATTGCGGTAAAAAGGGTCATACGGTAAATACTTGTCGGGCTAGAAATAGCTCTAATTATTGTTGGAGACGTAAAAGTCTCAAGACTAATCCCAAAGGACCCAAACACATGAGGGTACCACAAAACAACGTCATATTAGGTACAGAGGACGAAATAATGATCGAAGAAAATTCATACCGCCAAGAAGGCATCAATCGACCGTTTCATTTGATCAAAGAAGGAGAAACTATTCTCAACAAAGCCAATTTCAAGAAGAGGGTACAATCAAAAATGGGAAGAACACAATCCTTGGAAATGGCAAAGACATCATCAACAAGATGATTTTCAAAGAAGAAGAGACTTTCAACAATGGAAAGGCAACAAACCTTAGAAATGGAGTAATCAAAGAAGTCATCATCAACAAAGTGACTTCTCAAAGGGAAGATATCATCAACAATGGGAACGGCACAACCCATGGAAATGGCGTAATTGGTAACATGTATCTCCTATTTAAATATGCATTTTATTTTGTTATTATGCATGGCTTTTATTTGTGTCTTTATTGCAAAATGAGTTTTCAAATATTTATTTTTAATTAAGGTCTTCAATATATATTTGTGCTTTTAAATTTTTTTTTTTAAAAAAAAAGAAGACCTTATATGATGGTTTTAAAACTCTTGTGCCTTTTTGAAGACTATAGTATGTTATCATCTCTTATGGATTTTTATGGCATGAGCTTACTTGTGATATCTCTTAGCCTACACTTTTATCATTATGATTTGTGCTAGATTTGCTTTAAGAATTGTGTAGGATTTACATATTTTCACAAATGGCCATTTTCGTCATTATTTGTCAAGAAAAGGCATAAATTATCGAGGCACGTTTACTTGTGTTATTCTTACTCTTATAGACTCGATATATGTATTGCCATGTGCCTATGTGCTTGTTTTTCATAGTATTTCATACAAATGCCATTAAGAGGATTTTTAGATTTTTTGAAAGACACTATTCGATATTTGATTGCACATATTTGCTTTGTCAACTTTTGTTCAAATACTTCTTTTAAATGAGGTCTCAATTATATGATATCGGATTTTCAAATTTCAAAAGAGACCTTTTGTAGCTTTCTTAAGCTTATTTGAACTTGCATGATTTATTAGACTCTTGATGATATTCTAAATGCATAGTATGTGTTTCTTGCTTCATGATCTATATATATATATATATATAGTGTCTATTCCTACTATGCTCTTTTGCAAAATATTTTGTGATTGATGATTGAAGCATGTTTTTACACTTGGGCTATTTTTTCTTGCTTATATAAGAGATGCCATTAATGAGTTTGTTTAGTTGTGTAGATGAGAAACGAAGTACTCCAAATATTGTTACCTCAAAACATTTGGATGTAAATGTTCTATTGTGAACACCTTAGACCAATTGGATGCCCTATGATGATAGTAATGAAGTAGACAAAAAGGGTATTCGGAACAAACTCGATGACCAAGGCAACATTGGTCGAACTAAGGTGAGGTTAGTAGCTCAAATGTATTTTCAAGAAGAAGGTAATTGATTTTGATGTAACATTTGCACTCATAGTACATTTAGTAGCTATTTGCATTTTACTTGCCCATTCTTGTTTTAAGCTTTACCAAATGGATGTTGAATCCAATTTTCTAATGGTTTTATTCAAGTAGAAGTCTATCCAGGGGTTTAAAATTTTCCTAGGCCAAATGATTGTTTTTAAGGCCTTGTATGGTTTAAAACAAGTACCCGTGTATGGTATGATAGACTTAGCTATTTTTGCTAAATGATTTTACAAAAGGTAAAGTTGATACTACTCTCTTTGTTTGTAAAAAAAAAAAGGCAAGATTGTTTAAACTTGTGCATATTTATGAGAATATTTTTGGTGCTACTAATGAATATTTGTGCAAGATATTTCTCTAAGATTGATACTAGGTGAACTCGAGATGAGCTTGATGGGGAGCTCAATTTATTGCTTGGACTTCAAATTATTCAATGCCAAGAAGATGGTTATATTTCAAAAGAACTCTTGAAGGAGTTAACCATTGAAGAAAGAAGAACTATCTCAACCTCTATGGCTAAAGATTGACAAAGGTTGAGAAAGGCATGTCGATCGACAATTAAATTCGAGGTATGTTTTCTTGTATTATTTCTATAGACTCGACATTCCATATGCCTTATGTCTATATGCTCGACTTCAAAAACTATCCCAACGAATCTCATTAAAGTGCCATTAAAAGAAATTTTCAAATATTTGAAAGGCACTTCTTCGTATGACTTGTTGTATCCAAAGCTTTAAAACGTTTTTATTTTTCGGGATAACAAGTTCTGGGTATCTATTATACGGTTATTCATATTCAAAATTTGGTTCGTCATAATCGAACTAAACATATTGAGATTCGATATATTTTTTAAGGGATTGTGATTTTTTAACAAAAACTTGAGATGTGTTTAATTAGTCTCAAGGATAACTCGTGGACTTTTTGATCGTTAACGCCGAGTATTTTACCTCATTTCGAGCTTGATTATGACATAATGTATATTGAATGAGGTCTACGTTTGCATTTTGCACGTTTTTAAAACTTATGGGCGAAAAATCGGATTTTTGGTTGAAAATTCGGATTTTGGAAAAACTCGACAGATAGTGAAATTTGAAAGGGTTGAGGGCAACCGGTCGCCCTCAACGTCGACCGGTCCCCCTCAACCTCGAACGTCGCCCTATGCTATAATTTGGATTATAATGGTTCTGTCTTGACATTCGTCACTTTATCACATTTTGGCCATTTTTCGTCCCCTTTGCAAATTTCACACACAATTCACTTCAAATGAGTTTTGATGCATGAATTATATATTTTGGGGATTATCTAGCTCGACTATCATCATCATTGCTCGTCTTTACCGATTGAATGGTAAGAATTTCACTATCTTTAGCTCAAATGGGTTGAGCCTTGAGTTTGTGGCTTATATGTATTTTTCTTGATGTAATTCATATATGTTTGTGATGATCTTATTGATTGTTGATGAATGATATTTGTTAAATTGTATTTGGTGATGAAAACGTGGCTTGATTTCATTTACAAGGGCTATATATAACTTTTTCTATTTTTGGCCTTTTTGCCAAGTGTTCGATAAAACGTTTCAATGAAAAATTCATCACCTACATGACTCTCTCGATTTCAAAAGTCTCATATATTTATAGAGATCATGTTTTTGCAAATCAAATGATTTTTCATAAGCTTCTACAAGTCGTATGATTCGGCTCTTCTATGTGGTTTAAAAGCTTCAATGTTCAAATGGCTCGATACATCGGTTTACTTGCGCACTTTGATAAGAATATATGATGTATTTATCGTGCTAACATTCTTTTTGATGATTCCAAAGGGGAGAAACATGTTATAAGCTCATTAGCTCATAAAAGCTAAGATAAGCTTAACGAAAAGAAGATATAAGCTATGGCTTCATAAAGCCATAAGTTGTGGATCATATTTAGTCCACTTGGTGCATTATGGTTATGTATGAATCATGGTCCTTTGGTTGTAGTATGGACTTATATACGGTTCTAATGATGTATCTTTGACAGGGGAGCTTTTAAGTTATTGATACTTAAGCTCAATATCGAAAAGCTAATATTTTAGCTTATGTTTAAGTTCTTCTATATAAC
This sequence comes from Rehmannia glutinosa, assembly GCA_016081115.2. Taxonomy (NCBI): domain Eukaryota; kingdom Viridiplantae; phylum Streptophyta; class Magnoliopsida; order Lamiales; family Orobanchaceae; genus Rehmannia; species Rehmannia glutinosa. The sequence continues at coordinate 69,141,591 of CM071937.1, read as the reverse complement.
TCTTGTTGTGCATGTTGATAGGGGAGCATTTGCTATATGTGTTTGAATATCTCTACTCTCATCCTTGTGTTTTTATTGCATGGAATGTTGTCGCTCACAACGGATAGTTCCTTTAACTTAGGTAAAAATTGTTTTGTTTTCAAAATCGACCTCGTTAAAATTGTTTTGGTTTGTAATCATCAAAAAGGGGAGATTGTTTGATAAATGGTTTTATCATGATTTTGATGATTTTGATTTTACACCAAAACAATGTTTTTAAAGGTTGTCCAAATACTCCTAAATGATTTAAAATGGTTTTAATATTTTTGGAGTATTTCCTCAAGTTTATTTTCGATATAAAATTGGACAACACATTTAATGTTTTTAAATCAATGGGTTTTTACATTGAAACTATGTTGTCCTAATATTCCCAATTGATCTAAAATGTTTCTACTATTTTTTGGAGTATTTATTGGAATTTATATCGGACAACACTTTTTGTGTAAATGTTTTATTTCTTCAAGACTATATTTCTAATGTTGTCCTAAATACTTCCGATCGGTTTAAAATGTTTTTACGAATTTTTTGGAGTATTTCTTGAGGTTTATTTTTCAAAAATCGGACAACATTGAATTTAGGCGGTCGACGGTCGACAAAGAGGCGACGATGCACACTGGGAGCAAAACATCGAAACAGAAACTTTGTTCCTTGATTTTTTGGTCGATCAACCGGTCGCCTGTGTTAATTTTTGCGACATGTTTCAAACTTCTATTTATGTGCGGCCGGTCCGCCCTATGCTTTGACATCAAAATTCTAACCGTTGTGCGTGATGACTTTTCCCTAAATTGTGGGATTGATTTCTAATGACTATAATCTTGATTTTAATTGCAATTTTTTGAAGAAATCAGATTCCAAGAGGAGCCTATCAAGCATCAATCATCTCCTATAAATAGAGGAAGAATTGAAGCAACACAACAAGAGAGAAAACTACAACACAACAAGATACACTCAAGAATACACTTGTTCTTACATTGTCTTATTTCTTGTTGTAATTTGCCTAGCTATTCACTTTCACATTCTTGAGGTCTAGGCTATTCTTGATTACACTTGCACTCTATTGTATTATCAATTATCGAGTTGTAATCTTGAATTTGTGGTCGTCATTCAAACACAAGATATCCTTGTGAGTGTTCTTGTGGTAAGAACACACTTGGGTGAACTAGGTGTTAGGTGTAAGAAGATTGTGGTAATCTTCTTGTTGAGGTGTTGAAGAGTGTGGTGCTCTTCAAGGGTGAAGATTGTGGTAATCTTCACAAGGTGCCGTTTAGAGATTGTGGTAATCTTCAAGTGAGATTGTGGTAATCTCAAAGGTGGTGTTGAAGAAGAGTGTGGTGCTCTTTCAAGGTTTGTAAGTTGAATTTGTATTAATTTTGGTAATTAATAAAATTCTTTTTCTTTTGAAATCCATCCGGATATCTTGGGGTGGTAGTAGATTAGGCCCTAGGTGGGTTGAACTACTATAAATCGAAGCGTGTTGTTTACATTCCGCACCTTTATATTTGTCTTTGAGCATTCGGTTTGAAAAAGAGGGATAAATCGAAAAGATGGAGATAATCTATTCACCCCCTCTAGATTATCGTAGCGCTTGGACTTACAATCTGTCACCACTATCATTATCCCCAATGTCACCACTCTCAATCTCCTCCGCACTAGACTCATGTTCTTGTTCTCCTTATTTTTAGCTTCACCGCAAGCGCACGATCCATTTTTTTATAGAATAGGGTTTGCAAGGTCGAATCCACGAGGATTAATAAATTAATGTACTAAGTATTGGATTATAATAGTCTATTTTTATCTAAATGATCGAATGTGATGGATTGGTTTTGTTACTACTAAAGCGTAAATTAATCCTAAAATTAACAAAGCAAAGAGCGATTGAAAGATCAAGTATGAATGGATGGATTCCTAGGCTATGGTTTGATTAATATCCCACTTTTATTCTCGGATTAATCAAACCAAGGTTAAACGTATTCTTCTCTATAGATCAATCATCAATGTAATTTACCCTCTCTCGAGATGTTTGTAAAAGCGTTGATTGGAATATCTATGCTAGCATCTCTACTCAACATGAGACACCCAACTCCCAAAAGTTCAAAAGATTATAAGATCTCACAAATATTCACGAGACTTCTCAATCATGCAATCTATTTGTGTCAGTACTCAAGATCTAGTATTGAAACTCATCGGTTAGAATTATGAATCAATACATCAAACAAGTTTAGATCAAAGGCCTTTTGATAAAACAAGAATTAAAGCAAAGTACTTGAATATAGAAAGAAACATTAACTTCAATTATCCTTAATCATCAAATAAAAGTGTTTATTAACCTACTCCCAAACCAGGGAATCACAAAGTGTTTAGCCGGACATTGAAGATAAACAATTCATAGACAAATTATTCATAATAAAAATATAACTAATTGAAATAACGATACGATGGAATGAGTGACTCGGGGATGATGACGATCTCTCGATCTATCTTCAATCCTCGAAGGTGTGTTTGCGGTCTTGATCGATCTCTCGAAGTTTAGGTGGAAAACTCGCTCCTTTCTCCTGGTTTCTAGGGTAAAACTCGGCGTATCCTTGTTTATGGCCGCCGTGTCTATTTGTACTTCGTTTGGGTCAAAACCTAGTTGAAACGGATCGAACTCTATTTTTCCCGTAGAGGAGCACTGGCCGTGCCATATGGCACACCGGCCCGTCTTTGGGTGCCGCACGGGTTGTCAAAAGTTTGCGGGAGGCACGGGCCGTGCCAAATGGCACGTCTTTGCCGTCCGGTAGCCGAACTCCAAGTCTTCAAGTATATAAGTGAGCACGGGTCGTGCTAGGGAGCACGCCCGCCCGTGCTCACCTGTAGCAATGCGTACCACCTGGTACATTTTCTTTCGTTTTTCGCACGGTTCGTCGACTTCTTATCGACTCGACTCCAAACTTCGTACTTCACATCAAATATTGGCGATTGCAATGCTCCGAATTGTTGCCAAAGTGCTACAATTAACGATAAATTCCTACAAAACGAGCAAAGCGTAATCCTTTTCCACAAAACAGAATAAAACCCTATTTACTCATATAATGCATGCATATCAACACATTTTAGCTAAGATCAAGCCCAAAATACATGCAAAATACATGTCAATCGGTTCGCAATAAAATTTGGACAAATACATGCATTTCCTGGCAAACTTTTACGATTTTAAAAGTTTTCAACAAATCGCATCCTCACATACTTGACTTAAAACCATCTTCCTCAAACACATAAAAATTTTGGGACCTTCACATATATGGTTCTTACCCCCACAACTCAAAGTTTATAATATTCATATTCATAATATCTACATAGTCAAACACTATCTGCCTACCACCAATATACTTTGCATGAGGTACATTTTGAAAATTTCCACCAAACATTAAAATATTACAACTCAACCCCACATGTTTCACAAATACCAGACAAGGACAACATGAAAAGGAGGACCATTTTGTAAAGTAAAATTAGAAGACAAAACGAAAGGGGGACCATCTTCTAAAACATATTCTCAAAACACATTAAATAAACAAGAAACTGGAAAAGAGAACTCACGATATCGAGGTGGTGGCAAAATCCAGTGTTGTTGGTTCCTAATGTACACCATTTCTCTGGGTATGGACCTTCAAATTTGTGGGTTTTGATTTTTTCGGCAGTTTGGAAAGAATAAGAGGTGAAATCGAAGGTTGGGTTTCTCTTCTCCACAGGTTTGATTTTAGGGTTTATGATAATCTGGTACCAATTTAATTAAATAATGTGTAATTATTTTCCCTCCAAAATATTTTCCACCTAGGATGGGTTTATGCATTTAATTTAATATATTTATTGCCAACGTGTCAAGAAACGGCCGGAAAATTCAAAAAACCCCCAAATTCGTGGGTCACGTGGGGTCACGTGCCACTTTCCGGCAAATTTTTCAAATCTCCGACGTATTTTGGACTTAAATTGCCATAAATTATAGATTACTGTACTTAATGTGCCACACCCCTGAATTAGTGGTTTATTATGCAAGTCCCGAAAAGATAGTGGACTAACTATGCATTTTAGCCAATATAGTATATCTTCCAATAATGTTTGAACATAACTTTGTCATATACCTCCAAAATATTATCTGGCTATTAAAACAAAATAGTAACCAAAGTTGTATTGAAGAGGTAATAAGAAGCATATATATATATATATATATATATAAACTCTCTTATAGAGTCTGACACTTTGTGAATAGGCCAAAATATCAATCTGTGGCAATGGTGATGAAAAGATCAACTGCCACGGCACATTAACAAAGTCTTGAAATTTTTCCAGTTATTTTGAACCCTCCACTGGAATATATATGACTGGCTTGCAATCACACTATAAACAAATAATTTGGATTAAATCAAAAGCTTTGAACACTTCATTGGCATTTTTACTTGGGAAAATTTATATAAACAAGTTATTTCATCCCATTTTTGTATCCAACATTTTCGAGCACTAATTAACTCAAAGCAATAGAGAGCCAATATGAAGAACCTCAGAAAAGGAGCTATTCTTGTTTTACTAGTAATCCTTGCGACTCAGTCTTTGGAGGCTAGACTTCAATCTTGCAAGCCTAGTGGCAAAATAAAGGGCAAAAAACCACCTCCATGCCAATGCAATCAAGAAAACGACTCCGATTGCTGTCAATCAGGAAAACTCTACAAAAGCAGTTCTAACCATTAATAGCTTCGAAAAGGGTGGAGACGGAGGTGGACCTTCAGAATGTGACAATAATTACCACTCTGATAACACGCCTGTTGTTGCGTTGTCAACTGGATGGTACAGTGGAGGAAGCAGGTGTCTTAACAACGTAACTATAAGTGCTAATGGTCGGAGCGTGACAGCAATGGTGGTTGACGAATGTGATTCTACCATGGGATGTGATGATGATCATGATTATCAGCCGCCTTGTCCTAATAATATCGTTGATGCCTCAAAAGCTGTATGGAAAGCCTTGGGGGTTCCCGAAGGCGACTGGGGCGATTTGGATATCACTTGGTCTGATGCTTAGTGGCATCATTTAATTTCTTTTATTGCAGTTATTATATATACTTGTTTGAATGATGTATCGTACAATATGGTGTACCTAGTAAATATTCATGTTATGAATATACTGTGTTTGTCCTGGTTTTACTAATCTATAGAATGTAAATTTTCATAATGCATGAATGCTGAAATAAATCGTGTTTTCACCAATTAGCTTTGAGCAATTCTTTTAAGTCCAGACATAAATAGCACTTGTTTCAGCTGGTTAACAACACTGGTTTACTTAAATAAAAGTCCAGAGAAATGACTGTGTTGCAAAAGAAAATGTAAATAGAAGTTTCATAGTGCTAAAGATGAACAGGAAGACTTGTATGCTATGTCTTGATTGCATAGTGACTTAGACATGGATGAACTAATTCAGAGTGATACTTCTAAAAGTTCACAAATTGCACGCGCTATCATGGTCCTTGCAGCGAAGACCGACTATAATTATTAACTAGGACTATAGTAGGCAATCTTTCTCATGATGGATCAAACATAATTATTTTGTATGTAAAATGTAATAGACAGTAAAAATTGGCCTGTTCATTTGGAACAAGTGAGATGTTGCCGCTCAACCAATGGCCATTGCAGCAGCTAACGGAGTTTTTGGAAGAAATGCTTTGCTGAAGCAGAGGCTTTAAAAGTAGTTGTAAATCATAAATTGGTAGTATTTGCAAATAGAAGCTATAACCTGAAAAGAGAGAAAAAAAACACTTCTTATTATCAGTAGACCAATATTATTTTTTGAATTTGTGGATAAGAATGTCAAAAACAAGTTTATTTTTATTTACAAAACGATCTCCTAATTAAAGGGGTACCAATAAGAATTTGCTAAAATGCAAATAGATACTGTTGAGCAGCTAAATAAATGGCAATCAGATCGATCCTGCAAAAGGCATACTTTCTCCAATCCCTAAAAGCTAGCATAACTAATCAGAATCTCAAGAAAATGACTTTGTTTTGTATGGATTTCCAATTACAACTGAAACTTGCATAGGTAATTAGGGTGATGAGACATGGACATCTCAAAGCTGGGACGGTTCATTTTGTTTCATAAGTTGATCCTTAATTGTCATGTAATGTTGCATGGATATCATCCAACACTATGTATGTGTGGTTACAAGATTGAGCTTATGCAAATATATCAAACACCCCATGAGAGATCCTGAAGGAAATAATTCACTTAAATTTCATTTTTGTTTTCCTGTGAATCAGAAACAAAGATTCATCTATGGACTTATCTCCTGGCAGTTTAAAAATATTATGAGTACACAGTAATTCCTTGTTTATGTCAATTAACTATGCACTAAGCTATAAAAACAAAAAAAGGAAATCATTAATCATGCAAACAAAAAGGCTATTAATCCATTTTTAACAAACTGATAAATGTATTTCACTATATATATATATATATATATATATATATGCTTGGAGCAAATGTAACTTTCCATCACACAAGCTCAAAGCATAAAGACTTGATAATACTAAAGAAGAAAAAGAAAATGAAGAATCAGGTTCTCTCATTCTTGATCTTTCTCCTTTTCTCTGTCGTCATCATGACCTTTAGCCTCAAAGCTGAAGCTCAATCCTGCTAACCTAGCGGCAAGATTAAGGGCAAAAAACCACCTAAAGATCAATGCAACAAGTCCAATGACTCCGAATGCTGTGAAGAAGGAAAATACTATGACATCTACAATGCTCACCTAAAGTTTCGTCCTGTACTAAGGCTGTCCTAAATCTCAATGGTTTTGAGAAAGGTAAAGATGGTGGGGGTCCGTCGGACTGCGACAACCAGTACCATTCAGGCGACACGCCCGATTGTGGCCCTACCGACAGGATGGTACAATAAAATGAACAGGTGCTTCAAAAATATCACCATTTATGGTGGTGGATGAGTGTGACTCCAAAATGGGGTGTGATAAAGAGCACGATATCAGCCACCATGTGATAACAACATTGTTGATACTCTGGAGCGGTCTGCGAAGCTTTAGGGGTGCCCGAAAAGGATAGGGGTCTAATGGATATTTACTGGTCTGATGCTTGATGAGGGACTGTGAAACTAGATGATGTATTGTAATAGAATACAGTGAAGTTTGTCACTTTGGAGTGTTTGAGGAATAAGAATCTGGTGGCACTTTGTTGTCTGATTCAATTGTGTTTATTTCAGAAGCTGGCTGCTACTGTTGGATATGTTTATGATCTAATACATATGTAAAATAAACAACTCTTCCCTTAGAGTACATTGTAACTCTATGAAGGTTTATCTGTATCTACTTTTCTTTAAGTGCAATTAATGGTATACTGAACAGAGGAAAACTTATGAAACTAAAATGAGTTTTTACAAGCTTCGCTTCATGGTCATTTGCAACAAATAAATAGAAAATGAAAATGTGGCCCTTCATGATGAGTCATGTAAATGAGAAATATTCTCACTTGATATGCACAATTTAATTGATCAACTAGTTCGTAACTAATATCGCTCTTATTTCAAAATGCAGCTCTGAAAGCTCTATAACTACTTAAGAAGCAGCACATTGCTTTCAGAAAACAATGGTAACAATAACTTGTCCTCTTGATAAAGTCTTCTATGTCCTTTCCCATTTCAAAAGCTAAGAAGAATTTCTAGAATAAATGTCACTCGACCGTACTATTTTAGAGCCTTAACAGAAAATATAGCATGAATTCTTGTTCTTATTATAAGAACATGCCAGTCAGTCTCCTTTTTGTTGTATTAATTTCAGTAAGAAAGACTCACAGAGATGAAATATACCCTACAGGGAATTGAGTCAGATAATAGACACAGATTAGTAAATAGGCAAACTGATTTCTAATGTTTCTTCTGCAGATAAATTACACTTACCATCATTCAAATTTGCAGAAACTGAAAGTTTGTAATAAACAGATGTACATTTGTACAACCTATCCCTAATCCCTAATCCCTATCCCTAACATCCCTAAAAGGATGAATATTTCTGCAAAAATTTGGTTAGACTAAAATACCCCTATATTTTAAATAATAATTTAAGGCAAAAGTATAATTCATGTACCTGATTATGAAAATGCATAAGGAAAAATGAAAAGGCATGTCCTAATTACGAAAAGGAATTGAAAAGGCATACCTATTAAGAAAAAGTAATGGAAAAACTGAAAAGACATTTTAGAATTAGACTCTATATTTCGGTCATCTCCGGAAAGGAAAGAATTATCAAAAGGTCACATGCGAACTCTTGTAGCGGACAGTGATGAGGAACAGACGAGGACAAGGAGATCGAAAGAGAGGCAAACCTAGAACGAAAAGGCAATTGTCTTAGCGAAGAAGCAAAAAGAAAAAAGAGCTTGAAATCTCAACAATATTAGTTCAAAAGGCAAAAAGAAAATTCGCTCGCCTGTCCCAGAAAAATTTTGGAACTCGATTGGCAAAAATAATTTCGATGGCTTATTCCAGGAATTCCTGAAATATTTTCCTGCGAAGATGAAGGAGATGCGATGCTATTAGGGATTTCTTTCCTCTACCATAGAGAAACGGACGGCCTGACAAATTGAATCAAATTGGAGGTTAATTTCTTTACCCTTTTTTTTTGCTTGGAATTCTTCCCCAGAAAATCACTTTATTTTTCTTTTTGCTCAATTTGTTTATTCATCTTGATTTTTGGAAATGGTTGTTTTCAAGGGGCTTTAACTTTATCATTGTTCCCTTTTTACGAGGTGCGGCTTTAAGGTTGGATTTTTTCTTGATGTCTCCCGCCGGATGAATTTCTGTAAACATATGGAGAAGCTGCAATTTCTGGATGCGAGAAGGCGTCTCGGAGGGATGAATGTTTCTGTAAACACATGGAGCGACGCAAAACTGTAATTAGGAAGGAATCTCTGAATTGATTTCACTATTTCTTCTTTCTGTGATCGACCTTCTCTGTGGTTGGTGGTCCCAGCTTTCCCCTAAGCCATTTATTTTATTGACTTAAGGATGTGGAATCAGCTTACAACAAAGATGGCATGAAAATTGGTCCACTTTTATTGGTATGATTTTCTTTTCTGGTTTATTTAATTTTTTGGTGATGATGGACTTGGATATATATATATATATATATATATATATTGCTGTGGTTGAAATGGGCTTTCAATTATGTCCAGTGGGATGTAATGGTTTTTGAATTTTGATGAATGTATTTGTGTTCCTGGGCTCTCAATTTTGGTGATTTAATCTTTGTAGTCTTTTTAGTTTCTACATCTTCTGTTTTTGGAAATTATGGTTCGAGAAATCCAGGTAGTGTTATTAGTGTGTTTTTTTTTATGTAGGAAATTAGCATACAAGTGTCTACAGGTTGTTTATGATTATTATTTTGTAGACTTCCATGTCAAAATAAGGTTTTTGGCATTGAATTATTCTGGGGTTAGCTTAGAAGATAATTAATCCTTTATTGGATAGACTATTTGTAGAAAAATTTGCACGTATCACTCACATATTTAGTCGTGTGTTTTTAAGATAATGTATTGAAATTTGAATATAGAAGTGTTTTTCTAATACTATCAGGTAAAGTAAATTCAGTATTGAATTTTTAGTCATATTTAAAATTTTGTAAGATTTATACTTGAATTATATTATAAATTTATTTTCTTCTATTTCATCACAGTTTTTAATTCTTACTTGTGTGGAGGTATATTATTAGACAATTTCTATATATGTCTATTACTTTAAGCAAATAAATACCTTGTTAAATTAAAAAGAGAATTAATTAAATATGAATGTACTAAGATATATTGTAGATCATAAATTACAAACGATGTCTGTAAGAGACCGAATCGATAACTTTTTTGGAGCTTTTGTTTATTCCAAAAAATATTTCTTGTGTAACCTCACCAGGTTCGTCGTCTTTTAGTTTAATCACTCTCTCTTGAAGTGTTTGAAAATTTCACATGTTCATAGCTACGAATATTAGTATCTTGATTGGAAATTCTTAACTTTTGATCTTAGATCGATCTCGCTTTTAATCAATTAGTTCAAAGAGGATAAATGTCATGTTTTAAAGATTAAAGTGATGGGTCCTTATGCAATTTCAAGTATTTGGAGGATTATGGTGATGGTTTTTGGACTAAGAAAATATTCATCAATAGTATAATAGTTAGATACAATACAAATCCCTGTGCAAGAATATATGTATTATGAGTTGATATTAACTAGCTGCGTTGATAATGGGTTACAAAGGCTCATTTTCATGTTAATGGCACATATTGAAATTTGATATTTTTATGATTGTGATTATCTTTTCTACTACAAGATAGATCATGAGTTTAGGCATCAGTTGGCTCGCTTTGTGCCTCATGTTTAACCGACATGAATTTGTGTAGCAAGAATTCAAAATTTTGATTATCTTATCCTCATACTGTTGCTTGTGCTTTGGCTGACAAATAATTTCTACTAAAATAATATTTTACCTATTTCAAATGGGTGAAAGGTAAACAAATGGGCGAAGTTCTGTCATCAAGAATACATAAGTTAAATGTGTTTCTTGATTCTATTTGATGCATCATTTAATTAATTTAGTATTTGATGCATCATTTAGTTATCGCAGTATTAAGAAACTCAACGTGATAGGTTGATTGTTTTTAGTTTATGCTTCTTATTTTATTTGTGAAATAAGGATCATGTATAGCGTTGTACGTTTTTTAGTTCTATTTTTTTTAGTTTGTCAATATTTTCTATTCAATAACTATCAGCACTGATGCCAATGCTAATACATTGAAGGTTGTGAAAACAAAAACTGCAAAGATAAGAGAAATAGAGTTGAGATGTTAAACAGGAGCACAATTACTTTCATGAAGTAGAGTGTGTTTATGTGTGTAAATAGTGTGTGTTCTAATGGTGTTGCAAGTAAGGAGCAGGATGTGATCATCCTCAAAAAAAAAAAAAAAAAAAAGGGAGCAAGATGTGATCATCCTCAAAAAAAAAAAGAGCAGGATGTGATTTGCTCAAAAAGCTAGATGTCTTGTCGACACACGTGACTGGTGTGTGGCATGGAGAGATAAAAATGACAAAGTAGTTTAATTTTTCCATGTTTCTAGATTAATAATTATTCTGGTTCTCATGTGAATTAAATGAGAAATAATGGTCATACCTGTAAATACAACAATGGAAGTTACATCCGAGAAAAGATCGCCAACCAAGCAAAGACGAGTGGTTGTGAGTGGAGACACCACCTGGTCAGGCCACACATGTCTTCTGCAATAACTTGCTTGAATGTGTCAGTGGCATTAGTGGGGCATTAGTTGGACAGAGGCTTTTGATTGTTCGAAGTATCAATTGAATGTCTTGATTGTTATCTTAATTTCATTGTTTAAGATGGTTCTTATATTTTTACTATTGCAAATGTTTTGATTGCAGATAATTGATGGATAGATCAAATCATGTACCTAAACTTTCCAAGAGTTTCTTCTTTACAGAGAGATCAAATCATGCACCTGAACTTTCCAAGAGGATAGACATGTACATGCTGGTAGCGGCAAAAAGGCTTTGGCTAAGGAATATAGAAGAATTTATGGAAGAATTTAATAAAACAAGGTGTGGCTTACTAATTGGCTCTGCCATGTGTGGATGAAAGTAAGTGTACTTTTTCTTTGCACAATAATGCAGGAATAAGGTGATTTGACGTAAACTAAATTCCCCAAAGGAATAGAGTTTACTAAGTATTCTAACACTAATATTGCTTTGGAGTTTTGCTTTTTACTAGAATTAGTTATTTATCAAATTTTTAGCTATTTATTTCTCGTGTGTTACCATGACTATAAAATTAGGTGCATAAACCACTGCAGTACCTTTTTCCATTTGCAAACTTTACATTCAATGAATAATAATGAAATGTCATGTTTGATCATTTGGGTTAATTCTTCTCGAGCTTCACAAGTTCAACAACTGGTTAAAGCCTCCAGACTACATGCTCGAAACTGAAGAATATGAGGTGCTTTGTAATAGTTTTAGTTATGAGATTTTCTTAGCACATCAATTGATCTTGAGCTCCAATTAACTCTTCTCTCAATTGATTTGGTATCTTGTAACGCCCGCCTTCGGATCGACGATTGTCCCCATAAACCAACACAAGTCTTAAAGACGTTTTTCCTCACTCAACTCGAGAGCACCTTCCTGGGGTCACCCATCATGACATTGCTCCGGGCCAAGACGCGTTTAACTTGAGAATGATGAGCACCAAAAAGAAGATGCATCTTGTTGATATGAGTAGTACCTATCAAATCTTTTAAGCTCTCCTCAATCAGTATAGTCTAATACCTACGATCTCGAGAATCTCTCTTCTTCGGGTGTGGGATCGGTTCATTCATGTCCCCCTCCGCCTAGAAGCCTGCCCAGAGCCGCTCCTTGTCCGTGCCTTCTTGCACCGACGATCACTCCCGCCCTCTTCGGCCCCCGCCAAGGCGTCACATATCGGGGTATAGGTTTAATGATGTAGTTGAAGCATTACGGATCTCATATTGGAAGATGAATCCATTTTGTGCACCTTATGCAACATGTGCTTATAGATTTGTACATCAATTTCATGATGTTCATGATAATCATATTCTAAACATATTCAAATTTGATTATTTGTTATAGCTAAAATATGAAATGAATTCAGTTTCAATAGAATTCACATTTTCGATTTTCCTCAAGATACATAAAAGAATACTGAGAATATCTAATAAAATACAAGACTCATATTATTATGCCACTAAAGTCAGTTAGATTAACCTATAAACTCAAATAAATAGAAATAGATAAATACTAAATCAGAAAACTTATATTGAAGAAGTTTTGAGAGTGGTCTCATGAAAGTTGCCCCTAGAAGAATACGATTGATCTTTTTTTTTTTTTCATAAATTTTTGAAATACATAGAAATTTTTCCTTGCTTTCATATACTCTTTTGAACGTCTGCTATTTATGCCCAAAGCTCCTTTCGCTTTAAAAGTTTCCTTTCGGATTGTGTACTTGGGTTTTGAGGTTTCTAAACAAAATCGATTGAGAGCATTATTTTGGGCGGCTGATGTTATTTTCCTCTCATTTCGGATGGAAAAACCATTGAGTTTGTATAATTTTGAACAATTATAGCTTTTTGCACTTCCCTACTTAACAAATGACTAATTATTGATTATTGTTTTACTCCTACAGAAAATGCTCTGCTTAGACCCCAACAAAAGAATAATTATCAGTAGTGCTCTGGAGCAAGAATACTTTTAAGGATATTGGGTTTGTCGCCCGATTCTCCCTAATCTTAGTTCAAATTTATATTGATGTGGCATCATGGGATATTATTTTGTCGAGATAAAAATGTGTGGTATGATGTTGATGTTATCTTGCTTTTTTTTTTTAATTCCTTTTGGTTTAATCGGTGTATATCATGAGTTTCTTAGTTAAGGATTTGATGATTCATAATAGGCATGTTCGGGTTTCTCAATTCTTTTTTTATTGTTTTCTCTAATTAACTTTTCATATAAGCATTTGGATTTCTTCCTTATTTTGACTCTTCATTAATGTTTTTAGTACGAAGTTGATCCTTTTACTTTTCTTTACAATGATAAAGTAATTATTCATGATTTTTAATGAGGAAGGATTTTTAGGCAGCCACATAGGTGAATTAGCATGGCTACAAAAATTTGGATACTCTTATGCAGTCGTCATGAGTGGCAGTTACATCATTGTAGTATGGATTGATACATTTATTATATGAATTTTTGTACTCAATTATGTATACAAAAGTATATTCATGTGGATCAATGTGGCAACGCACAGGAACATATTTAGGAGTACCAATCCGAATAGTTTTATTTCGGAGAGATAAAATTATTACATGTAAAGATTGGTGAAAAAGCCTGTTAGATTATTGGCGAATATATTGTGGCTATTGAGTTAGGTTTTGATTTGGATAAGCTACTTGGATTAACGTTTTCTTTTATGCGTGTAATCTTTTATTGGTTCTTGGAGAAGGGTAATAAATAAATATGGAACAATTCAAAAATTTATCAGTTGACCTCTTTCCCAGCTAATTCTTTATATTCTTTATATGTTTCTTCTTTGGTCACCTCGTAAATTTACACACAAACATATCGGAAAAGCCAAATCCCATTGTTAGGTGTTTTCAAAGCATCACCATTGTTGTAATTCATTTCCACAGATTGTAAGGGTTGCAACAATTCACCCATGAATATTTTTCTGGAGGAACGAAGAAAATTTTTGTTTTAATTTTTGGTAGTTTAATTATAAATTGGTAAAATTAACACTACTTCACAGGAAATTTACATTATACATTTGTTGCCTTTGTTTAATTACACTTGAATGCGGACAATGTTTTTGTTCAAGATTTATGTTCGTTATTTTCTTTTCTTTTTGTATGCTTATTCACTGTATTGCTGAGTTTTATATAGATTATGTTTTTCCTTTCCATAGGACATCAAAGAGCATAGTCAGATAAATTAGGATTCTAATGGAATTTTTAATATGATATAACAATAAAGAGTTTCTTTGACTATGAATTCTTGATAATTTCAAATTAGAATTGGTTGTTTTAATTTAATTTTAAGGCGGCGCTATTTGCACCCCAAATCCTCTAAATACATCATTTTTTTTTTAATACACCCTCACCCTTTTTTTACGAACAAACAATTTAATTAATACACTCCCAATATTCTCAAATTTATCCTTCCTTAATTAAACTCAGTTCTTCCCGAAACATAAACCCAAAACATAAACTCATCCAACTCATAACACCCAATACACACAACATTGTTGCTGCAAAGGCAAAGAAAAAGAAAAAAATAAATCGAAAGGCACCTTATGTTTTATTTTTCAAAAACATCCCAACAGTAATATGTTTTAAATGTGTCGAAAGAGAAAGTAGAATTAATAATTAATTTTATTGAAAAGGCAAAAGGGCATGAACTCTATTTCATTTGTGAGAATTGGGAATACTTTGTGCGCTTTAACGATGAAGTTGTTCATATTCATTCTTCGACGCGGTCCTCTTCTCGTGAGATTTCATGGGATTTTTCGTTTTCCACCTTATTCTTGTATTGTTTGATTTGGATCCTTCGATAGTTGAGGCTGCGATTTTGAATGTTTTTGATGACGCGATACAACGACGATTTGGAAAATTTAGGGTGGAGAGAAAAAAAAATTGTAAGTTGAAAAAGATGGTGTATTTAGAGATTTGTTGGGTGTATCTAGAATTTTGGTAGGGTATTAAGGGTATTGTAGTCTTATTAATGATGACAATTATGTAATTAAAAAGAGTGGGTGTATTTAGAGGATTTAGAGGTGTAAATAGCGTCAACCTTAATTTAATTAAAGAGAATAAGAGTCAAACTACATGGGGCTAAGCTAAGTTTGCAAACATGAAAGAAATTCCTCTCTTTCGTTACTCTCAACAAAAACGTACAAGTAGTGAATGAAAGCTGAATGTATTAGCCGCATGTAAAAAGATAGTCTACTCGAAATACGAGCAAAAATAAAAAGCCATTTATGTATGTTTATAGAATCATCCTCGACCGAATAATGTAAAAAACAAGGAAAATGAGAAGACCAAGTAAGAATATGATAATGAGAGTTTACAAAAGAAAGCAATATAAGGCTTAATGTACAACTATCTTTACTTATAAGTACTTTTTGGTGGTTTCACGGACCTATCTTCATTTTTATACAATTCAAATCACAACTATGTCATGGAAGAATGTAGTTTTAATTCTCAATGTGTTACACAATTTAATGTTCTTTGCATGCATCTTAAACAAAAATTATATGTTGGATACAGTTCTATGTCAATTCCAATAAAATTATTTTGTATAAATCTTTGGGTCCCCAGTGTCTTCAATATGTTCCATCTATTACATTGTGTTTCAGTAAAGTACAAGTTTTTAGTGTTGCATATTCTCTTAAGTCAAACAACATTGTACAATAGAACAATATTCAAAATATAATTAACTATAATAAAATTATATTAATAACTTATTTTTAATTAAATAAGAAAATTTATATGGTACGTGCAACGCACGTGCACCTTACTAGTGTCATCTAAAAGAGCAAATGCATTAAGCCAAAATGCTCCTTTTTGGCGGTAATGAACAAATATTAATATCAAAAGAAAAAAATTTGCGTGAGACGGTCTCACGGATTTAGATCCGTGAGACGGAACCCTTACACAAAGTTTTAAAGATTTTTTTTTTCAGATTTTATTTTTCTTAGGGTTTATATTTGTTTTTTAGAGTTTATTTTGTTTCTTGGGTTTATTTTTAATTGATTTGGGTTTTTAGGATTTTTAGTTTTTTTTAGGGTTTATTTTTTATTTTTTGGGTTTATTTTTGTTTTTCGGGTTTTTTATTCTTCATGGTTCATGTTTTTAGGGTTTATTTTTGTTTTTTCATGGTTCATTATTATTTTTAAATTTATTTTCATGGTTCATGTTCTCAAGACGGAGCCGTTAGGATGTCCGTCTCACGGATTTAGATCCGTGAGACCGTCTCACAAGAGACTTGCTCATATCAAAATGTAGTTTCATCCAGCTACAACTGGAAGTTATAATCCAAACATCAGTTAATGTCAACATTGTTCATGCATCCATTTATCTCGAATTCGGCCAGCCACCCATTGGAGTGTGATTCTGACTAGGCTGCATCTTAGCTGGAGTTACTGAATTGCCAAGTGTTCGGTCAGGATCTCCTGAAGTTTCCCGGTCTTCCACCACCTTATTTTTCGGCTTTGACGTGAAACCCTGCATGCTTCCAGCAATTTCCTGGAGCATTTCGTCATAAATGGAGCGACATAAATAAAACAGAAGCAGAAACCAAAACGCGTTTCTTGATCAGCCTAATAATAAAGAACATGAATTAGTGAAAAACCTATAAGTATTTATTAACCAATTATTTAATGAATACAAAATCCACCAGGATATAAGGCTTCTAAAAAGAACCTAAAATCAGAGATGAAAGCAAAATTAAATATTGGCATTTCCAAAGGTGCAGGACATTATGTTTTTCTATTATATGCCTCTGTGTTATGAAATCCCAGTTTCTCGAATACTAAACTCATAAATCTATACTTATTATAAAAGTATGAATGAGTTTGAAGATTTCTTGAAAAATTTAATTTGCCAAAAATATCTTTAAAGTAGAGTTAGTTTTAAGGGCAATTCAGTAGTTTTTATGTTGATTTTGTTTTTTTGTTTTTTTTTTTTTTTTTTTTTGTAATATGATTAGTGTCTCTTTGTATTCCAAACTCTTTTTATATAATTTTATTTAATTATAATTCTTATAATATTATGAATTTTTAAATAATATTAATTTCATATTAAACTAGATATCGAGAACTTTCCAATCATATGTCATAAGCCACATAAAAGACTTCATATGAGATAATTTTAGCCATTTAAAGTTGAGTGTTATGTAAAAATGTACATTTATAATATTTTTTTTTTTAATTTTCTTAATAACTAAATACATCTACAAAAAGAAACAAGAGTATGAATATACAATTAAATGAAGATAAAAATAAATAAATAAGATTAATTTATTTAATTTGATTTAAATAAATAGTAGGACAAAATATATTTTCTAAATTCATTTTTGGTTGCCAATATCTCATAAATAATAGATTTATCATCTATCACTCTCCTAAATTGTGAGATAATTAAATTACATATTTTTGGATACGTGAAGATGGGGGTTTGAGAATATTGAGAATTACTGAGAGAAATATATGTATTTCCAATAAAAAAATATAATTAGTTTTAAGATTAGTGAAATATAAGTTATAACCAAAATTTTGAAAAATAAAATATTGTCCAAGCTTTATTTATTAATCTTTATATATGTTTGTTTTAGATTTTTGTAATAACGGATATACGATTTACCATGATTTAGATTCAAATTTTTTATTAATGCAAAAACTTGGTTATCAAATTTTAGCATGAAAAATTATAAATTTAATTATCTATAATCATATAATGCAAAAAAATATTAAAAGTAGCATAAAAAATAACGTCTCCATCCATCAAAACCATACAAGAGGAAAAAAAAATTGAGGGACAAACAAGAGAAAATTTGATTGTAAACTAAACATAAAAACATATAGTTTTATACTGTTTTTAATTTTTTCTTGAATTGAGTTATTTAAACAGTTAGTTAATAAATCATTATGATCTATATATAATTAACTTGTATAGTATATTAACTAATTTCTATTTACATGATATGTAATATTATTTCAAGAATATTATTGACAAAGCGTAAATTGCCACTTGCAATAAATCTAAGGAGGAAGATTTTGAAACAACACAAAGGTATTAATAATGTTTGAAGTACTTAAATATTTTATTAATCCATCAAATACTAATCATTATTCCATTAATTTTAAATATAGATTACAATTGAATGCAATACGATGTGCTTTTATTTATATTTGAGTAGGGAGTTACTATATGTATCGGATCTTCAATTAGTGAATATTCAACATTGATTGAATATGTAATAATATTATATTATAGATTACTTATCATTCTTCATATTTTTATTATTTTCTTTTTCATTAATATATAGTTGGCATAGTATGAAAATGGACCATGGTTTAATAATTTATATGATGTGAACATGCGACTTTTATTCAATTTTAATTTATTGTCCATTTTCAATTTTATTGATTAGTTTATTTTTATCTTCATTTATAATATAGAAACATTTAATTTAATCGGGAACAATATGCGAGTGAGAACATTACATGGAGCTAAGGACTCACATGACCACATTTCAATTGAGAATTCCTGAGAGTAAGTAATGAAAATATGTTTGGTTGAATGTAAAATTTTGAGAATAAATATAAGTTTAGAAATGAATTGATATTTGGTTGAGTATTTTTTAAAAACTTTTTTTTTTACACAAAAGCACGTCATACAAATAAAAATATATTTTTATGTATTTGAAATAATTTTATTGATAAGTTAGGGTCGACAAAATAATTATTTTTTGGTGAAAAGTGAGAGATAATGATGTAAATTTGATAGATGTAATTGAATGACAAGGTAGGAGAATATGTTAAAAAAGTAGCTTTGAAAGTTAATTTAAAATGAGTTATTTTTAGTAAAACACTTGAAACAAAAATATTTTCGATTTTATGAATAGTACAAAACTGAAAATAGGTGTTTGGAAATGAGAACATACGAAAACAAATTTCACTTGCTCATCACTCTTACCAAAAAGGCGGAGGCACGGGTGGTAAATGGAAAACTTAATGTTATAGTTTAGTCGAGAGAATAACACACATTTCGGAGATGAAATAAAAGAGAAAGACATTCATACGCCAATCAAACATGTTTGGGCTAAGAATGCATTAAAAGAAGTTGCAAAAAAATAAACAAGAAGAAGAATGAGACACTTAAAAAGTGAAACAAGAGTTGAATTGATGCAAAATGAGATCTTGGAATCACTTTTTTAAATTACTCTTTAGTTTTTTTAATATTTGTTGGGAAAATTTATTGTTTAGATTTTGATGAATGTCATGTAAAACTTAGACTAGAAAGTTGACACCCCATTTTCCTTGTAATTTGCATTGTAATAGATAGGGTTGTATAAGTGAGTGGAGTCGGCTATATGGGATATACAAGAAGTCAATCAAGATCGAAAATGAAGACTCATTTGTGAAACAACCGAGTATGGCAAGGAGGAGAAGTTAAGAACTCGATGAAGGAGTATCAATCGGGATACTGATTGTGTGAAGTGTCATCAAGTCAACTCAAGAAGCCAAGTCTCAAGTTGAAGTGAAAGATGAGTCATCCATTGATTGGAAGCTAACTCAAGTCACTTGGGGAAGTTAGAAGAAGCTGATCAAGTCAAGACAATCGAAAAGAATCACATTGCCAGAAGTCAAGAAGCTTAATTAAATAAGTAATACTTCTATGTTGCCATGTCCGAAAGTGTTCAATCCTTTAAGCGTGCAAAAGGAATAAACCAATGAGAAGAAGCGCACTCGTGTCGACTACGAAAAGTCGATCATTCATTTAATACGAGGAAATATCAACATCAAGGATCGCAATAAGACAAGCCAGCGAACATAAGTGACTTTTGAAAATCGTCTATCTCTTCAACGGGCAGATTTTTGAAAGATCACTATAAAAGGCTGAGGAATCACTTTGAGAAAAGGTAACCTTGACAACCTGAACCACGAGCAATCAAGCATTTATTCACACTTTAACCTCGCAAAAATATTCTCAAGTTATTCAAGCAAATCCTCAAGCCTAAATTTGAAGGAAATCAATCCAACACCAAGCTAGGAAAGACAACTTCAAACTGTTGAAGAGGAAACTTTTGAAGAATCAAAAGGGGTCTACATTCCAAGGAGGATTGTAGAAAGGTTCAAGGTCGAACCAGTTTCAAGTTATTGGAGGGTTTCGTGATCAAATCCAAGAAGCTTGAGCAAGTGAGTCAAGTCATAAAGCGCAGCCGCCCAGTGAAGAAGGCGAGTCGGACTAGAAGCAATTTGTGTGACTAAGGCATCTCCAGATCGAGTCCCAAAGGATCAAGTCATTTGTGTGATCAAGACTTGTATCGGATGATAACCACTTTGTACTCGATCAATACTTAGTGGATTCCTCTAGGAGTTGGAGAAGAGAGTAGAAGAATTACCCCATCTTCGAACCTCTATAAAAATTATTGTGTCATTTACGTTCTGACATTTTTATTTTCGCATATCATTTTATATCTCACGATAATTTGCTATCCAACTCGATAATTAACAAAGTGCTAAAACCAAGTGTTTAAAACAAAGTTAAACCAAATTCAAGGGTGTTAAGTCTTCCGCTGAAAATCTCATCACGGCCAAGTTAAGGTTTAGACTAAGCAGGTGAGTTATTCTATCAACGACTCAATCGAGTCCGTTGAGTGGCTAACTCTATTTGGTTAACTAATTTAGTTGTCCCTCAAGGACTTAGTGTGAAATTAACTCTGCATTATTTTAAAGGACTAAAATCGAAAAGTTGGTAAGGTTTATTCAACCCCCTTCTAAACTTTACTCACACCCCTTGGGACCTACAAGTGGTATCGAGCGGTTGGTTCATTGAGCCTTCGCAGTTAGTTCTTGAACTAGATCTCCAATCTTTCAAAGAAGTTTTTAACACTTGCTCTTTCAAAAGCTATTTTTATTGACAAAGTTATTATCATGAAAGCAAATTTGACATGCATTCCCATGTTCACTATTGAGGAATTTGATGACTTTGGAAAATTCGTATGCGAGGCTCATCTACCGCTTTACATGATGAAATGTGTCTAGTGATAGAGGATGGGCACTGCAAATATTGAAAGTGAACACAATCTATGCAAGGAGCAGTTTGCGGTGAAGAGAAGAAGTCAGATTGGAAGTAAGACCGACACTTAGTTGAAAAACCAAGAATTTGAATGGACCAATGATGGCGAAAGAGATACAACTTGGACAACGTGGCCAAGGATATTCTCTACAAGACGGACAAAGCAATGTTCAATAAAGTCAAATCATGCAAAACAACAAAAGAAATGGGATAAATTAACTTTAATTTGTGAAGGATAAGAGCAAATTAAAGAAAACAAACTATCTCGTTGTTGTTCAAAAATTTGAAAACTTTAAAATGCTTACGGGTGAGACAATGGATCAATTTGGATGCTAGATTCATGAAATTACAAATGAGCTCTCAAAGACTTGGAAAGGAATACGCACACGAAGGAGATGTGTATGAAGATTCTAAGAAGTCTCATTTGAATGGGAAATGAAGACCATGGCTCTAAGGAATTCGATGGACCTATCAAAAACATCCAATCATGAACTATTCTCCGACCTCAAAGCTTATGATATTGAGTGAGAAGAAAGGATCAAGAGGAGACAATTGTACCCAAAACAACCGCACTTATAGTTAAGCATGGGAAGAGAGTCAAGTCGAGGAAACCTTTGACTAGGAGGAAATTGCCTTGATGGTTAAAAGATCCAACAAGTTCTTCAACAAGAATTATAAAAGAAACAAGGGTGAATCCTCCAGGAGACATTGACTCCTCCAAGTCAAGGGAAGATGGGCCACCCAAGAAAGCTAAGCATCAAAAGATTGATTACCAAAGAGCCGATAATCCAAGAATGGAAAGAACTTATTAAAGAGTTGAGAACCTCGTGTTGAAGCTGAGACAACTAGGTCATTATGCCATTATTTGTCCATATCATGTAGTCAATAAATACGGGGAATGAAGAAGAAAGAAGAGTCTTAAGAGAAAGAAGACAAGAAAAGAAAAAACGCCATGTTGGTCAGCAGAGATATTTGAGACTAAGTCAAAAGAAGCGAAGCAGACTTTCGAATGTAGTGAAGTCGACTACTCAAGGATTACGAAGAAGAAGCATTGATCTATCTAATGGCTAAAGAACAAGATCAACCTCGACCAAGAAGATGAGGTACATTCTAACTCATCTCACTCAGATTCTAGTGATAGTGATTGTGACACACACACTTCATCACCCACTGATCTTTATGATTCATTAGGCAAAATGATGAAAGACTTTGAGCACATTAAATCCTCACACACACTACTAAATGAGGAAAATAGTTAGCTCAGTTAAAACCAAAACTCACGGTGACTAAGGAGCCGAGTACCCTAAGTCACATAGCGATGAGAATAAAGAGTCAAGGCTGAGAATGCTAAACTAATAGCAGAGATAGCTGCTATAGAAAAGAGGGAAAATGATCTCAAAAATGTGATTGCCTCATTCACTAAGGCATCTAAATCATTGGATGACCTTATTATGAGCCAAAAAGAGTGTGGAGACAAGGCAGGCATAGGATTCAATTCCTTTTTGCAGTCAAACTCCTGCAGTGATCTTGAAAAAAAGGATCTTCAAGTAATGAAGCATCTCAAAAACCTAAGACACCAAATGTTGCACCCACATTCACTCCAAAGCACAATCACGAACAAATTGGCCTTGGGTACAAAGGAAAAGGAAAACAACTAGTTGAGTATACCGAAGAAGCTAGAAGAAATCCAAGAGTGCCTCGGCAAACTCCAAACAGGATGTACTCTGTGAAGAAGAAACAAAGCTACCAGAATCCCCGGAAGTTCTATGAAAGGAACACACGTGATGGGAATGGTAGAAATTACCCAAGCCAAGCCGATTGGAATAATGTGAAATATCAAAGAAAGACCTATGGAGTATAAGCCTTTAAATGGCAATGACCTGAGACATCTGCAAAGGTCATTCCAAAGGCAAAAGAGCTATCATCAAAGACACATATGCACCCAAGCACTACACTCGAAATATCATAACTACCCAAAGAAGGCAATAGCTAAAACACACACAAAGGCATACGGACAAAAGAGACGGCCGTATTTATTTACCTAAAACCCCAAGCAATTTGCCAAGGTAAATTATGATTATGGCATGATAGATGGCAACTTTGTTGGGAAATTATTTTGTAGATTTTGATGAATGCCATGTAAAACTTAGAATAGGAAGTTGGCACCCCATTTTTTTATAAACTGCATTGTAATAGATAGGGCTGGTCATTTGAGTTAAATCGATTATGCCTAAACATGCAAGAAGACAAGCTGGAGTGAAGTATCAGTCAAGTCAACTCAAGAGGCAGCCAAGTCTCAAGGTTGAAGTGATGAAGAGTCATCAAATGATTGGAAGCGACTCAAGTCACCTAGGGATGTTAAGAAAATGCAGTCAAGTCAAGACAATCGAAAGAGATCCGTTGCCTTTAAATCAAGAGAATTACTTAAACAAGTAATACCTCCATCTTGCCTTTCTTGAAGTGCTCAGTTCGAAGCGTGCAAAAGGAATAAACCAATGGGAAGCAAAGCACCATGTCGAACTCAAAAGTCAAGAATCATTCATACGAGGAAATGGAAATTCCAAGGATCGCAACAAGACAAGCCAACGACCACAAGTGACTTTCAAAAATAAGCCTATCTCTTCAACGGGCAGATTTTTGAAAGATCACTATAAAAGGCTGAGGAATAACTCTGAGAGAAGGTTACCTGAACCACGAACATTCAAGCAAACATTTGAACTATAACCTAATATATTCTCAAATCATTCAAGATCAATCCTCAAGCCTACATTACGAAGGAAATCAATCCAACACTCACCTGTGAAGGAAAGACTACTTCAATCAGTTGAAGAGGAAATTTTTGAAGAATCAAGGGGTCTACATTCCACGGAGGATTGTAGGAGGTTCAAGGTCGAACCAGTCTCAAGTTATTGGAGGGCTTCGTGATCAAATCCAAGAAGCTTGAGCAAGTGGTCTGTAGTAGCAAAGCGATTGCCCTGTGAAGAAGCTGAGTCATACGAGGAGCCAGTTTGTGTGACCAAGGCATCTTGATGAGTCCCAAAGGATCAAGTCCGTTTGTGTGATCAAGACTTGTATCTGGAATTTGTTAACCACTCGTATATTGATCAATACTTAGTGGATTCCTCCAGGAGTTGGAGAAGAGAGGAGTAGAAGAATTACCCCATCTTGAACCTCTATGAAAACTTATTGTGTCATTTACATTTCAGCAATTTAATTTCGCATCTTATTTTTATCTATTTGATAAATTTGCTATCCAATTGATAATCAATCGAGTGCTAAAACCAAGTATTAAAACAAATTTAACCAAATTCAAGGGTGTTAAGTCTTCATTTGAAAAACAAATCACATTTGAGTTAAGTCTTTAGTCAAAACAGTTGAGTTACTCTATCAACGGCTCGGTCAGTCGTTGAATGACTAACTCTGGTTTGATTAACTAGCTTAGCTGTCCATCAAGGACACAAGCGTAAAGTATTAACTCGAATATTTAAAAGGACTAAATCGAAAAGTTGGTAAGGTTTATTCAACCCCCATTGTAAACCTTACACTCACACCCCTGGGACCTACAAGTGGTATCGGAGCGGTTGGTTCATTGAGCCTTCGCCAGTTCTTGAACTAGATCTCGAATTTTTCAAAGTCTGTTTTAGTACTTGATCTTTCAAAACTCTTTTACCAAAGAAAAGTTATTATCTTGGAAGCAAATTTGACACGCATCCCTATGTTCACAATTGAAGAATTTGATGATTGGAAAATTCGTATGCGAGACTCATCTATCGGCATTACATGATGAGATGTGGATAGTGATAGAGGATGGGCCTTTGCAAATTTTAAAAGTGAACGTTTGTAAAGAAGAGAGTCGCTCTTGAAGGTGAAGAGGATGTTGCTCCCGGACGGCTATGGTTGAAAAACCAAGAGTTTGAATGGACAAATGATAGGAGGAAAAGATATAACTTGGACAATGTGGCCAAGGACATTCTTTACAAAACCTTGGACAAAGTTATGTTCAACAAAGTCAAATCATGCAAAACGGCTAAAGAAATGCAGGACAAGCTAACATTGATTTGTGAAGGCTCGGAGCAAATCAAGGAAAAAAACTATATGTTGATGTACAAAAATTTGAAAATTTTAAAATGCTTGCAGGAGAGACCTTGGATCAGCTAGATGCTCGGTTCACGAAGAAATTACCAACGAGCTATCCACACTTGGAAAAGAATATACGAGAAGAAATGTGTATGAAGATTCTAAGAAGTCTCGGTGAGTGGGAAATGAATGTCATGGCACCGAGACATTCCATGGACCTATCAAGACATCCAACCATGAGTTATTCTCGGATCTCAAAGCCTACGAATTTGGTGAGAAGAAAAGACCGAGGAGGAGACAATTTGTGGCCAAAATAGTTGCTCTAATTGTTAATGATGGCAAGAGAGCCGAGGTCAAAGAAGTCATTGACCAAGAGAAATAATTACGATGGTTAAAAGGCTTAACAAGTTCTTCAATAAGAACTACAAGAGAGGCAAAGGCGAATCCTCCGGAAGACACTCGGCTCCTCCAAGTCAAGGGAAGATAGGCCAACCAAGAGAGCAGAGCATCAAAAAGTCAATATCAAAGGGTGACAATCCAAGAATGGAAAGAGTCGATCAAAAGGTTAAAAATCTATCTTTTTGGAACTGCGAGGCAACCAGGTCACTATGCCATTGATTGCCCATATCCTGTAGTCAATAAATATAGGAATGAAGAAGAAAGAAAGGTCTTGAGAGAAAGAAGACAAGAAAAAAAAAAGACAATGTTTGGCTGCAGAGGCTCATTAAAATTGACCAAGTCAAGAGACACGATTGATTGATTGAGAGTAGTGAAGCCGACTACTCAAGTGACTCGAAGAAGAAGCTTTGATCTGTTTGATGGCCAAGGAACAAGACCAACTCGACCAAGAAGATGAGGTACACTCTAATTCATCACTCTCGATTCTAGTGATAGTGTTGTGACACACACACTTCATCACCCACTAATCTTTATGATTCATTAGGCAAAATGATGAAAGATTTTGAACACATTAAATCCTCACACACACTACTAAATGAGGAAAACAGCCTAAGTCAAATAGCCGACTAAGGAGTGAGTACCCTAAGTCAAATAGGCGATGAAAATCAAAGTCTAAATCTTTGAAAATGCTAAGCTAATAGCGAGAGATAATCGCTATAGAAAAGAGGAGAATGACCTCAAAAATGTGATTGCCTCATTCACTAAGGCATCTAAATCATTGGATGATCTTATTATGAGTCAAAGAGAATGTGGAGACAAGACAGGCTTAGGATTTAATTCCTCGTGCTATGTCAAACTCCAAAAGTAATTTTGGAAAAAGGATCTTCAAGTAATGAAGTATCTCAAAAATCCAAAACTCCAAATGGTGCACACACATTTATTCCAAAGCACAATCACAAGCAAACTGGCCTTGGCTATAAAGGAAAAGGAAAATAGCGAGTTGAGTGTCTTTGAGAGGACGATTGAGAAGAAATCGGTAGAGTTCCTCAAGAACTCCAAACAGAGATACTACTCAGAAAGAAAAGCAGAGCTACCAAAAAACCGGAAGTTTTATAAAAGAAACACATATGAAGGGAATGGTAGAAAGTACCCAAGACAGGTGATTGGAATAATGTGAACTATCAAAGAAAGACCTATGGAATATAAGCCCAAATGGCAAAGGCACAGAACTCGGCAAAGGCCATTCCAAAGGCACATGAGCTTTCATCAAAGACGCATATGCACCTAGGCACTACACTCGAGAGATATCACAACTACCCAAAGAATGCAATTACTAAAACACACACACAAGCATACAGACAAAAGAGACAGGTTGTATGAACCTAGAACCCCAAGCAATTTGCCAAAATTAATTATAATTATGGCACGATAGATGGCAACCCCTTAGAGTCAAATCATTTGGCTATAGGTTGGTTGGATCATCTTACAATACTAACCCCTCAGGACCAGGCAAGTATGGGTACCTAAAACTTAATTTCCTTGATTGCGAGGTTCAAGGAGCAGTGAGGCCAAGGAACCTGGTACATGGATAGTGGTCGCATTCAGGCACATGACAGTAACAAGAAAAATCTATCAAAATTCAAGGAAGTCGGATGTGCAAAAGTCATATTTGGAGGAAATGAAGCTCCAGGAGAAATAAGGGCACTTTGGATCCATCAAGAAAAATGGATTAGAAATCTCGGATGTTGCATACGTTGAAGGACTCAACTTCAACTTGCTAAGCATCAGCCAACTTTGTGACAATGGTTATAATTTAAAGGCTTTTGATGCTAAAGGCGATGAAGGTATCTTCTTGGGATACTCGGTGAAAGCAAAGCCTACTGAGTACTCAACAAGAGGACTATGGTTCTGAAGAGGAATCCATTCATGTGGTATTTGATGAGCCAAATGTAAATGGAGAAGACATTGAAGAGTCGGTGATAATTTGAATCAACCAACCATGCGAAGAGTCCCTATGATAAAGTGAAGTTGGAATTATAAACCCGGATGAAGATGAGATAGTGAGTCTCAAAAGCATTGGAAAATCAGAGCTAAGTGATGATGAGAGAGCTGATCAAAGCAACACAAGCGCAAGACGACTAAATCCGGCTAACTTACTCCAACCTCGATGTAAAATGGCTAAGAGACCATCCACGAACTAGTCATTGGAGATGTAAGAGAAGGAGTGAAAACGAGATCGAACTCAACAAGAAGCAATGTTTACCTCGCTTTATCTCACAAATAGAGCCTAAAGATGTGTCACAAGCATTGGATGACACACATTGGATTCAAGCTATGCAAGAAGAGCTGAATCGGTTTGAAAGAAATAAAGTGTGGGAATTGGTTCAAAGACCCCACATCAAAATGTTATTGGCACTAAATGGGTGTTGAAACAAGATGAATGAGGAAGGTTACGTGGTAAGAAACAAAGCAAGATCGGTAGCCAAAGGATATTGCCAAGAAGAAGGGATAGATTTTGATGAAACATTTGCTCTGTAGCAAGATTGGAAGCTATAAGGATGTTTCTTGCCTATGACTCACAAGAACTTTATTGTGTATCAAATGGATGTAAAGAGTGCATTTCTTAATGGTTTATTGGAAGAAGAAGTGTATGTTGAACAACCTCCGAGGATTTGAGCGAGAAGACTCTTGGAGACAAAGTATACAAACTCAAGAAAGCTCTATATAGGTTGAAACAGGCACCTAGAGCATGGTATGATACATTGTCACAATTCTTGACCGAGAATGGATTCACAAAAGGAAAAGTGGATAGAACACTCTCCGAGAATTCAAGACAGGGGAAGAGCATCTTGCTTGTTCAAATATATGTGGATGACATCATTTTTGGATTCACAAACAAAGAGTGTGTGATAAATTTTCAAACCTCATGCAAAGCAAATTCGAAATGAGCATGATGGGAGAGGCGACATTCTTCCTTGGGCTCCAAGTGAAAGCAGTGAAGGATGGAACCTTCATAAGTCAAACAAAATACACAGATATTTAATGAAGAAATTTGGTATGGAAGAGAAGTCTTACGTAAAAATACCAATGAATACATCGATCAAAATGGACATGGATGCGGATGGCAAGCTGTAGATCAAACAAGATCTGAGCACTTATTGGATCATTGCTCTATCTTATAGCAAGCGAGGCCGGACATCACCTTTGCCGTAGGTGTATGTGGAAGATTTCAATTTGCTCCAAAAGAAAGCCATATGACTGCAGCTAAGAGGATCTTGAGATATTTGAAAGGAAGCCAAGAAGTTGGCTTATGGTATCCAAAGGAAGGTGGATTCAAGCTAATTGGCTATTCGGACTGACGACTATCTTGGATGTAGAGTTGACGAGGAGGAAGAGCACCTCGGGCACATGTCAAATGCTTGGAAATAGGCTAATTTCTGGTTTTGCAAAAAGCAAAATTCAATAGCCACATCTACCGGTGAATACAGAATACATAGCTGCGGGCAAACAGTTTAGCCCAAGTCCTATGGATGAGACAAGGTGAGAGACTATGAAGTTGAACTCAAGAGCAAAGCATATCGATGTCGAGATATCACTTCATAAGAGATCATGTTGAAAAAGAAGGACATCACCTTGGAATATATTTCAACCTGATAAGCGGTTAGGCGACATATTGACAAAACCATTATGTGAGTCAAGATTTGAAGAACTCAAGCATGAGTTAGGGTTAATTGAGCTGCGTTGACACTCGAAGACTCAAAGAAAAGGAATGAAACACGAAAAAGAGGAAAAAGAGTGAACTCTTAAATCGGCTAAGTGAATCACCAGTATCGGAAGACAGTTGTACCGAGTTAGTGACGGTGAGTATTTACATGCGAGGAGAGAAGAGTTAAATCGGCTAAGGGACAAGTTTGAGTCATTTATGAGCAAAGTGACAAAAATGCGATCGATTTTACTAAGCGGGAATGTTTTTAAGAATGACGTCAAACATAATTATGACGTGTCTGAGGCAAAAGCCGCACACCAAGCTTATGATTGGATATAAATCTTTGCCGCATTAAATACGAGACATTAAATGCAAATTGGTGTGCAAGATCTAAGCCGTTGATTTTGATCACATTTCAAAAACCACCCGCACGTCCTTTCATGAACCATACTTAAACCATTTCGTCCGTTTTCTCTCACTTTACCAAAAAGCTGTTCATCTCTCTCTCGAAAGCAAAAGCAAAATTTTCTCTCAAAACCCTTTCAATCCTCGGATCATTTTCTAAGTTTCGTTCGGTAAAAATCTTGAGAAATGGCATCCACTCATGATTTTGTCAAGCTAGGAAAGCAAATCCACACCGGGTCTCTTGTGGATTTCGATGGTATGGTGAAACAGGGTCCGACGACACCCTAGTGAAAAAATTCTTTGGCCGAGAAAGCGGTGAAACCGTTTCGATGTTGGAGTTTACGATGACCTATGTGGAAGAGGTTGCGACGTTCTACGTGAACGCCGAGGTTCACGATGAGGGCATCAAGTCCTACGATCATGGAAAAGAGTTCATCATTCCGCAAGGATTTGGCGAACACCGCTTATTCTGGCGGAAGGAGTGTCGGAAATTAATGAAGCGATGTTGACTGATCGCTTCTTGGAAGGAAGTAGCCAAGTCCGACTATCTTTGAGAAAGTAGTCTACACAACTAATAAGAGGTGCTAAAGGAGGACTACCACAAATTTTGGACATCGTTGCCAAATGCATAGATATCAAATTTGTGACTTTGACCCGGTATCCAAAGCCAAGTTGATCGTAATGGTGCGATCATTGAAGAACAAGTGAACTGGGCTGATTTTTATCTGAGAGACTCTGCGAGCGTTGGGAACAAATCCTTCAAGGAGGATGGAACGTTTGGAGGTTCCCAGGATACGGCCTGGTGATTGGCGGTGATGGAGGTAAAGGAGTCCATCTTCGACATGGAAAGGCGTTCCATGTAAACAAGAGGATGTTGAGATCAAACCTATCGGCGCCTGAAGAGAGCATACGCCAAGAGGGACGTCGAATGAGGGGTAATCAGTGACCCTGAAGATACTGATTGTCTCCTCTCCACCAAAGAAGAAGGTTGCCCTACTTGCATTTGCTAAGAAGACTGCGCCCCGCAACAAAGAAAAAGAAATCTGCTCCCCCCTGCTGACCAAGTCACCTGCCCCGTGCGGTGTCTCCCGCCCTGTAGCCGCGTAGGAAAAGGAATCTCAAATACCTTATCCAGTCGTCAAGAAAAGGAGAAGCGATAAGCCAAGATGGCGACTCCTCGAGAAGAAGACAACAAAGACGGCCCCCGCCACCCAGGACTTAGAAGAAACCTTATTCGAACCAGTAAATCCCTCCGGTACAAACAAAAAAAAAGAAGAAGAATTTCCAAGCGTTCCGAGCTTGAGAAACCGGCCGAGTCGACCACTCATTTGGAGAAGATACTGAGAGCTATTTGGAAAAGTAGAGTCTCCGGATGTGATCGATGAAACGTCCAAGTCCGAGGCCGATCATCGAGGCAACTCAAAGACCCAGTGTAAACAAAGAACAAGCGAGGAACAAGGAATGGCTAAGACAACCGAATCACCTGTTGACGGGGTTGTTTCTCCACCTGTAAGAGAGGCTGCGAGGATGTTGGCAGCGAAGTCCGCTACCCTTAATCCCGGGAAACGAGGGGCAAGAGAATAGCGAAGACGATGTAATCATGTACTCTCCATTGTATCCGGACATCCAAAATCGAAATGCACAGAGTGGAGAAAATGGAAGTTGAGCCTATCAGTGCGGTTTGAAAATCCAGCGTTCATTCTTTGAGGAAGAAGAACTCTTCTGGGTTTCTTGAGGTGGACACAGTGCTACAAGCCCTTGATGAGGACAATTGCATCAATATATCTGCAGATTCGAAAAAGAAAACGAACGGGCTAGGGCAGGCGGTGAGACGCGAGAGGCACGTGAGA
The DNA here is from genome assembly GCA_016081115.2 of Rehmannia glutinosa. Taxonomy (NCBI): domain Eukaryota; kingdom Viridiplantae; phylum Streptophyta; class Magnoliopsida; order Lamiales; family Orobanchaceae; genus Rehmannia; species Rehmannia glutinosa. Next base: position 69,109,722 of record CM071937.1, on the reverse strand, counting down.
AGGCCAAAGATCGCCCTCTCACCGACACCACCGATCATACACACCCTCACCTTGACGCCCTATCGAAAGTGATGAGGATCTGGACCCTATTGCTGCCATAGAAGAGTTGCAAATGCAGCAAGCAATGCAAGAGTCCAGACTCCTACATGAGCAAAGAATGATGGAGGGACCAGGAGAGTCCTCCAAATCACATTTGAAATAGATCCTATGGGAGTGGTGCGGCATATTGCCATTTGTTGTCGCTGCCACCACTTCCCGGCTCATTCGGAGGAAGGTGTTAAGGAAATGGCGATGGCGGGATAGTGGGGACCCCGGTCGAGCCAACCCCTAATGAAGGTGTCTTATCACCCGCCCCAACGGCTGAATACTCGGTGGAACACAATGAGTCCGGAGACGAGTGACCCCATTCAAGTCACTCGGTGGTGTGCCGGTGGGGAAACTCCTCCCGCTGCGGCAAGGTCGGAGGATCTTGCGGTGACTCCACAATGAATTTAGGAGGCAAAGTGGAGAAGGAACAATCACAGAATACACACAAAGTTGTCACCGCGAGGCTCGAGATAGTTGTTTGTCTGTTTGAAGTGCCAACCGCTTCCGCAGCTAATGACGCGCTCGATGCGATCGAGGCACGAGGACGGAGGCGCACGGGAGTTAACACTGGGCGATGAAAGTGCAATCCATGGAGTTGAGACTCAATGGATGCCACCCGTAAAAACCCCAAGACAACCGACTTTGTCGAAAGGGATGTCAAGGCCTCGTTGTAGTTGAGACTGCGGGGAGGTAATGAAAGGCCAACGGAGGTTGAGACTTCCGGGGTAGAGAAACCGAAGCACGAACATCCCTCCTACTATCATTGATCCATCGAAAAGGAGATAAGTGCTCTTCACGATTCACAGGATAATCTCGATGTAACCTTTACGGGATCGGAAGAGACGATGAAGCGAGTCATCCCCATGATCGATCCCAAAGACTCGGTGAGGATGTTCCAACCACGAGTAAGTCGACCTCAAGACTACTCGCCAAACATTCAACTTTGATGATGAGCCACCCATGGAAATCTCATCATTGTCCGATGACGCAACCACGATAAGGCGAGGACGATCAACTCATTTGGAAAAACCAGTGAGACCGAAGTTGTTGAGACACTGAGGCTCGGCAAGTGGGTCAACTTCACAATGAGACCCGGTTGAAACAGAGTCCAGCTGCGCAGCTCCCAGCCTGCAGCGGGTTCGACTCCACAAGGGACTTCACGAGCACCAATTATCATTGAGCGATTCGATTGCCGTGATGATCCTTTCGTAGAATCATTTCCCTTCTCTCTGGAGGTACTGACCTCCCGAAGAATCGCCTAAAGATCGTGAGCGCTTTCCACGACCGATCCTATTATTCCATTAGACACCATTTTCGGTGACTATGACTTTTGACGCTTGGCCGTCGGTGAAACAGAGGTGACAGTTGAGTTAGGGGCGTGTTCAAAGCCTTATTTGCTTTGAGATAGAAAAAATGGAAAGGCACCAGGCCTCACTTTGGACATGAGGATGGATAACGGGGACGCCAACCTACTGGCTGATTTGAGAGGCATAATAGTCGGGATCTCGTGAGTGGTGGCAACAAGCGAACAAACAATGTGTGTGGAACAAGCTCGATATTTCAGGACATTGTTCAACAAGTTGTTAGTCTAGCGGGTGAGAATCCGATGCAAAGACAAAATTGCAAGTACACATTGAACAAATGCATGAATCTCATACTACGAGAGATAAAGCTGCTGCGTGAACATAATAAGAACGAGCTCTGCGTGTGGAAGAGAATATGGATCAAAAATTCGATCTCTCCTCATGGCTGAGATGAAGTTGGTATTGGTGAATCCAACGCCACCCGGTCCGAGTTTCGTGCAACTTACTCTGCAGCAGTCCCGAAGCGAACTCAACTATAAGCGGATTTCGACTTCTTGCTTGCTAGCTTGTTTCGGGGTTCCTCTCCTTTGATGATGCCAAAAAGGGGAAGAGGAATACCTAAAAAAGCGTGAAGGGATCTGAAGGTTGAGAGAAGGAGGAAGCATTTGTGAAGGAAAGACAATGAAGAAGTAATAAAGAGAGAAGAAAGGAAGTACGTTGAGGGGAAGGTTCGAAATATGTGACCTTGATGATTGCTAAAACCCCCAACAAGGTCTTGTCACGGTGATATTATCAAAGCAAACTCATGATGACTCGCCACTACAACACTTGTACTAATGGTCGAAAAGAGAAAGACGATTGAAGCGAGGGATGAAGGAAGTGGAAGGAAGGATGAATGCCCGAGTTATGGATATTCGAAACAACATGGAGGCATTCCAATAAACAGAGACACCTATGCCATTTTAGATGTTGGAACCGAGGCAAGATGTTGATGAATTCAAGACGCCGCATCTCGTCAAGGCTATTTCGCAAACATGTCCATGGCTCAAGCCGGGATTTGTCTTGGGAAAAAGGTCTCACACTATCTCGAAGAAGGCCGACAGCTGACAAACCAGCGATCACTCTGCTTTGGTCACTCTCTTTGGTCACTCGGCTAGGAAAAAGAAGGCCCCAAGACAATACACGCCCAGAGGCAGAGGGAAGGAAGAAGCGATGGTGGAGGAAGAGGTTTTGGACCTAGAACTCTCTTGGGCTGGATTTGACGAAATAGCCAACTGCAAGTGGCAAAGAACAATGCTTGAGTATGTTAAGAGAATTGAAGAAGAAAATAAAAGACAAACTCGTTGTGGGAGGAAAGACAAGAAAACTAAGAAGAGATGAAGTTGTCGGAGAAGGGCGTATGAAAAAAGAAGAAGGCGGTGAAGATGAGAAAAAGAGGAAAAGGTCGAAGATGACAGAGTGAAGAAGATAAAAAGAAGGAGGCGTGAAGGAGATGAAGTGTTCCGCCACCCCTTCATGTATTTTACTATGTAATTACACTTTATGTAAGTCTTCTATACATTGAATAAAATTATGCAATTTCTATACGTGAGTAGATATAGAACGACATGGTTAGTCTAAGCCCGTTTAAGCTCGATATAATCTTTTTTAGGCTTAAGCTCGATACACTCTATAAATGACTATGTAAAGAACAAGAATGTTATGATCAATAAAAGATCGATTCTAAACATACATTCTGTGGTTCTACATTTTGTCTGTATGTATCTTTTTGTTAAATAATTGTATGAATGTTTTAAGTTTTGGCATCATCAAAAGGGGGAAATTGTTGGGAAAGTTTTTTAGATTTTGATGAATGCCATGTAAAACTTAGAATAGGGAGTTGGCACCCCATTTTTGTTGTAAATCGCATTGTAATAGATAGGCTGGTCGAGTGAGTTAAGTCGCCTATGCCTAAACATGCAAGAAGACAACCTGGAGACTAGAAGGAAGACTCATTTTGCAAAGGGTGAGTATGGCAAAAAGAAGAGAAGACGGAACTCGATCAAGGTGCGGTGAGATGCTGGTGAGTGAAGTATCGTCAAGTCAACTCAAGACATGCCAAGTCTCAAGGTTGAAGTGACGGAAGAGTCATTAAATGATTGGAAGCGACTCAAGTCACCTGGGGATGTTAAGAAAATGTAGTCAAGTCAAGACAATCAAAGAGATCCGTTGCACGTAAATCAAGAAAATTACTTAAACAAGTAATACCTCTATCGCCTTTCTTAAAGTGCTCGATTCTAGAAGTGTGCAAAAGGAATAAACCAATGGGAAGCACTGCACCATGTCGAACTACGAAAAGTCAAGAACCATTCATACGAGGAAATGGAAATTCCAAGGATCGCAACAAGACAAGCCAACGACCACAAGTGACTTTCAAAAATAAGCCTATCTCTTCAACGGGCGATTTTTGAAAGATCACTATCAAAGGCCGAGGAATAACTCGAGAGAAGGTTACGAACCACGAACATTCAAGCAAACATTTGAATCTGTAACCTAAAATATTCTCAAATCATTCAAGATCAATCCTCAAGCCTACATTACGAAGGAAATCAATCCAACACTCATCTCGTGAAGGAAAGACTACTTCAATCAGTTGAAGAGGAAATTTTGAAGAATCAAGGGTCTACATTCCACGGAGGATTGTAGGAAGGTTCAAGGTCGAACCAGTCTCAAGTTATTGGAGGGCTTCATGATCGAATCCAAGAAGCTTGAGCAAGTGGGGGTCAGAGTAAGCAAGACAATTGCCTGTGTGAAGAAGCCGAGTCGTCACGAGGAGTATGTGTGTGACAAGGCATCTCCGACCGAGTCCCAATGGATCAAGTCACCATTTGTGTGATAAAGACTTGTATCTGGGACTGTTAACCACTCGTATATTGATCAATACTTAGTGGATTCCTCCAGGAGTTGGAGAAGAGAGGAGTAGAAGAATTACCCCATCTTGAACCTCTATAAAAACTTATTGTGTCATTTACATTTCAACACTTTAATTTCGCATCTTATTTTTATCTGTTGATAAATTTGCTATCCAATTGATAATCAATCGAGTGCTAAAACCAAGTATTAAAACAAATTTAACCAAATTCAAGGGTGTTAAGTCTTCCAATGAAAACAAATCACAGTTGAGTTAAGTCTTTAGTCAAAAGCAGTGAGTTACTCTATCAACGGCTCAATCAGTGTTTGAGTGACTAACTCTATTTGATTAACTAACTTAGTTGTCCATCAAGGACTTTGTGAAGTTTTAACTCGAATATTTAAAAGGACTAAATCGAAAAGTTGGTAAGGTTTATTCAACCCCCTTCTAAACCTTACACTCACATCCCTCGGGGACCTACACAACCTCTTAGAGTCGGATGATTTGGCTATAGGTTGGTTGGATCATCTTCTGACACTAACCCCTCGGGGACCAGGCAAGTATGGGTACCTAAAACCGATTTCCTTGATTGCGGGTTCAAGGAATAGTTGAGTGCCAAGGAACCTGGTACATGGATAGTGGATGTTCGGACACATGACAGGGAACAAGAAAAATCTGTCAAAATTCAAGGAGATTAGAGGTGCAAAAGTCATATTTGGAGGAAATGAAGCTCAGGAAATAAGAGAAATTGAATCCATCAAGAGAAATGGATTAGAAATTACAGATGTTGCATATGTTGAAGGCCTCAAGCGCAACTTTGTTAAGTATTAGCCAACTCGTGACAAGGTATATAATGTTGGATTTAATACGGAGTGTGCCAAATTAAAGACATCGAATCAAATGAAGTAGTGTTGCAAGGATCGACAAAAAACATGTATGTGGTAGATTGGTCGGTTGCCACACCAAGCACTTGTCTGCTAGCAAAAAGTAGCCGAATCAAGTTGGTTGTGGCACAAGAAACGAGTCATCCGAATTTCAAGACAATTAACAAGCATGCAAGGAGTCATTTAGTGGAAGGATGCGGACTCAATGTATAACAAAGAAAGTGTATGTGATGCATGCGGATGGGAAAGCAGATCAAATCATCATTCAAAGAGAAGCCCATCCATCCTCAACAAGAATATTACATTTGTTACATATGGACTTATTTGGTCCGATTGAGCAGCTAGCATTAGTGGAAAGAAATATACTTTAGTAGTGGTGGATGATTATTCAAGATATACATGGACAATCTTCATGTGCAAAAATAAGGAAATTTTGCGAAGTTACCTCAACTAATGAGAAGAGTTCAAAATGAGAAGATTCAAACCATTATAAAGATAAGATATGATAGAGAACCGAGTTTGTCAATGGAATAATGACTCAAAAGATTGTGTTGAAAATGGTATTGCTCATGAATTATCTGCGCAGCAAGGACTCCAAAGCGAGAATGGAGTAAAAAAAGAAGAAACAGAACTCTCAAGGAAGTCTGCAAGATCCATGTTAGTTTGAAGTTGGATTGCCAAAGAGATTTTTTGAAACCATAAAAAATCGCATGCTATACTCAAAATATATGCATGATCAATAGACATCGACAAAGACTCCTATGAAATATGGACAGGAGAAAGCCAAATATTGGGTACTTTAGAATATTTGGATGTAAATGCTTCATTCACAACAATGGAAAAGACAATCTAAAGGCTTTTGATGCGAAAGTCGATGAAGGTATCTTCTTGGGATACTCACTAAAAGCAAAGCCTCAGAGTCTTGAACAAGAGGACTATGGTCACAGAAGAATCTATCCATGTGGTTTTTGATGAACCAAATGTAAATGGAGAAAATATTGAAGAGTTAGCCGATAAGTGAATCAGCCAACTATGCGTAAGAGTCCTTATGTTGAAGCGGTCGGAGCAATTAATCGGATGAAGATGAGATAGTTGAATCTCAAAGACAGTTGAAGAATCTGCGGCTAAATGATGATGAGAGAGCTGCTCAAGACAACACAAATGTTGCAAGACGATTGAACCCGGTGATTTACTCCAACCGGATGTGAGATAGCCGAGAGACCATCCACGAGATCTAGTTATTGGAAATGTAAGAGATGGAGTAAGAACAGATCGAGCTCAACAAGAAACAATGTTCACTTGTTTTATTTCCCAAATAGAACCAAAAGATGTGTCACACGCATTGGATGACACACATTGGATTCAAGCCATGCAAGAAGAGTTGAATTTGAAAGAAACAAAGTATGGGAATTGGTGCAAAGACCAAACCATCAAAATGTTATTGGCACAAAATGGGTTTTGAAACAAAATGAATGAGGAAGGTTCGTGGTAAGAAACAAAGCATGATTGGTAGCCAAAGGGTATTGCCAAGAAGAGGGAATAGATTTTGATGAAACCTTTGCAATCTGTTGCAAGATTAGAAGCAATAAGAATGTTTCTTGCCTATGCCGCTCACAAGAACTTCACCGTATATCAAATGGATGTGAAAAGTGCATTTTTAAATGGTATTAGAAGAAGAAGTCTATGTTGAGCAACCTCCAGGCTTTGAACAGAAGACCATTGGACATAATGTGTACAATCTCAATAAAGCTCTATATTCACTAAAGCAAGCACCAAGAGCATGGTATGATACATTATCTAAATTTCGACGAGATAATGGATTTACCAAAGGAAAGTATACGTGAGAACACTCTTTAGAATTCAAGATGGAGAGAGTATCTTTGTTTGTTGAATATATGTGGATGATATCATCTTTGGATCCACAAACAAAGAGTTGTGCGATAAGTTCTTAAACCTCATGCAAGGAAAATTTGAAATGAGCATGATGGGAGAGTCGGCATTCTTTCTAGGACTTCAAGTTAAAAGTGAAGGATGGAACTTTCATAAGTCAAACAAAATACACCAGAGATTTAATGAAGAAATTTGGCATGAAAGAGAAGTCTTCTCAAAAATATCAATGAATACATCGGTCAAAATGGACATGGATGCACGAGATAGCAAGTGTTAGGAAATTTATTGTTTAGATTTTGATGAATGCCATGTAAAACTTAGAATAGAAAGTTAGCACCCCAATTCTTTTCGTTAAATGCATTGTAATAAATAGAGTGGCCAAAGCCGAGTTAAGTCGCCTACGCCCCAACATGCAAGAAGACAATCAAGACTAGAAGGAAGACTCCATTGCGAGACAAGTGAGTATGGCAAGAAGAGTAGACGGGAACTCTATGAAGAAGCGGTGAGATGCGGTGAGTGGAGTGGATATCGATCAAGTTAACTCGAGAAAAGCCAAGTCTCAAGTTGAAGTGACGGAGAAGAGTCATCCAATGATTGGAAGCGACTCTAAGTCACCTGGGGAAAGCAAGGAAATGCAATCAAGTCGAGATAATCGTAAAAGATCCGTTGACGAGTAAATCAAGAGATTTACTTAAACAAGTAATATCTCCATACCACCTTTCTCGGAGTGCTCGATCCCCGAAGCGTGCAAAAGGAATGAACCAATGGGAAGCACTACACCGTGTCGAGAACTACGAAAAGGTGAAAGAACAATTCATACGAGGAAATGGCAATTCCAAGGATCGCAACAAGACAAGCCAACGATCGCAAGTGACTTTCAAAAATAAGCCTATCTCTTCAACGGGCAAATTTTTGAAAGATCACTATAAAAGGCCGAGGAGTTTATTTGAGAATAAGAGGGACACAAGTGACAAGCGACACAAGTCACGGACTGAACTAAAAACGTTCAAGCAATTATTAGAAAATCAAACATTCTCAATCAACAAGCCTACACTACGAAGAACATCAATCCAACACTCACCGTGAAGGAAAGATAACTTCAATCGGTTGAAGAGGAAAATCTTGAAAAATCAAGGGGTCTACATTCCACGAAGGATTGTAGAAAGGTTCAAGGTCGAACCAATTCTTAAGCTTTTGGAGGGCTTCGTGATCAAATCCAAAGAGCTTGAGCAAGTGAGTTTGTAGTAGCAAGCGGTAGCTGCCTGTGAAGAAGAAGCGAGTCGTCGAAGCCGGTGAGTGATCAAGGCGTCTCATCGAGTCCCAAAGGATCAAGTCATTTGTGTGATCAAGACTTGTATCACGGATTTATTACCACTTTGTATCTTGATCATTACCTAGTGGATTCCTCGGGAGTTGGAGAAGAGAGGAGTAGAAGAATTACCCCATCTTGAACCTCTATAAAAATTTCATTGTGTCATTTACATTTCAAAGACTTTAATTCCCGCATCTTAACTGTTTATATCTCTTTGATAAATTTGCTATCCACTTGATAATTTAAGTACTAAACCAAGCACTAAATTCTTGCTTAATCAAACTTAAGGGTGTTAAGTCTTCCGCTGAAAACAAAACCACAGTTGAGTTAATTTAGAGCAACAATTTGAGTTATTCCATCAACGGCTCGAGTTGAGTCGTTGAGAGACTAACTCTCTTGATTGACTAAATTGATTTCCATCAGACACACACTTGTGTAGTATCAACTCTGTATATTTAAAAGGACTAAATCGAAAATTTGGTAAGGTTTATTCAACCCCCTTCTAAACCTTACACTTACACCCCTTGGGACCTACAAGTGGTATCGAGCGGTTGGTTCATTGAACCCTCCACACCGGTTCTTGAACTAGATCTCCAAACTTTTCAAAGTCCGCTTTAGTACTTAAACTTTCAAAACTCTTTTTATCATTAAAAGTTATTATCATGGAAGCAAATCGACACGCATCCCTATGTTCACTATTGCAGAATTTGATGATTGGAAAATTCGTATGCGTGCTCATCTATCAAAGATTACATGATGAGATGTGGATAGTGATAGAAGATGGGCCTCTGCAAATCTTAAAGGTGAACACATTTGGTACAAGAGCTGCAATTTGAAGGAGAAGAGGAAGTTGCTCCGGACTGTCATGGTTGAAAAACCAAGAACCGAGTGGACAAATGATGACAGAAAAAGATACAACCTGGACAATGTAGCCAAGGACATCCTTTACAAAACCTTGGACAAAGCCATGTTCAATAAAGTCAAATCATGCAAAACGGCTAAAGAAATGCGGGGACAAGTGACATTGATTTGTGTGAAGGCTCGTCAGAGCAAATCAAAGAAAACAAATTATCGGTGGTTTGTCTGAAATTTGAGAACTTCAAAATGATCTCGGAGAAAACCTGGATCAACTGGATGCTCGGTTCACGAGAAATCACAAATGAGCCGCATGCGCACTTGGAAAGGAATAAACACGAGAAGGAAATGTGTATGAAGATCCTAAAAAGTCTTCGGTGAATGGGAAATGAAGGTCATGGACCGAGACATTCCATGGACCTATCAAAGACATCGAACCATGAATTATTCTCGGACCTCAAAGCCTATGAGTTTTGAGCCGAGAAGAAAAGACGAGGAAGAGACAAATTTGTACCCAAAATATATTGCTCTAATTGTTAAAGATGGGAAGAGAGCCGAGGTCAAAGAAGTCATTGATCCGGAAGAAATAGCCCCGATGGTTAAAAGGTTCAACAAGTTCTTCAATAAGAACTACAAGAGAGGAAAGGGCGAATCTTCCGGAAGACACTCAGCTCCCTCCAAATCAAGGAAGATAGGCCAACCAAGAGAACAGATCATCAAAAAGTTGAATATCAAAGGGTCGACAATCCAAGAATGGAAAGAGTGATCAAAAGGCTGAATATCTATGTTGAATCAGAGACAACCAGGTCACTATGCCATTATTTGCTCATATCATGTAGTTAACAAATACGAGGATGAAGAAGAAAGGAAGGTCTTGAGAGAAAGAAGACAAGAAAAGAAAAAGGTAATGATGGCTGCGGAGAGATCTATTTACTGAAACAAATGCCCAAGTCAAGAGAGACAGTGATTCGGATAGCGGTGAAGCCGACTACTCAAGTGACTCGAAGAAGAAGCCGACGATCCGCTTGATGGCCAAGGAACAAGATCAACCGACCAAGAAGATGAGGTACACTCTAACTCATCAAACTCGGACTCTAGTGATAGTGATCGTGACACACACACCTCATCACCCACTGATCTTTATGATTCATTAGGAAAAATGATGAAAGATTTTGAACACATTAAATCCTCACACACACTATTAAATGAGGAAAACAGCCTACTCAAGAGTCAAAACTCAAAGGTGACTAAGGAGCCGAGTACTCTAAGTCAAATAGTGATGAGAATGAAAGTTTAAAGGTGAAAATGCTAAATTAATAGCGAGAAATTGCTATAGAGAAGAGGAGAATGATCTCAAAAATGTTATTGCCTCATTCACTAAGGCATCTAAATCATTGGATGATCTTACTATGAGTCAAAGAGAATATGGAGACAAGACAGCTTAGGATTTAATTCCTCGTGCTATGTCAAACCTCAAAAGTAATTTTGGAAAAAGGATCTTCAAGCCATGAAGAGTCCGAAAAATCCAAAACTCTAAATGTTGCACACACATTCACTCCAAAGCACAATAACAAGCAAACTGGCCTTGGTTATAAAGGAAAAGGAAAACTTGGCCGAGTTGAGTGCGCTGAAAGGACGGTGAGAAGAGATTCAAGAAAGTTCCTCAAAGCAAACTCCAAACAGAAAATACTCTGTAAAAAGGAAGCGAGCTACCAAAAACCCAGAAAATCCATAAAAGAAATACATATGGTGGGAATGGTAGAAAATATCCAAGCCAAGCGATTGGAATAATGTAAACTATCAAAGATAGACTTATGGAATATAAGCCCAAATGGCAAAGGCCTAGAACTCGGAAAGGCCATTCCAAAAGTATAAGAGCTTTCAAAGAAAGACACACACACACATGCACCTAGGCACTACTCTCGGAGACACCACAATTACCCAAAGAAGGCGATTGCTAAAAATTATACAACATACAGACAAAAGAGACAATTTGTATGAACCTAGAATTCCCAAGCAATTTGCCAGGATTAATTATGATTATGGCGATAGATGGCAACCCCTTAGAGTCAAATCATTTGGCTATAGGTTGGTTGGATCATCTTACAATTCTAACCCCTCGGGACCAGACAAGTATGGGTACCTAAAACTTAATTTCCTTGATTGCGGTTCAAGGAACAGTGAGTGCCAAGGAACCTGGTACATAGATAGTGTAAAACATTCAGGCATATGACAGAAATAAGAAAAATCTGTCAAAATTCAAGGAAGTTAAAGGAGCAAAAGTCATATTTGGAGGAAATGAAGCTCTGGTGAAATAAGAGGCATTGGATCCATCAAGAGGAATGTATTAGAAATCACAGATGTTGCATATGTTGAAGGACTCAACTTCAACTTAATCGAGCATCGGCCAACTCTGTGACAAGGGTTATAATGTTGGATTTAACATGGGTATATGCCAAATCAAGGATCTTGAATCGAATGAAGTTGTGTTGCAAGGATGCAGATAAAAGAACATGTATGTCGTGGATTGGTCAACCGCAACACCCAAAGACTGTCTATTAGCAAAAAGCACAATTTGAATCAAGTTGGTGTGGCACAAAAAGCCGAGTCACCTAAATTTCAAAACGATTAACAAACTTGAAAGAAGTAGTCTTGTGGACGGACTTCGGACTTAGTATACAAGAAGGAGAGTATATGTGACGCATGCGAAGGAAAACAAATCAAGTCATCATTCAAAGAAAAGACATGCCAATCTTCAACAAGAATATTGCATCCGCTACATATGGATCTATTTGGCCCGATGGAACCACAAAGATAAGTGGAAAGAAATACACCTTGGTGGTAGTAGATGACTACTCAAGATATACATGGACAATATTCATGTGTAAGAAGAAAGAAACTCTACAAAAACTACCCACGGTGATGAAGAGGATTCAAAATGAGAAGAGTCAAACCATTATCAAAATAAGATCGGAGCAGGAGGCGAGTTTGTCAATGGAATAATAACTCGATATTGTATTGAGAATGGTATTGGTCATGAACTATCGTAAAAAGGACTCCCACAATGAGAATGGAGTTGCGAAAGATGGAACAGAACCCTCAAAGAAGCGGCGAAGGACCATGTTAGTCAAGGGGGTTACCAAAAAGATTTTGGTGAAGCAATCAACACGACTTGCTACACTCAAAACATATGTATGATAAACAGACAACCGGTGACAAAGACTCCCTATGAGATCCGGGTGGAAGAAACCAAATGTTGCATATTTGAGAATATTTGGATGTAAATGCTTCATCCACAACAATGGCAAAGACAATCTAAAGGCTTTTGATGCTAAAGTCGATGAAGGTATCTTCTTAGGATACTCGGTGAAAGCAAAGCCTACAGAGTACTCAACAAAAGAACTATGGTTGCGAGAAAAATCCATTCATGTGGTATTCGATGAGCCAAATGTAAATGGAGAAGACATTGAAAGAGTCGGTGATAAATTTGAATCATCCAACCATACTGAAGAGTCCCTATCTTTGAAGTTGAAGTGGAATTATCAATTGAGAAGAAGATGAGATAGCTGAATCTCAAAAACAGTGGAAAATTTGCGGCTAAGTGATTACGAGAGACCCACAAAGAACACAAGTGCAAGTCGATGAATCCGGCTAACTTACTCCAACTCGATGTAAGATGGCCGAGAGACCATCCACGAGAACTTGTCATTGGAGATATAAAAGAAGGTGTCAAAACAAGATCCGAACTCAACAAGAAGCTATGTTCACATGCTTCATCTCGCAAATAGAGCCCAAAGACGTGTCACAAGCATTGGGCGACACACATTGGATTCAAGCCATGCAAGAAGAGTGAATCGGTTTGAAAGAAATAAAGTATGGGAATTAGTGCAAAGACCCATACATCAAAATGTTATTGGCACCAAATGGGTGTTCGAAATAAGATGAACGAGGAAGGTTACGTGGTAAGAAACAAAGCAAGATTAGTAGCCAAAGGATATTGCCAAGAAGAAGGGATAGATTTTGATGAAACATTTGCCCCTATGGCAAGATTGGAAGCTATAAGGATGTTTCTTGCCTATGCAGCTCACAAGGATTTCATTGTATATCAGATGGATGTAAAAAGTGCATTCCTAAATGGTTTATTGGAAGAAGAAGTGTATGTTGAACAACCTCCAGGATTTGAGCAGAAGACTCTTGGAGATAAGGTATACAAACTCAAGAAAGCTCTATATGGATTGAAACAGGCACCTAGAGCATGGTATGATACTTTGTCACAATTCCTAACCGAAAATGGATTCACAAAAGGAAAAGTAGATAGAACACTTTTCAGAATTCAAGACAAAAAGAGTATCTTTGCTTGTTCAAATATATGTGGATGACATCATTTTTGGATCCACAAACAAAGAGTGTGTGAAAAGTTTTCAAACCTCATGCAAAGTAAATTTGAAATGAGCATGATGGGAGAGTGACATTCTTCCTTGGACTTCAAGTGAAACAAGTGAAGGATGGAACCTTCATAAGTCAAACAAAATACACCAGAGATTTAATGAAGAAGTTTGGTATGGAGGAGAAGTCTTTTGTAAAAATACCAATGAATACATCATCAAAATGGACATGGATGCGGATGGCAAGCCTGTAGATAGGGATGGCAATGGGTAGGATTCGGGTAGGATTCTACATCCTCCATCCCCATACCCATTTATTATATTCATACCCATACCCATACCCATACCCATCGGGTATTCGGTTTTCAAACCCATCCCCATACCCATCGGAGGATCGGGTATTCATACCCTACCCATACCCTCTTACCACTTACAATTGTATTTTTTCAAATTTTAGTTATTTCTTTTCTTAAAGAGAAAATTGAGTTATTTAAATAAAAATATAGATATTTACTAAATTCTAAAGGAAACAATAAGGAAAAAAGAATGAGATAAGAATTAGCGAACTATATATTATAAAAATATAGCAAAATATTAAAAAGATTAAACAAAAGTGTTAGTGGGTTAGTACATTTTGGTTGAGACTTGGGAAAAATCATTTTCTTTAAATATAAATAAATAGAGTTGTATAAATAAAAAAATATATGTAAAATATTATAAATAAATATATATGTAGATATATTATATATATAATATGATTATTTAATCGGGTATCGGGTAGGGTATGGGTAGGATGTACCTAGACCCACCTCCATACCCATACCCGAAAAATACCCATACCCACGCACCCATTTATTTAATCGGGTACAAAACTACCCTCCATACCCTCCTCCGTTAGGGTCGGGTATCGGATCCTCCGTCGGGTTCGGAGGAAATTGCCATCCCTACCGTAGATCAAACAAGATCTGAGCACTTATTGGATCATTGCTCTATCTCACAAAGCGGGCCGGACATCACCTTTCTTTGTAGGTGTATGTGCAAGATTTCAATCTGCTCCAAAAGAGAGCCATATGATAGCAGCTAAGAGAATATTGAGATACTTGAAAGGAAGCAAGAAGTAGGCCTATGGTATCCAAAGGAAGGTGGATTCAAGCTAATTGGCTATTGATTCTACTATTTGGATGCAGAGTGGACGGGGAAGAACACTTCAGGCACATGTCAAATGCTAGGAAACAGTGATTTCTGGTTTAGCAAGAAGCAAAATTCAATAGCCACCTCTGACTAAAGCGAGAATACATAGTTGCGGGCAAATTGTGCCCAAGTCCTATGGATGAGACAAGAATGAGAGACTATGAAGTTGAGGAAAAAGAAATTCCAATCGTGTGTGATAACATAAGTGCAATTGCCATTACTCAAAATCTGTGTTGCACTCAAGAACAAAGCATATCGATGTCGATATCACTTCATAAGAGATCATGTTGAAAAGAAGGACATCATCTTGGAATATATCTCAACCGATAAACAACTAGTTGACATCTTCACAAAACCATTATGTGAGTCAAGATTTGAAGAACTCAAGCATGAGTTGGGGTTAATTGAGCTGAGTTAACATTGAGAAGACTCAAAGAAAAGAAATGGAACACAAAAAGTGAAAAAAGAGTGAACACACAAATCATTTCAAGAATCGGTTTGATCGAAAAAGACACTACACCGAGTCACTCATAGTTGAGTCACTAAGAGAACTCGTGAGAAGAAGAGTTAAATCGGCTAAAGGATGTTTGAGTCACTTATGAGCAAAGTGACAAAAACGCGATCGTTTTGACTAAGCGGGAATGTTTTTAAGGAATACGTCAAAGATAATGATGATGTGTACGGACATAAAAAGCCGCACACCAAGCTTATGATTGGATATAAATCTTTGCCGCATTAAATACGAGACATTAAATGCTAAATAGGCGTGCAAAATCTAAGCCGTTGATTTCGATCACATTTCAAAACCACCCGCACGTCCTTTCATAAACCATACTTAAACCATTTCCGTCCATTTCTCTCTCACACTACCAAAAGCTGTTCATTTCTTTCTCTCAAAAGCAAAGGCAAAAATTCTCTCGAAGCCCTATCTATCTCCAAATCAATCTCCAAGTTTTTCTTTGATAAAAACCTTAAAAATGGCACCAACCTATGATTTTACCAAGTTAGGAAAGCAAATCCACACCGGGTCTCTTTGTGGATTTCGACGGCATGGTGTGAAACAGGGGTCCGACGACACCCTAGTGAAGAAAATCGCTGAAAAATTGGAAACGACCGGGCTGAAACCATTTCGGCGTTAGAATATCCGATGACCTATGTGGAGGAGGTCGCACGATTCTACATGAATTTGAGATTCACGATGAAGGAATAAAGTCATCTGTTCATGGAAAGCGGTGACTATCTCTGCAAGATTTGGTGAACATCGCTCACTACCAATGAAGGAGTCTCGAGACATTAACGAAGCTGATGTAAACTTGGCGATGCTTGGAAAGAAATAGCCAAGCCCGACCATGCTAATAAAATAGTGTACACAAACAAACAAGAGATATTGAAGGAGGATTATCACAAGTTGTTGGACATAGTTGCCAAATGTATTGACATCAAATTTGGCGACTTTGACCAAATCACAAAGGCAAAGCCGATTGAAATGGCCGTAATCATCGCAGAAAAGAAAATAAATCGGGCTGAGTTTTCTCGGACTCTGCGAACGTGGGGAACAAATCCTTCAAGGAAGATGGCACATTTGGAGGATCCCTAGGATATGGCCTAGTGATTGGCCGGGGTGATGGAGGTGAAAGGAGTCCCTCTTAGACATGGGAAGGCATTCCATGTTAACAAGAGGATGTTCGAGAGAAAACCTCTCTCGGCGCACTGAAGAGAGCCTACGCCAAGAGAGCCGACACAAGTGAGGGGGAATCGGTGACCCGAAGATACAAACTATTTCCTCTCCACCCAAGAAGAAAGTTGCCCCTGCATTTGCTAAGAAGATCACGCCCCGCAAAGAAAGAAAGTCAAAAGCTGCTCCGCCCGCAGCAGAAGTCACTTGCCCCTGCAGCCGTGTCTCCCGCCCAAAGCAGCGGGTCGAGAAGGACTCTCAAATACCTTCTCCGATCGTCAAAAGGAGGAGAAGCGATAAGCTAGACGGCCGCTCCTCGAAGAAAAACACTAGCACGGCCCCCGCCGCCCCAAGACTCGAGAGGACACCGTCTCTCGAACTAGAAATCCCTCTGGTACAAACTAGAGACGAAGAAGAATCATCAAGCACTCGGTGGAGCAGAGACACGGAGACTGCTGGAGAAGTAGAGTCTCGGATGTAGTTGATGAAACAGCCCAAGTCTCTTTCAAGGCGATCAGCCAGAGGCAACTGAAGACAACGTGTAGTTCACACAATTTGAAACAGAAAAAGAAGGCGATAGAGCGGATAGTGATGTAATGATCCTATCTCCACCTTACCCGGACATCCAAAATCGTCTGCGTGAGTGGAGAAATGGAAGTTGAGTAAATCAAGGAACAGTTCCAACGGCCTGAGTTTATAGAAGAAGAGGAAGGCTGTTAAACTTCCTTGGACTAACCACTGTGCTCCCTTTGGATGAAGACAACCGCACGAGACATCCTGCAGATCTTCAAGGACAAAGAGAAAGAAAAGCAAGCGAGAGGAAGCCGAGGCACGTGAGAAGGCCAAAGATCGCCCTATCTCCGGCACCACGAACACACACATCCTCTCCTTGATGTCTTCTCGGACGGTGATGAGGATCCCGGAGAATGCTCTTTGCAGAAGAGTTGCAAATGCGCAAGCATTGCACGAATCGTAATCCTTCACGAGCAAAGATTGATGGAGGGACCAGGAGAGTCCTCGAACACGGTGAAATTGATCCAATGGGAGTGATTGAGAAATCGCCATGTTGTTATTCTTGCCACCACTTCCCAGCTCACTCGGAAGAAAAGGATAAGGGTCTGGCGATGAAACCGGGATAATGGGGACCCCAGTCGAGCCAACCCCTATTGAAGGTGTTTTACCACCGCCCCAACGGCTGAACATTCAATCGAAACGGCCGGGAGTTTGGAGACGAGTGACCCCATTCAAGTCACTCGGTGGTGCGCACCGGGGAAACTCCCTCCACCGCTGCAGCAAGGTCGGAGGATCCTTTGCAGATGACTCCACAACGAATCAAGGAGGCGAAGGAGAGAAAATACAAACACAAGAAGAACAAAGAAGTTGCCATCAACGAAGCTCAGGCGATTGAGACTGTCTATGTCTCTGAGGTGCCAATCGCTCTCAAGGCTAATGACGCGTGCTGATGCGATCGAGGCACGAGAAGGAATGTACGGGAGTTAACACTGGCGATGAAAGTGCAATCCATGGGGTTGACACTCCAATGGAAGCCACCGAGAAGACCCTAAGACAAGTGACATTGTCGAAAGGGAGGACAAGGCCTCGTTCAGAGAGAGAGACTGCCGGAGGTAATGAAGGCCACGGGAGGTTGAGACTTCCGGGGTAAAGAAGTCAAGTAGAGAACATCCCTCCTTCTATCATCGACCCATCCGAAAAGGAGATAAGCGCGCTTCATGACTCCCAGGATAATCCGGATGTAACCTTTCTAGGATCGAAGGCGAAGAAGAAGCCGAGTCATCCCCAAAGATGCAGATCCAAAAGACTCAGTGCGGATGTTCCAAGCACGAGCAAGTCGATCCCAAGACTACTCGTCAAACCTTTAATTTTGATGATGAGCCACCAATGGAAATCTCATCATCGTCCGATGACGCTCGAGCAACGATAAGCCGAGGACGAGTCTACTCAATTGGAGAAAAATGAGACCAACGGTTGTTGAGGTATTGAGGCTCCAAGTTTCGGGTCCACTTCACAAAAGACCCCGGTGAGACAGAGTCCCTGCGCAGCTCCCCAAGCCGCAGGGTTCGACTCCAAAAAGAACTTCACGCGCACCGCTCATCATCGAACAAATCCCGGTTGGCGGTGATGAATCCTTTATAGAATCTTTTCCTTTTTCCCGGAGGTACCCGACCTCCATGAAAAGTCGAGAAGAACGCGCGCATGCTACCACAGACCAGCTCCCGTTTTTCCATCAGGCACCATTGTTCCGGTGATTATGATTTTGACACCGCATGGCCATCACCGCAACGGAAGAATCACCAAGTCTGCGAAGTGTTCAAGGCATTATTCACGAGATTGAACGGATGGAGAGGCATCGAGGCCTCTATGGACATGCGATCGACAATGAGAGATGCCAATCTCACCGCTGGCGATTTAAGAGGCATAACGGGAGGATCGGGAATGGTGGCAAAAGAAAAAACAATGCGTGTGGAACAAGTTAGATACTTCAGGACATTGTTCAACAAGTTGGTATGAGAGCTGAAAATCTTTGATGCAAAACGAAGCGAGAGAACATATTGAGCACATGCATGAAGCTCACATTCGAAATTAAGCTAGCTGCGTGAGCAAAACAAGAGTGATCTACAGCGTTTGGAAGAGACCATGAATACAAAATTCAGCCTTCTCATTTGAGATGAAGTGATTTCAAGCAGAGTCCAACGCTACTCGATCCGAATTTCGTCCGCATACTCGTGATCGACTCAAGACAAAACTCCACCATCGCCAGCTCGACTTCCGCTTGCAAGTCTGTTTCGGCGTTCTCTCTCCTTTGATGATGCCAAAAATGGGGAAGAGGAATACCTAAAGGCTTGAGAAGAAGGAAGCGATTCGCGAAGGAAAGTCGGTGAGGAAGTGTTGAAACAAAAGAAAGGAAAGCTTGTTAAGGGGAAGGATCGAGATGTGACCTTGATGATTGCACAAACCCCCAACAAGGTCTGTCCTGGTGACATTATCGCCAAACAAACTCCTCAGTGACTCGCCACTCCAACACTGCTATATCTATGGTGAAAAGAGAAAAACAATTGAAGCGAGGGATGAAGGAAGTGGAAGGAAGAATGGATGCCCGAGTTATGAACATCTTGAAAGAACATGGAGGCATTCCAGTGAGAGCAGAGACACTTATGCCATCTCGGATGTCGGGACGGAGCCACGATCGGTTGATGAATTTAAAACGCTCGAATCCGAAGGATACTTTGCAAATATGTATATGGCTCAAGCCTAGGACTTTATCTTGGGAAAAGGGTCTCACGTTATGTGAAGAAGTTTGACGACCAGACTACCGATCACTACTGCTGGTCACTCGCTGGTCACTTGGAAAGAAGAAGACCCCAAGACTGAAAGACACGCCGCAGGTAGAGGAAGAAGCGCGTGGTGGAGGAAGAAGCTTGAGACTAGGCCTCGCCCAAAAACATTGAATACGTAGATCCAGGAAAGAAAGGAGGAATCTTTGGGCTGGTCTTGACCAAGTAGCAAATTTGCAAGTGGCTAAAAGTAACGCCGAGTATGCAAAAAGATTAGAAGAAGAAAACAAGAGACAAACTCGGCTATGGGAGGAAAGACAGAAAGATTAAGAAGAGATGAAGGCTGCCAGGAAGGCATATGAAAAGAAAAAAAGAAAGCGGTGACGATGACAAAAAGAGAAGAAGAGAAGAAGATCTTGAACAAGATGAAAGAAAGGAGACAATGAAGGAGATGAAGTGTTGTTGTCCACCCTTCGTGTATTTTATTATGTAAATACATACAATGTAAGTCTTCAAATAAAGCTATAAATTCTTTATTTTTCTCGTGTAGACAAATATGTGCTCGATACACCTTGTAAAATGTGATTGTGTAAAAGAACGAGAATGTTATGATCAATAAAAGGATTGATTCTCACAAGCATACATTCTATGTCAATACACTATCTCGTATGTATCTTTGCTATTTGCATTTTTGAATGGTTTAAGTTTTGGCATCATCAAAAAGGGGAAATTGTTAGAAATTTATTGTTTAGATTTTGATGAATGCCATGTAAAACTTAGAATAGAAAGTTAGCACCCCAATTCTTCTTTGTAAAATGCATTGTAATAAATAGAGCCGCCAAAGCCGAGTTAAGTCGCCTACGCCCAACATGCAAGAAGACAATCAAGACTAGAAGGAAGACTCGCGAGACAAATTGAGTATGGCAAAGAAGAGTAGACGGGAACTCTATGAAGAAGCGGTGAGATGCACGGTGAGTGGAGTATCGGTCAAGTCAACTCGAGAAAAGCCAAGTCTCAAGTTGAAGTGACAGAAGAGTCATCCAATGATTGGAAGTGACTCTAAGTCACCTGGGAAAAGCAAGGAAATGCAAGTCAAGTCGAGATAATCAGTAAAAGATCCGTTGCACGAGTAAATCAAGAGATTTACTTAAACAAGTAATATCTCCATACCACCTTTCTCGGAGTGCTTAGTCCCGAAGCGTGCAAAAGGAATGAACCAATGGGAAGCACTACACCGTGTCGTAACTCAAAAGGTGAAAGAACAATTCATACGTGGAAATGGCAATTCCAAGGATCGCAACAAGACAAAACGACGCAAGTGACTTTCAAAAATAAGCCTATCTCTTCAACGGGCAAATTTTTGAAAGATCACTATAAAAGGCCGAGGAGTTTATTTGAGAATAAGAGGGACACAAGTGACAAGCGACACAAGTCACGGACACTGAACTAAAAACGTTCAAGCAATTATTAGAAAATCTGAAACATTCTCAATCCTCAAGCCTACACTATGAAGAACATCAATCCAACACTCACTGTGAAGGAAAGATAACTTCAATCCGTTGAAGAGGAAAATCTTTGAAAAATCAAGGGGTCTACATTCCACGAAGGATTGTAGGAAGGTTCAAGGTCGAACCAAGTCTTAAGCTTTTGGAGGGCTTCGTGATCAAATCCAAAGAGCTTGAGCAAGTGAGTCATGTAGTAGCGTTTGCCCTATGAAGAAGCCGAGTCGCACGAGAAGCCGGTGAGTGATCAAGGCGTCTCGATCGAGTCCCAAAGGATCAAGTCGGGTTGTGTGATCAAGACTTGTATCCGGATCTATTACCATTTTGTATACGATCATTACCTAGTGGATTCTCCGGGGAGTTGGAGAAGAGAGGAGTAGAAGAATTACCCCATCTTGAACCTCTATAAAAATTTCATTGTGTCATTTACATTTCAAAGACTTTAATTCCTGCATCTTAACTGTTTATATCTGCTGATAAATTAGCTATCCACTTGATAATTTAAGTACTAAACCAAGCACTAAATTCTTGCTTAATCAAACTTAAGGGTGTTAAGTCTTCGCTGAAAAACAAAACCATAGTTGAGTTAATTTAGAGCCAACAACTGAGTTATTCCATCGGCTCAGTTGAGTCTGTTGAGAGACTAACTCTCTTGATTGACTAAATTCATGTCCATCAAGGACACAGTTTGTGTAGTATCAACTCTGTATATTTAAAAGGACTAAATCGAAAATTTGGTAAGGTTTATTCAACCCCCTTCTAAACCTTACACTTACACCCTTGGGACCTGACAAAGAAGCAGTTTGTGGATCAAACAAGATCTGAGCACTTATTGGATCACTGTTCCATCTAACAAGAAGCGGGCGGACATCACCTTTGCGGTAGGTGTATGTGCAAGATTTCAATCTACACCAAAGGAGAACCATATGATTGCAGCTAAGAGAATCCTAAGATATTGGAAGGGATGCCAGGAAGTCGGCTTATGGTATCCAAAGGAAGGTGGATTCAAGTTGATTGGCTACTCGGACTCGACTATCTTTGGATGTAGAGTTGACAAGAAAAGTACTTCGTACATGTCAAATGCTTGAGACAGATTGGTTTCTGGTTTAGCAAGAAGCAAAACTCAATAGCAACATCCTGGTGAAGGAGTACAGTACATAGTCTGGCAAATTGTTGTGCCCAAGTCTTATGGATGAGACAACAATCGAGAGATTATGAAATTGAATAAAAAGAGATTCCAATTATATGTGATAACACAAGTGCTATTGCAATCACTCGAGAATCATGTGTTGCGTTCAAGAACAAAGCACATTGATGTCGATATCATTTCATAAGAGATCATGTTGAAAAGAAAGACATCACTTTGGAATACATCTCAACCGATAAATAGTTAGGCGACATATTCACAAAGCCATTATGTGAATCAAGATTTGAAGAACTCGAGCATGAGCTAGGGTTAATTGAGCTGAGTTGATACTCGGAAGACTCAAGGAGAAGAGATGAAACTTGAAAAGATGAACTAGCCGTATCGGAAAGTCGGTTGTATCGAGTTAGTGATGTACCGAGTCACTATATGAATAAAGAGAAGAAGATTTGAGTAAGTTAAGGAGTAAGCTGAGTTACTAATGAGCTAAGTGACAAAACGATCGTTTTTAATGAGCGGGAATGTTTTTAAGGTTAACGCGGTGTAATTATGACGGTATCAAAAAAATCGCACAACAAGCATATGATTGGATATAAATACTTTGCCGCATTAAATGCGAGAAATTAAATGCAAATTAGATGTGCTAAACTGAGTCGTTGATCTTGATCAAAATTCAAAACAAAAACATGTCCTTTCATAACCCATATATACTCTTTTGTTCAGTTTTTCTTTCTCTCACTTAAACTGTTCATCTTTCCAAAGCAAAGAAAGCAAGTATCTTTTCTCTCAAAACCCTACCAGTCTTCAAAGCAAGTTCATCGGTTTCATTCATAAAAATCATCAAATGGCACCCGCATGATTTCATTAAGCTCGTGAAGCAAATCCACACCGGATCAACCGTGGATTTGAAGAGATGATTAAGCGAGGTTCGATGAAACCCTTGTGAAGAAGATAGCTCACATTGGAATATCATATGACGTACATAGAGGTCGCTCGTTCTATGTAAACGAAGTGCGGGGCGAAGGGATTAAATCCTCACCCACTTTGCAAGGACATTCAAATCACAAAGGACCTTGCGGAGCACTTTTTGTTGTCGGAGGGCATGCCGGAGATATATGAAGCCGACGTTGATTTGGTCGCTACATGGAAGTAAGTGGCCAAACCCGGAGTGTCTTTGCAAAGTCGTCGTCTACACAATCGAGAAGAAGCTGCTGAAGGAGGATTACCATAAGCTTATGGATATCGTTGCAAAATGTGTAGACATGACTTCCCCTCCCAAGAAGAAAGCTGCCCATGCAATTTTGCAAAGAAGATAGTTGCCCTACATCAAAGAAGAAAGATGCACATGCCCCCGCAGTGAGTCACCCGCCCCGCAGCCGTGTCTCCCGCCCCTGAAAGCCGAGGAGGAGAAGGAACCTCAAATACCTTCTCTAATCATCAAGAAGAAGAGGAGGCGCCAAGCCAAGAAAGGAAGCTCCTCGGACAAAGAAAGATGCACCGCCCCCACCGCTAAGGAATCGAGAAAGCCATATCCGAACGAGAAATTCCCTAGTAACGACAAAGAGAAGAAGACTCACCAAGCATTGAGCTTGAGAAGACAATTGACTTGCCACTCATTGGAAAAGTTCTCCGAGACCGCTTTGAAGAAGTGCGATCTCTAGAAATTATTGATGAAACAACCAAGTCATTGAGGCCGATCATGCAGAGGCAAATTGAAGACCAGCTATGGACGAGAATAGCCGAGAAAAAAAAGCAATCGAGACAATGAGAATCCCCCTTTCGACATGACTATATCTCCACTGCGACAGACGCGCGAGCGTGAAGAGTAGCGAGTTTGCTACCCACCATTCCGAAAAGGGAAGGGCAACAGCAGAGGATGAAGATGATGATGTAATCATATGCTCCCATTGTACCCAGGACATCCAAAATCGTCTAAGAGCATGGAGGAAATGGAAGTCGAGTCACTCTAGTGCGATTTGAACCCCGAGTTTATTGATGAGGAAGAGAAACTCTTCAAGTTTCTTGAAGTTGACTGATCTTTGCAAGCCCACGGATGAGGATAATTGTATTAATATGCCGCAAATTCGGAAGGAAAACGAACAGGAAAAGGAGGCGAGAAGCGAGGCGAGTGAGGAAGCAGAGGCCAGTGATCACACTCATCCGCATATAGATGTTCTTTGAGAAAGTGATGAGGACATGGATCCGGTTCTTTCGCAAAGGAAAAATTTGATATGCAACAAGCCATGCGGGAATCAGCCGATGCATGAACACTAATGGCTCAAAAGCTACCTTTAAAACCGTAGGCAAGTGCACCTATCGTTTTATAGTATAGATTATTGAGTACCGAGTGTCATTCCCACGAGGATTTTAAGTACTAATAATTATCGTCTTTTTGTTATTTAATCTAGCAATCTTGAGTTTTTATTGGATGAAAAAGAAAAATAAAGAATCTAAATTAACAAATTATAATTTGTAAAAAAAATGAAGGAAGACTTTATTATAAGTGAATAACACAAAACATGAAGATTTTATTAAAAACGTACACACCTTAATCACAAATCCATTCTAGAGTTCAATACATTCAAACACTAGGAGTTTAGCTACACATGGCTTTGATAAAAGAGTATATTGCACAAGATGATTTGAATAAAATGAACATGGTGTACTTAGCTCTTGTTTAAGACCAATACAAGACTTCCTCCTTGGTTGATGATGTTGAGCTCCAAGACTTCTCCTCTAATGCTCTTCAACTTCCAACTCTACCTCTCTTTTCTTCTCTCAATGTATTTTGTTTTTTAACTTAGAGAGAATGAATCAATGAATATACAATGAATGGAATGATTCCCCCAACTCATACTCTTGGCTTTTATAGACATCATTTTTGTGCAAGAACACGTTAATAATGTCATCCTTTGTTAAACAAATGCTCCAATTCATTGTTGGGTTGGTGAATTCTTGTATTCATATGATAATTGAGGGAATATGGGGACATGTTGCAGCCAAATAGGGTGTTAAAGGTGTACAAAATTGGTCAAAAGCTTGGTTGGTGAATTTTCCATAATTTCCGCATGGAAAAGTTGCAAAACGAGGTCTCGGACATGGCCAGGTCGTCTTTGTTTAATTGTGCGCAGAACTCGTCCGACATGGGCGTGCTTCCCAACACGGCCAGGCCGTGTTTTTTGGACACGGTCGTGTTGGGGAACACGGCCAGGCCGTGTTGGAGGCTTTTTGTGCAAATATTTGAGTTTTTGGCTCCGGCGGACAAAAGGCCCCGAAATGACGCGTTTGGCTTGGGAGTTCGAGCGATTTTGCATCCTTAAACTCCCGGTATGTTTTGACATGAATCCATGGTCCGAATTTCACCAAAATTAGCCCGAATGGTCAATCTACATCAATAAAAGCACCTCGGAGTAATATGAGCTATGTACAATCAAAAATTTACAAATCTAACAATAAAATAACTCGAATTCTACTCAAATATACCCATAAAACATGCATAAAAAGACCCTTAACAAACCACCACCAACTTTGAACTTTGCTTGTCCTCAAGCAAAATATTATATCAAAAAGAGGGATTCAATAAATCACAACATACAAAAAGGTTTTTTTCAACACATTGAACGTGAATGTGATCCGTTCTTGACCTTCTCAACCCGAATTAACCATTAAGTAAAAACATAGTTTTGTAAAACGATCGATTGTCAAGAAAGATCAGTAATATCGTGAGGCATTATTCCGACTTGAAATCATCACTCTACAAATCTTTTGATAGTTATGAACAACTTCAATTCAATAACGCCCGAAAATACAAGAATTCAATAGATCATTGTAGTTAGCCTACTAGTCATATAACCAAGCTTCTTGAACTTTATTGGAATGAGAAATCAAGGAGTATTCATTCTCCTTTTTTCGTTCTTTTTTTTTGGGACCTTTCGAGACATGCTTCCACTAGGTTTATATTTTGAATTTCTGTTCAAACACTCTTAGGGTGGTTTCCCATACTCATATTCGTGTCGCCGTTTTATGTAAAAGACAAACATGGGGCTCATGAATGCTCCTAGTTACTAAGCAACAACAAATAGAGGAGTATAACCTCCATTGGTCCATTTGTTTCTTCGTTTTTTTTTCATTTTTTCTTTCTCTTTTTATTTATTCACAAGATTGGTTTAACAACTAGTTAACCACTACTAAATCATGAGTTCTCGGACGTTCATAGCCCTAAGTATCATCGTATATGCCTTAACACATCAAGTATTTATGGTGTTGGAAATCTCGTCAAAATTTATCCGAATCCACGTCAATCTATCCTAGACAATCAATTGCTTCACATTGAAAACACAAATTAACAAGTTAATATAGGTATAATCTGGGCCAAGTTATTGACTAGCAAACATTTAATTTGTTACAAAAAATAAAAAAAAATCACATCTCTTGAAAACAAACACACAAGCATTCGAAAA
Organism: Rehmannia glutinosa; assembly: GCA_016081115.2. Taxonomy (NCBI): domain Eukaryota; kingdom Viridiplantae; phylum Streptophyta; class Magnoliopsida; order Lamiales; family Orobanchaceae; genus Rehmannia; species Rehmannia glutinosa. Next base: position 69,082,850 of record CM071937.1, on the reverse strand, counting down.
TGTTATTGTACCCACCTCCAACTTTAAGATTCACATTGTCCTCAATGTGAAAGAAAGAAATGGACAAACACACACAAAACACACAAAAAGCAAAGAAATTAGAATGATATAAAAGAGGTGGAAAAAATACGACCTTACTATAATAGTGGAATCGGTGTTGAGCGACCATTGGGTTGTTTTGTACGGGACCTTCAACGGCATCGTCATACCTAATCAAAGTTAAGCAACACACAACTCGAATACCGTGAAATCTCAAATATTCCCAATTAGGACAACCAAGTAGATGCTCAAGAGTTTTTTTTTATGATTTGAAAATTACTCTAAGGACTTGTGATTATTTTGAAAGAAAATAAAATAAACAAAAATTAAAATAAATGAAAACGATTGCACACAAACATTGGGTTGCCTCTCGGGTAGAACTTCTTTAACGTCATATAGTTGGACCATTTAACCTATATGTGAAGATTTAATCGGGCGGAGCCTTGAACTTATGAAAATTTTTATGTCGTTGATCAACATTGCCACCCAAATTGAGTTTCGAGCAATTTACCTTCATAGTTCCATTTTTCTCGCACGATATTCTCAAATAGGAATTTTTCTCGTGGAAACTTTCACACACCGAACACCATATTCTTTCAAGGGTTTATTAGATGGCATTTCGGGCAAAAAATCATTTGTCCCAATCAAGTTTATAGGAAGACAAGTATCATCTATAGGATTTTTCAAAGGAATTTTAAAGATAACTTGTTCACTCCCTACTCTTAAAATAAGTTTTCCATCATGCACATCAATGAGAGATCTTGCAAAGAGCCAAAAAGGACGCCCGAGAATTAAGGGAATTTCTATATTATCATGCATGTCAAGAATAACGAAATCGATTTGGAAATACGAATTTATCAATCTTGACTAACACATCATGAATAATACATCTAGGATGTTTAATCGATTTATCGGCTAATTGAATGTACATCCTAATAGGTTTAAGTTCACTTAATCCCGCATGCTTGAATGTTTCATAAGACATCACGTTGATACTAGCTCCCAAGCCGGCTAGTGCCCTATCAACGGGTAAATCATCAATTGTGCAAGGGATAATAAAGCTTCTTGGATCATTAATTTTTGTGGTAGTTCATTGGAAGGACATTTATCATTCATTGCACATCCGATAATTTGTTAAGCTTATTTTCACTAGGAATGATGTCATTAAGATCCCTAACATGCTTTGAAGGAGGGTCAACAAATGGAATATTGGCATGTAATTGTTTGAAAGAATCAAGGTACTTACCAAATTTGTCCTCTCTTCTATCTTCTTCGGTTAGACTACGGTAAGGGATCTTGGGCTTGATCGCAACTTCCTTTTTCATGAGCTTTTCTTTGGGCATGTCATCCTCCACATATTTTCGCATGGCGGCATTGGCATAATCATGCTCATGTGGAAAAGCGATGGTGTTTGCCTTTACATGCTCCCTTGGGTTTGGCTCGATTACCCGACAAACTACCTTGTGGCCTTTCGAAATCATCTTCTAACCGCCTATTTGGTTTTCAGTTATGGATAGATGCCTCTTGATTTCTCAAGGATGTTTCCACTGCCTGGAATCGTATCATTGATTGCACAAACTTTATTATAATATCTTCCAAGTTAGGTTTAACTTGATTTGGCTGAAATCCGGAGACGTGTGTAGATCGATTGGGATTAGGTCGTGGTTGGCCTTGGTTTCCCCCAACTGAAATTAGGATGTTGTCGCCACCCAGGATTGTATGTGTTGTTGTAAGGATTACTTGGGTAATTTGCCTTGATTCCCAACGTAATTAGCCTGTTCGGCGTGAGGTATTGTGTGTGGCGATCCCGATGATTATGCAATCCTTCGCAAGTTTCACAAGATAAAACATGCGGTGGTGGTGGTTTAGGAGCCGCTAGATCGTCGATCTTTTGGGTCAAAGCTTCGACTTGTGCAACTAGTTTAACCATTGCATCGCATTATAAACACCCATTGTTCGTTAGGTTTACCTCGTATGGATTGTCATTGATAGCCATTCATGGCGATCCTCTATCGATCTTGGGCAACTTCCGGTGTTTTATTGTTCAAAGTTCCCCCGCCGCCGCATCAATCATTTGTTTTGTTGACGGAGTAGCCCATTGTAAAATGTTTGGACTTTCATCCAAATAGGAAGACCATGATGTGGGCATTTCCGCAACAATTCTTTGAATCTCTCCCAAGTGTTGTACAAGGTCTCGTCGTCTTCTTGAGTGAATGAAGAGATTTCATTCCTCAATCGTGCGATTTTGCGATGGAAAATACTTCAAAAGGAACTTTTCGCCATGATGCTCCATGTTGTGATTGTTCCCTTTGGCAAAGTATTTAGCCATTGTTTAGCCCGCCCCAAGAGTAAATGGGAATAGGCGCAAGCGGATGGCATCGTCGAGAGACCCCATTGATTTTGAATGTATCGCATATTTCAAGGAAATTTGCGATATGATTATTCGGATCTTTATCGGTAGGCCGTCAAATTGAACAAGCTGTTGTTGCACCATCCGAATGACATTTGGTTTTATTTCAAAATTATCGTCAAATAAATGGGCCTCACGATCTTAGATGACGTGTCGTCCATGGATGGTTTGGCGTAGTCGTACATAATTCTTTGTTCATCCGCCATGCCAAAATCTTTGCTTTCGTTAATATCTTCTTCGTGGTCTATATTAGTACTTTCCTGCGGGTTGCTGCGGCGGTGTCGCACTTACACATTCGACGATGAGTAGGCATGCTACGCGAGTAAATAGAGAGGATAAGTGTAATCCAAGACTACAAAGATAGATAAAAAGAAAGATGATGGTAAAATAAAAATAATAAAAAATGATTAATAACAAAAATAAAGTGTTCTTAATATTACAATCCCCTACAAAGTCAAAAAACTTGATGGCTCAAAAGCTACCTTTAAAACCGTAGGCAATTGCACCTATCGTTTTATAGTATAGATTATCGATACCGAGTGTCATTCCCATGAGGATTGTAAGTACTAATAATTACCGTCTTTTTGTTATTTAATCTAGCAATCTTGAGTTTTTGTTTGATGAAAAAGAAAAATCAAGAGATAGAAATGTGTTTGAATATAAATCCTCTAGAATGTTTTTGTGATTTGACAAGTTAAAAAATACAACCATAAGCCCTTAAGCAAAAATCATCCTATTTTAATAAAATCTCATGTTATGTGGACCGTATAAATTCCCGATTTAAGTTAAACCCTTTCTCAAGGTGAAAAACTCATAATCTCAAGTTGATTAATCAAATCTCTTTCTAGTTAAAACCCCCAAGACAAAGATTATAATGATTTGTGAATTCCCATATTAGGTTTGACCCTAATCCGGAAGATTTATGTCGCCCTATATCTAGGATTGCATGCAACTCTTTTCACTTATATAGGTTCTATTTCACCATGAATCTCTCGATTTCCTAGATTAAAAATAAACTTCAAATAATATTGCGCGTATATCAATTCGAATGAATAAAGCATAATATAAGTGAATCACACAAAACATGAAGATTTTATTAAAAACATACACACCTTAATCACAAATCCATTCTAGAGTTCAATACATTCAAACACTAGGAGTTTAGCTACACATGGCTTTGATAAAAGAGTATACTACACAAGATGATTTGAATAAAATGAACATGGTGTACTTAGCTCTTGTTCAAGACCAATACAAGACTTCCTCCTTGGTTGATGATGTTGAGCTCCAAGCCTTCTCCTCTAATGCTCTTCAACTTCCAACTCTACCTCTCTTTTCTTCTCCCAATGTATTTCGCTTTTTAACTTAGAGAGAATGAATCAATGAATATACAATGAATGGAATGATTCCCCAACTCATACTCTTGGCTTTTATAGACATCATTTTTGTGCAAGAACACATTAATAATGTCATCCTTTGTTAAACAAATGCTCCAATTCATTGTTGGGTTGGTGAATTCTTGTATTCATATGATAATTGAGGGAATATGGGGACATGTTGCAGCTAAATAGGGTGTTAAAGGTGTACAAAAGTGGTCAAAAGGCTTGGTTGGTGAATTTTCCATAATTTTCGCATGGAAATGTTTCAAAAAGAGGTCCCGGACAAGGCCATGTCGCCAACACGGTCAGCCGTCTTTGTTTAATTGTGCAGAACTCGGTCCGACATGGCCGTGCTTCCCAACATGGCCAGGCCGTGTTTCGACCTGGACGTGTTGGGAACACGGCCAGTCGTCGTGTTGGGGAACACGGCCAGGTCGTGTTGGAGGCTTTTTTGTGCAAAAATTTTGATTTTTTGGCTCCGAACACGACCGAGTAAGTTTGCTCCATCCGACTTGCGGCAAGTCTTGGTGAGGATTCGACCCCGGGTCACGGAGAGCATGAACGAACGATTCGTGCAGCCCTTTAAAGAAGAAGAGATTGTCAAAGCTCTTAAAGAAATGCACCCCTTCAAGTCCCCAGGACCCGATGGTATGAGCCCTGTTTTCTTTCAAAAATTTTGGCACATTGTAGGAAAAGATGTTACTCACTCTGTTCTGAATTTCTTGAATCATAGACAATTTTTTCCTGAAACTAATTACACTCACATTGTACTCATCCCCAAGATTAAAAATGCTCGTATGGTCTCGCAGTTCCGCCCTATTAGTTTGTGTAACGTCGTTTATAAACTTGCTTCCAAAGTCATTGCGAATAGAATCAAACCGTTTCTTCCTACAATAATCTTGGAATCACAATCGGCTTTCATCCGGGTAGCTTATCACCGATAACATTCTTGTGGCTTATGAAACTCACCATTTTATGAAAAACAAAAGAAAAGGAAAACAGGACTTATGTCTATTAAGCTCGATATGAGCAAAGCTTTCGATAGAGTTGAATGGTCATTTCTTCTTACTGATTATGAAAACTCTTGGTTTTTGCGACTCTATCATCAATCTTATAAAGTTTTGCATCACTCTTGTATCGTTTTCCTTTCTTTTGAATGGCAAAGAATTCGGGCGTCTCACTCCTCAAAGGGGTATTCGCCAAGGCGACCCATTATCCCCTTATCTGTTCATCATTTGCTCCGAGGTTTTTTCTTGTATTTTACAGGACTTACAATTGGGAGACAAAATCCATGGAATTTCGGTTTGCAAACGAGGACCCCGTATCTCACATCTCTTCTTCGCAGACGACACTCTTCTATTTGGCCAAGCCACACGGGACGAAGCGCTCAATTTAAAATTTGCAATTCATCTCTACGAGAAAGTCTCGGGCCAGCTTATCAATAAGGACAAGTCGTGCGTTTATTTCAGCCCAAATACCAAACCGGAGCTCATCTCTGATATCCTGAATATCTTGGAAATGCCACAGGTGACTAACCATGGAAAATATTTGGGGCTCCCTTCCTTTGTGGGCAAGAGCAAAAAGGAAGTGTTTGCGAGTATAAAGGATAAAATATGGAGCAAACTTAACGGGTGGAAGGAAAAGAAGCTGTCACATGCCGGAAAAGAGACCCTTATAAAATCATCATACGTGCTATTCCGAGGCGTTAAGCTATGTCATGTTTTAAAATCCCGGAAAATTTCTTGGATGATATTCAGCGCATGGTGGCAGCCTATTGGTGGGGAGATTCGCCGGATAAAAAAGGCTACATTGGAACACTTGGGACAAGTTATCTACCAAAGCAAATCTACAGGGGGTTTAGGATTCCGAAATCTCAAAGCCTTTAATTTGGCTATGCTCAGTAAACAAGCTTGGAGGATCCATACCCACCCCTCCACCCTTCTTTCTCGTGTGTACAAATCGATCTACTTCCCCATTGTGACTTCCTCCATGCTACTCAGGCAACCCCCTCATGGTCTTGGCGGAGTATCCTAAGTAGTAAGGTTATTATCTCGTTGGGCACTCGCCGCCTCATAAGATCGGGAAATTCCACAAAAGTTTGGCTCGACCCATGGCTCCCTCATATCTCAAACCCTTTTGTCCGCGATCACCGCAATACCTTCCTACAAGCGCTATTGTAGCCTCCATCATTGATCAATCAAGCAACAATGTATGGAATGAAGCAATGATTCAAACCATTTTCACCGATGAATAAGCTAAGCTTATTATGTCCATTCCTCTTCCCAACCCGCCTCACCGATATCCGCAATTTGGTGTCTCACGAAAAATGGGAAATATTCAGTTAGATCCGCCTATCATGCATATCCGGACTCGGACATTACGCCCTCGGTTTCGCTCCCAATGCTAGTTCAAGCTCGCCCAAATCGCCCTGGAAACACCTCGGAAGATGAAAATTCAACCCCGTGTCAAACACTTTCTATGGCGTTGTTGCACATCCACTATTGCTACGTCGGATAACCTCGCTCGTCATCACATTATCGGCTCGGACACTGCAGTATTTTCTCATCTCGGGATAATTCTCGCCGCATGACGTGTTTTTCTTTCCTCGCCTTTTGCGCCAATGTTTGGAGATGCTCGGGTTTGTCCGAGTTTATAGCTACTTTCCAAAGAGCAGATTGGCGCCTATGGCTCCATGACTTGCTCACCCACTCACCGGACAGCCCAGTGGACCTAATTGCTATCATTTGTTCGCTCATTTGGTACCATAGGAACAAATGGAAATTTGAAGGCATTATCCTTAACCTCAACGGCTACCAGTACTCTCTGCTAGTTGCATGTTAAGAGACTTTCAATCGGCTCATCTCGGCCCGAGCGTATATCTTCTCTCGCTCGCTTCACATCCACTCTTGGCAACCATCAACACGGCCACTCTCTTTATGTTGATGGCGCGATCTCCTTATCCAAAAATTGCGCCGGTGTTGGTGTGGTTCTTATCGGCCCGGTGGAAACTTGAGCTCTGGTATTTCTAGGAAATTTGCGGGGATTACGAACTCGAGGAAGCGGAATTTTTGGCTATCGAGAAGCCTTTAAATACGCATACCTAATGAAGCTCCATGCTTTTTCAATCTTTAGTGATGTTGTTCTTTGTCATCCTTGCTCTCCATGGTGAAGCTACTTGCAATATCCGTTGCCAACCATTACTTGATGAAATCAAAGGTCTACAACTCTCGCTACCAGCTACGGATATTTTGGATACGGAGAGACTCGAACTTTTGGCACACTCTCTTGCTTTTCACGCAAAAAATATGGATTTGTTGTACTTTGTTTGGGATGATCCCACCACTTGTTCAATCAATCGTCATTTGGACATTTTCAAAGACCGTTAAATGAAGTTTTGTTTTTAGTTTCAAAAAAAAAAAAGAAGTTTAGCTACACATGGCTTTGATAAAAGAGTATACTACACAAGATGATTTGAATAAAATGAACATGGTGTACTTAGCTCTTGTTCAAGACCAATACAAGACTTCCTCCTTGGTTGATGATGTTGAGCTCCAAGCCTTCTCCTCTAATGCTCTTCAACTTCCAACTCTACCTCTCTTTTTTCTTCTCCCAATGTATTTCGCTTTTTAACTTAGAGAGAATGAATCAATGAATATACAATGAATGGAATGATTCCCCCAACTCATACTCTTGGCTTTTATAGACATCATTTTTTTGCAAGAATACATTAATAATGTCATCCTTTGTTAAACAAATGCTCCAATTCATTGTTGGGTTGGTGAATTCGTATTCATATGATAATTGAGGGAATATGGGGACATGTTGCAGCCAAATAGGGTGTTAAAGGTGTACAAAAGTGGTCAAAAAGCTTGGTTGGTGAATTTTCCATAATTTCCACATGGAAAAGTTGCAAAAGAGGTCCCGGACAAGGCCATGTCGCCCAACACGGCCGTCTTTGTTTTGACCGCAGAACTCGGTCTAACATGGTCGTGCTTCCCAACATGGCCAGGCCGTGTTTTTGGACCTGGACGCGTGTTGGGAACACGACCAGGCCGTGTTGGAGGCTTTTTGTGCAAAAATTTTGATTTTTGGCTCCGCGAACACGACCGTGTTGCCCAACACCCTGGTGTTGGACCAAAAAGGCCCCGAAATGACGCGTTTGGCTTGGGATTTCGAGCGTTTTTGCATCCTTAAACCCGGTATGTTTTGACATGAATCCATGGTCCGAAATTCACCAAAATTAACCCGAATGGTCAATATACATCAATAAAAACACCTCGGAGTAATATGAGCTATGTACAATCAAAATTTACAAATCTAACAATAAAATAACTCAAATTCTACTAAAATATACCCATGAAACATGCATAAAAAGACCAGTATTAAGCACCGGTGATGGAAGGACGTAAGAGTCTTCCAAATCACAATTTGAGATCGATCCGTTGGGAGTGGTATGCAATGATCGCCCGCGATTATTGCCGCAACCACTTCCCGATTCACACCGGAAGGACGGATCTAAGGGAAATGGCGATGAAACCGGGAACTTGGGGACCCAAGTTGAGCCAACCCGTGTTGAAGGTGTCGTGCCACCACCCTGCATTTGAACACTCAAAGGAAACAGCCGTGAGTCCTGGGAGCGAGTGACCCCAACTTAAGTCACTCAACGGTAGTGCGCCGGAGGGGGAAACTCCCTCCACGGTAGCTAGGTTGAATGATGATGTAGATGACTCCACCATGAATCTAGGAGGCGAAGTGGAGAAGGAACAAGAAAAAGGAAAGTTGTCCAAGTTGTCACCGAAGCTCGGATAGTTAAGACTATCTCATTTGAAGTGTCAATCGCTCTGCAGCCGAGGCGTTCGATGCGATCGAGGCACATGATGGATCTCGCCCTGGGAGTTAACACTTTGGGCATCGAAAGTGCAATCCACGAGAGTTGAGACTCTGTGGATGTCACCGAGAAGACCATAAGACAGTTGTACTGTCGAAGGGATTTACAAGGCCCCAATGCCGTTGGACTGTAGGAGGTAATGAACACCTAAGGGAGGTTGAGACTTCCCTAGGTAAAAATCAAGGAGATAAGAGCATTCCGCAAAACATTATTGCTCATTCGGAGAAGGAGATCGGCGCTCTTCATGACTCCCAGGATGATCGATACAACATTCCGGGATCCGCAGATGAAGTGAATCAACCCCTGCTAAAGAGGATTGGTGAGGATGTTCCACCAAAATGCGAGCAAGCGAGAATTCAAGGCTGCTCGACAAACTTTCAATTTTGATGATGAGCCAAATCCTCAAGTCTCATCATCTTCCGATGACGCTACTGATACGGCCGAGGAACAGTCAACTCAAATGGAAAAACCAGCTGAGATCGAAGAAGCTGTTAAGACAGTGAGGCTTAGCCATTTGGGTCAATACAATCGATCAGAGGCCCAGTGAATCACGACCAAGCGCACGAGCTTCGAGCTACCGCAGAGACCACCTCGCGCACAATATCTCAAGTGCGAGATGATGCCTATGAAGAAGTTTTCCCTTTCTCTCAGAAGCGCTTTCGTGCTTGAATAAGCGCAAGAGAACAGAGGCTCTACACCGTCCAAGAAGACCCTATAATCCCTACTTATACGATTATGCGATTGATTTCAATTTCGATCAGAGTGGCGGTGACTCAAGTCGATAATTTGAGATCGCGACATCTTCAAGAAAATCGTGAGGAGATTGAGAAAATTGAACGGCACCAAGCCTCTCTCGACATGTGATCGACAGCGAGAGACGCCACTCTCACAGCGAGACTTAAGAGGAGTGGTGGTCGAATAAAAGAATGGTCTCAACAAACAGAGTGCCATGCGTCTCGGCGAGTTCGATATTTCAAGGCACTATAAAACCGCATCTTTGATATGGAGGTCGACAATGCGATATGAAGCGAGGATGCAGACATATATGGAGAGATTACATGCCTCTCATACAATCGAGATGGAATTGCTGCATGAATTTCATCGCAAAGAACCTCGCGCATAGAAGAGAACATGAATGCCAAGTTCAGCCTCCTTATGGCCGAAATGAAAGCGAGTGGCAATGAGTCCAAAGCCACCCGCTCGAGTTACGAACAAGATACTCGCGCCCGATTCCAAACAAAATTCAACTATCAAGAGTGGACTTCATGCTTGCCGGTATGTTCCTATGTGTTCCTCTCTCCTTTGATGATGCCAAAAGGGGGAAGAGCAATACCGAGAAAATGCTTAAGGGGATGGTTGGTGAGAAGGAAAAGGAAGCATTTGCCGGGTTGAAGAAAGATACTGATTGTTGAGAAGAGGAAGGAGAAGGGTAAAAGGTTTGTTGAGGGGAAAGGTCAAAAGATATGACCTTAATGCTTGCGAGAAACCCTCGGCAAGGTCATATCACAGTGCCATATCCGAAAGTGTTGATCCCAGGAAGCGTGCAAAAGGAATAAACCAATGAGAGGTAGTGCACCTCGTGTCGACTACGAAAAGTCGATCATTCATTTAATATGAGGAAATATCAACATCGAGGATCGCAACAAGACAGGCCAACGAACACAAGTGACTTTTAAAAATCAGCCTATATCTTCAACGGGGAGATTTTTGAAAGATCACTATAAAAGGCCGAGGAATCACTTTGAGAAAAGGTAACCTTGACCACCGAACCACGAGCAATCAAGCATTTATTCACACTTTGTAACCTGCAAAATATTCTCAAGTTATTCAAGCAAATTCTCAAGCCTAAATTTGAAGGAAATCGATCCAACACCAAGTTTTGTGAAGGAAAGACAACTTCAAACTGTTGAAGAGGAAACTTTTGAAGAATCAAAAGGGGTCTACATTCCAAGGAGGATTGTAGAAAGGTTCAAGGTCGAACCAGAGTCTCAAGTTATTGGAGGGCTTCGTGATCAAATCCAAGAAGCTTGAGCAAGTGAGCTGAAAAGCAAAGCAAAGCCCGCCCTGTGAAGAGTTTGAGTCGGACGAGAAGCCACCGGGTTTGTGTGACCAAGGCATCTCTAGGACCGAGTCCCAAAGGATCAAGTCATTTGTGTGATCAAGACTTGTATCCGGGTGATAACCACTTTGTACGATCAATACTTAGTGGATTCCTCCAGGAGTTGGAGAAGAGAGGAGTAGAAGAATTACCCCATCTTGAACCTCTATAAAAATTATTGTGTCATTTACATTTCAGCATTTTTATTTCTGCATATCATTTTATATCTGTTGATAATTTGCTATCCAACCGATAATTAACAAAGTGCTAAAACCAAGTGTTTAAAACAAAGTTAAACCAAATTCAAGGGTGTTAAGTCTTCCATTTGAAAATCTCATCACGGCCCAAGTTAAGGTTTAGACTAACAAGTTTGAGTTATTCTATCATGACTCAATCGAGTCTGTTGAGTGGCTAACTCATTTGGTTAACTAACTTAAATTGTCCCTCAAGGAATTAGTTTGTGAAATTAACTCGGCATTATTTTAAAGGACTAAAATCGAAAAGTTGGTAAGGTTTATTCAACCCCCCTTCTAAACCTTACTCACACCCCTTGGGACCTACAATATTCATTGTATTTTGTTCAATGATAATATCATGTAAGTATCATGTTTCGGGTTCAAAATATCCTAACCATATTTCATCTACTAAGAAGTTTAATTTTAATTTTGCAAATTTTATTTTAGGATCAAACTACACGAGTGACATTTGCTATATATAAAAAATAATTTAATAAAAAATATTACATTTATAAGATTCAATTTTAATTAAATAAAAATAATAATTTGGATTACGTGTAACGCATGTACACCTAACTAGTAATTAATAAACTTCCGAGCGAAAAATCATAGTTGAGTTATATTACTTAAATGAAACTTATGGCTTCAAAGCTAAAGCATTTTAATGGTACTTGAACAAATGGCGGCAATGAGAACTCCTCGACAAGAGATTTGCCTATAAGACGCCATAAGGACCGGCAAAAGTAACATTTAGACCACCGGTTGGGCCATGAGGGCCATCAACATAATTGATATAAGAGCGGATAAATTTACCATATCAAAGTGCCCATGCAAGATGTTATTATAGACTAAGTATTTCATAGTCAATCCCCGAGGAATACGACATTGCTTGCCATTATTCTATAAACTACACCGTACACTTAGGTTGTAATCTCCAAAAAAAAAATTGGCGAACAAGTTTTTGGCCCGGTGTCGGGATTTAAAGATTCTACTTAGATATAGTAATAAGTAGTTCAATCTTAATTTAAGCATTTTTAAATATGTTTTATTTTTTGATTTTTTGAATTTTATTTTATTTTATTTTATTTCTTCTTCGGTTCTAACATTGTTTTTGTTAAGTGCGGATAGTGAATTATTACGTGTTCCGGATCTACTTAACCAATACCCATTGATTTGGAAATCGAGGAAACAATGAAAAAGAACTAAACAAATATCTAAAGCAATGGCAAAATGAGGACTAATCAGAATGTCGTGAATAAAGAATCAATGAGTAGCGTCCACTGTGCGACGCTCAGACCGAATAGTGGAAAGGCCCGAGAAGGGCAATTAGGGACTACTTCCCGGTAGGAGGTAAGTCGACTTATGGGGGTGTGGCCCGTCTGCCGATCAATGCAAACAACTTTAAACTAAAACTGCACCGATTCAGGATGGTGTCACAAAATCGTTTCGGGCAGAGCCGTAACTAGAAGAAATTCACATATATAAGAAAATCTCTACGGAAGACATGGAATAGCCCAAGTAAGTAGAAAGCACTAATGGGTGACCAAAGCGCTTAGGAAGGATAGATTCACTCTTTTCCTGCTAATCAATCTTGATTCAAGTACAAGCAATGATATTTGAGGATCCAAACGTTCATCTCATGCAATTTTTAGAAATGCGACATCTTGTTAAGATGAATGGTGTTTCCGAAATATCATTCGATCGACCTTTTTGCATTCTCTCCGCGAGATAAGGCTAAGGGATGGTTATGCTCTCTAACACCACCAAGTTAGATCAATGAACTAAGTCAATGGTTTCTAGCCAAATACTTTCCCCTAGTAAAACGTTGTAATTGAAATCAAATCGTCCGATTAGGCGGTTAGATTGAGCCATTATTTGAGGCATGGGATAGATTTCAAGAATCGATAAGTAAGTGCCCTTAACATGGATCTCCGACTACCAACAGTCCAAAGTATTTTTATAATGGTTTGAGTGGGAATACGAGAACGATTATAGATGTTATGGGGTGCACTATTAGGGAAATATCCAAGGGAGGCACTAGAAATCAAGTTAGAGTAGATGGCAAATAATAGTTACCAATGGTCATCGAGAGATCCGAGGATAGACATATCGCAGTAAAGTCGGGATGAGGATAAGATAGCCATACTCACGAGAATAAATATCAATGATACGTATGAAATCGGATGACATGCAAAGAAGTAACTTCAAGAGAGGCAGCAATTGTTGTGGAAGAAGCAAATTTTGTGGGACAAGCAAGGCTACAACAACTACAAATACTCACCAAAATCTTACTATAATCCGGGGTTGCCAAAGGAATGAAACTATCTCTAGAAGAGATGTTAGCTTCATTCATCGAGAGAAACTCGAGCTCGACTAAATCAGGATGAAGCCAAGATAGACAGAATCGAGGATCGGTAACTCAATTAAATACTAACATGAATGATAAATTGAAACCTTTGAAAAATCGGGTGGGGCGATTGCTACATCAATACACGGCTAGCACCGAAAGGCAAATTCTGAAAAATATGAGGATAGATCCGGAAGAAAGCAGTGTCAATCCATTCGTGAGAAGTGGAACAAGTTATGAAGGTCCAAAGATGCCAATTGAACAAGAAATAGAAATAATCGAGGAGCGGTGACACAAGAATGGAAGAAGCGCACCACCATTAGTGGAAAAACAAAAGGTAAAATTTGCCCCAACAATTGCAAGAATCGAGGTATCTATCCCTTTCTCGCAAAGGTTTAAAAAGAAATTGGATGATCAATTTATTAAATTTCCGGAAATTTTCAAGAACAATCAAATCAATATACCATTTAGGATGCTTTAGAATAAATGCCAAATTATGCTAAATTTCTTAAAGATATCATGGCAAAGTAAAAAAATCTCGAATATGAAACGGTGAAAAACCGACAGAGGAGTGCGGTGTAGGATCCCGGGAGTTTACGATTCCTTGTGTAATAGGGGGTACAACATTTAATAAAGCACTATGCGACTTAGGTGCGAGCATTAACTTGATGTCCTTATCAATATTTGTAAATTGGGATTAGGCGAAGTAAAGCCTACGACAATTACCCTACAATTAGCAAATCATTCGATAACATGTCCAAAAAGGGTGATTGAGGATGTTTCCGTAAAGGTAGACAATTTCATCTTTCAGCAGACTTTATTGTGTTGGAGATGGAAGAAGATTGAGAGGTTCTATTAATTGCGGGAAGACCATTCTTGGCCACAGGTAGAGCATTAATCGATGTGCAAAAAGGTGAAGTAAATGATGAACACATATTATTTTTGATTTACAAAGCTATGCAATTTCATGAAAACGTCGAACATTGCAACATGATTGATGTACTAACCCCATGCATGGAAGTTGAGGTTGAACAAGTTGTGATGAAAGACGCGTTGGAATGGTGCTTAAGTCACTCACTAGAGTCCTAAGGTATGTGTTTTGATATTACTAACAATGAGGTAATCGGCGGAGGAGAAAATACCGAAAAACAAAGATCCTGGACATCCCACACGGGCGTGTGGAGCAACACATCCTAGACATCCCACACTTCAAGATGGACATGGATGCGAGATGGCAAAGCTATTCATCAAACCGGATATAGAGCCCTCATTGGATCTTTGCTCTACCTAACAAAGAAGCAGCCTACGGACATCACCTTTGAAGTAGGTGTATGTGCAAGATTTTAATGCACAAAAGAGAGCCACATGACTGCAGCTAAGAGAATCCTAAGATATTTGAAGGATGCCAGGAAGTCGAAACTTATGGTATCCAAAGAAAGGTGGATTCAAGTTGATTGGTTACTCGAGACTGGACTATCTTTGGATGTAGAGTTGACAGAAAGAGTACTTGGTACATGTCAAATGCTCGAAAATAGATTGGTTTCTTGGTTCAATAGCTTCATCCACGGTGCAGAGTACATATCTCATATCTGGGCGTTGTTGTTCCCAAGTCTTATGGATGAGACAAAGCAACGGTGAGAGACTATGATATTGAAGAAAGGGAGATTCCAATTATGTGTGATAACACTAGTGCTATTGCAATCACGAGAATCATGTGTTGCATTCAACTAATAAATAACCGAGTGCTAAAAATCTAGTGTTTAAAACAAGCATAAATCAAATCAAAGGGTGTTAAGTCTTCTCAGCCGAGTTATACTATTAATAGCTCTATCGAGAGTGTGTTGAGTGGGTAACTTAGCTCAAAAGCCAACTTAGTTGTCTATCAAGGACACGATTGTTTGACTCAACTATGTTCAATAATTTTTAAAGGACTTCAAATCGAAAATTTGGTAAGGTTTATTCAACCCCTCTTCTAAACCTTACTTCACACCCCTTGTGACCTACAAGTCGAACATTGCAACATGATTGATGTACTAACCCCATGCATAGAAGCCGAGGTTGAACAGGTTGTGATGAAAGACGCATTGGAATGGTGCTTAATCCACTCACTAGAGTCCCAAGGTATGTGTTTTGATATTACTAACAATGAGGTTATCGATTTTGTGCTTGCCTTAGAGTCGTGAGAGGAGAAAATACCAAAAATAGCGTCCTAGACATCCCACACAGGCATGTGGAGCAACACATCCAGGCCGTGCGGCATTTTGCCTCCAAAGCACACGACCGTGTGGAAGGACACGACATTGCTACAACTTTAAGGTTGCAAACCCAAGTGCGGAGTTGTCTCAAGTAATAAATTTTCGTGAGTCCGAGGTCGATCCACAGGAAGATTATGTAAGCTTGCAGAGAATATTTTTCTTTGAGAAATAAATAGATGTATTTTACACTAGTAAGAAATATTTTTTACGATAAATTTGAATAATAAAATTATTGAGGATAGAGATTCACTCTTGATTTTGGATAAAGGAATGATTATATTTTCTTACCTTATCAATAACTACTATTAGAATCCATACACCACGAAGGTTCCAATAGGAAGATATTCTAAATATAAATCATGTAATAAGGTGAACATGTTTTATTACCAATTATAATTCATCTCATAACGTCAATACTTGTTTATAGACTCAAGTATTCATGCATTCTTTTGTCTACAACAAATCAAGGTATCCACGTTAGTAGTCGATTGAAGTAAAACCGGACATTTAACTAAATGGAACCAAGTATTTATTGTGCCAATAGAATGCATAAATCAAGAATACCACAAAACAAGAAGGGTATAATCTAAAAGATAAATTGATGATCAAAACAATAAAATTTAGTGTAAAGCCTTCTTCTCCATCAAGAGTTTCACTCTATTCCTCAACAAAATAAACTTAGAAAGACATAAATTAAGTAGAGAAAACAAGATATTGCATGAAAACTAAAGAAAGCATTTTTTATGAAATACTAGAAAAACTACTATAATATAGGAAAACAACAATGAAACCTCTTTGAAACTCTAACTTTCTATACAAACTTGTGTGTTTAGCAAGTTTAAATGACCACTATTTATAGGCAACACAATAATTCCTTTTGGAATTATTTTATTTTTAATTTTCAAGATAATTGAGAAAATGCTGAAAATTTGACACCAATTTCAACTCCTCATTTGTCCGATCTTTTAGGAAAGGATTCTTGTTGATTCATCTTGATTTTCTTTAACAAAACCATTCTCACATGTCTTGGCTGTATTCCCCACTGATTTGAATGAATTCCAAGCACTATAGGCCAAGATATGGTGTAATAAGTGTGGAGTGGTAGGCTCGGGATTATGACAAAAGAAATAGGTATTGTATTTGTAAAAATACTTGCCGACTGAATTAGACTTTGGAGTCTTCATCGAGTTGTATACAAATGAGGTATAAATACTCAGTAAAAATTTCAGCACCATAACACCTGTGGTCTTGAGTGATGCCCAAAATACGAACCTTGATCAAGTCTTGACAGAAAATGAGTCTCTTCAAATTTCAAATTGTGATGAACTTTTGATCCAAGAAAATATCAATCCAAACTTTGATTTAGGCTTTACTATCTCTAAATATTTGTAGAAGAATATATTGTGAATCCATATCTTCAAGAATCATCCCTAAATCATGCCGGAATTGAAAGTTATGCGCATTGATCCGAACCCGCATTAAAAATGCATCCAACTACAATTTTGTGTTGATTTCCTATTTTATTAATAACATATAATAATACTATAAATTTATATCATTACTAATATTAATAAAGTAAAATACTATTATAAACCAAAAGTAATTGTATATTTTTTAACGCTCATCACACCCCAACTACCTTTATTACTAGTCCCTAGTAATTAAAGCACACAAAATTCAAAAGAAATTTTTATGAACATGGCATGATATTATTTTTTTAACAAAAACTTGTGAAATTGTCTAATCAAAAAAGTTTATTGTCAATCATCATAGATGCTATCAAGATTAAATATATTTTTATATAATTATTTTTTATAGAGAATAAATATTGTATATATATATGCACAAAAACCACCATTGCATTCCGCAAAACCAGGATACATAAACTTCAAATTTAATCATGAAAAAGCCTCAACTCCATATCCTCACGGGTTAGTATTTATCATTTAAACGGTAAGGTGTTCACTCATGGAGTTGGAAAACAGTTAAACTCTCAAGGAAATGGCCAATAAAATTTAGGACAAGCATTCAAACCAAAATTGAGCGTAAGATAGGTAGTTATAAATTTTGAAATACCTAAATTTGAAATACTCAAAATATGTTTCAAATTTCATTGGTTTAGAATGGTAAACAAAGTTTCTTTTAATAAGTTGGAGAATCTTGATTGGAATGAGGGATAGATTTCAAAGAAGTTTGAAAAATATTGGGTTCGAACCCTGGTCAATACCTTTATAAAGGGCGAGTAACACCACTTGAGATATAAGGTAGTGGTAATGGCAAACAAAGTAATAATATGCATTTTCTTTTCTTTTCTTTTTTTTTTTTTTTCTTTTTCTTTTTTTCTTTTTTTATCCATTTTTTCTTTTTTTCTTTTTCACTTTTTTTTCATCTCGTACAACATGACTTTACATGATAATATATATATCAATGAGAAATACTCATTACAAATTTTGTAATGGAGTATTGTAATAGAAATTGAAAATGTAGGTATTAACCAAATCATTTCTCCACATGGTAGGTAGACATATATTTATGTATTTGAGATCACAACATAACTATTTCAAATTACCAATTAAAGTTCGAATGCTTGTTTTCTCAAACTCACCACTTATTCACAAAAGATGTGTGAATATTGAAAATAAAACACTTTATCATGATCAAACTTTCAGTTATATGTATCACAAACAATCTCTCCACAAAGCCTAGAATGTGCATAAAATAATTTCTTCTCTTTTTCTTTCATTTTTTAATCAAGATAGCATCATTGAATTCAACAATAAAGTTGTTTTCATGTTTGATAATTCACAAATTTTTTAAACAAAATACAACATGCCATGTTTTGAAAAGAAAAAAACACAACATCATAATAGAGATGTGTCTCAAGAACATCAAAATGACATTCTTTACTCGCCATCGTTTTTATATATATATATAAAATCACACATTGCAAACTAGAAAAAAATTACCAAAAATAATATCAATTATCCGTTCCCCCAACTTATCTAAAATATTATCCTCAATGTCAAAAATAAATAGGAAAGTAAGGTTTAGAAGATATTACCCGATGTATGGCTTATTGAAATGAAACGGAAAAATACAAGAGTAGTTATACCCGTGAAAGATAAATCTCACAACGCCGTCAGAGACAAATCCAATATGCGTTTTTTACTTCTATCCTCGGACAAACAATATGAGCCACTTTTGGATCAGGTTCAAGAACAAATGTTTGGAGTTGATCAATTAGTTTACTTGGTGTTTTTGCACAAATTATGATTCGTCTAGCAGACAGTGAAATAAAGTCTTTCTCTACAACATAATCTATGAAAGACAATAAACCATCAAAGAAACCATTAACATTAAGAATACCTATAAGCTTTTGGTGAATGTTGAGTTGTGCCCAGGAGATCACTTGGAATAACTCCTCCAGTGTACAAAACCACAGGTATGGTGATAAAGGCATCTGCATTATGCATCATATTCACCATTCGGTCTTGCATGTTTGATACTCTTAACTCATCTCCAATGGTTTGACCGGTGATTTGTCAGACAACTAATGGTTTTGAGATAACTCCTAAGACTCGACTCCTCCCAAATAGCGAGAACCAGCAACACGCCCCCATCAACTCAAAACTACCTCCCGTATACTAAGTTAATATGTTTTTCTGCTAGAAATTTACCGAGATTATCACCGCCTCAAGAAAACAACCGTCTTTCCCAGGATTTGCACCACGAATCACAAAGAACACGCTTAATTCTACAGGAATAAGAACTCTTCATTTTTTATATATATATTTTTTCTCTTTTTTTTCGATACAAACCGAATGGTGTAAAAGAACGGGTGAATGCAACGCTATTTATTGAGGTATGAACAAGGAATGCAACAAGAGATATAATTATTGGAACTTTTATTTTGTCAAAAAGTTTGAAAATAAAGACAATAAAGTCAAAATAAAATTCTAGCATGTGAATGAACGAGAAAAGTAGTTGTGATTGTGGCTCACATCTTCCTCCGGTTTTACATCCAGAAACGGCTTAAACGCCCTCTATGGGTCGGGATATGCTTCACATCCAATTTTCTTATAAATTGGCAAACAGGGTCTTTTAACGCCGATTCCCAAGAAAAAGTTCACGTTCTTCTCGAAATTGGAGCCATAATCGGAGAATTTCACGATGCACAAATCCACAAGGATGCGTATCAAAAGTCCATAGGATGTTATCTAAAGACTCCTTACTCAGTCCATCCTTTATTAATTGAATTTTGTCCTCTCGATTTTGGAAAAACCATACCTAAAGAACGACATCGTGTGTCACAAGTCCATCTAGCTCACATTTGTGACAAACTTGCATTCTTTTGGCCCTTCGTTTTTTTTTTTTTTTTTTTTTTTTGAATATGAACTTTTTCCAACACCAGGCAAGCATTTAATAGAGAAAAATGAAAATTCTCCCGCTAATCTTACATTTGCTTCAATTATCCAACGTACGTCTTCCGGAATGCCTTTATTCATAAACATTCTTAACCTTTCAAGCCTGGCTTTATATATTTCTAAAATTTCAATTTTGTGAAGAAAATAGAATCGCTTTTTGAGAGTAGGGGAATTCTTTTATCTATTTGTTTTTTGAATCCAAATGAAAGAGAATGAGAAAACAAAATTATGTACAAATATCATTGTTTGTGGGAAATCGATGAGTCCGACTTAATCGTCACGAGTACCGTTATCCGCCATTTGACCGGGAAAACAAATAATTAAACACTACAAAACACACACACACATTTATAAGAAACAAATATGTTCACTAATTATAACAAGGATTATAAAGAAAAAGAACTTCCTCTGGAAGGAATTGATTTTCTAGAAAAGCTTGATTTAAGTCTTTGTCCATTAACTTTGAATGCATTACCATTTCTAGGATTCTCAATGTCAATGACTCCATACGGATATATATTTTCACAATAAAAGGACCATTCCACCTTGACCTTAATTTTCCAGGAAATAAATGCAATCTAGAATTATAAAGCAAAACCTTTTGACCAATCTCAAATGTTTTTCTTGTAATTTTATTATCATGAAATTCTTTGATTCTTGCTTTATGAATTTTTGAATTCTCGTATGCATCATTTCTCAATTCTTCTAACTCATTGATTTGCAATTTTCTCAATTGTGAAGCATCGTCAAGATTGAAGTTAAACATTTTAATTGCCCAATAAGCTTTATGTTCAAGTTCCACGGGTAAATGGCAAGGTTTTCCATAAACTATTCTATAAGGAGACATTCCCAATAATGTTTTAAAAGTCGTTATCTATGCCCAAAGTGTGTCGATAAGTCTAAAAGACCAATCTTTACGATTCGGGTTAACAATTTTTTCTAATATTTGTTTTATCTCCCTATTTGCAAGTTCAACTGTCCATTTGTATGCGCTGGGTGATAAGGGGTTGCAACTTTATGTGTGAGTCCATATTTTTTTCTTTAAAGATGCAAAAACGTTGTTGCAAAAATATGTTCCCCCATCACTAATAATGACTCGAGGAATTCCAAATCGACTCAAAATATTTTCTTTTAGAAATTTTATCACGTTTTATGATCATTGTTTTGACAAGGAATTGCATCGATCCATTTTGAAACATAATCTATTGCGACTAAAATGTAAATAAAACCATACCCCAACAAATCAAAGATTTCAATCACCAAAATAGGATTCAAAGGTATCATGTTTCGATTTGAAATTGATCCTAACTTTTGACAATTTTCACAACTTTTGCAAAAAATGTAAGTACCTTTGAAAACATTTGGCCAATAAAATCCACATTGTAAGATCTTTGCACCGGTTTTCTTTCTTGCAAAGTGACCACCACATGCTTCGAAATGACAAAATTGAATAATGCTACCTACCTCATTTCGGGTACACATTTACGAAAGATTTGATCGGACAATATTTGAAAAGGTAGGGATCGTCCTAGTAAAACTTTTTACCTCATCAAAAACTTCTTTTTATCTTGTGAATTCCAATTTGATGGCATCATTCTGTCACAAAGAAAATTAACAAATATCGCAAACTAAGGTACTACAAGAATATTGAATAGTTGTTCATCGAGAAGTATCATTGATAGGTGGAGTTTGAAATGAATCATCACAAATAAGTCTTGATAAATGATCGCCTACCACGTTTTCTACACCTTTCTTATCATGAATGGTAATATTAAACTCTTGGAGTAAGAGAATCCACCTAATCAATCTTGGTTTGGAATCTTTTTTGATAAAAGATATTTCAAAGTGCATGATCACTAAAAACAACAATTGGTGAACCAACAAGATAGGATCGAAATTTTTCCAATGCAAATACTACGACAAGAAGTAATTCTTTTTCAGGTGGTTGAATAATTGATTTGAGCACCATTCAAAGGTTTACTTGCATAGTATATCACATATGGTTTCTTTCTTTTCTTTGCCATAAAAAAGCTCCAACGGCATAGTCACTAGCATCACACATTATTTCAAAAGGTAAAGTCCAATCGGGAGGTTGGATTATCAGCGTATGTAAGCATGTTTTTAAGTTTGGCAAAAGATTTTTCATAATTTTCAGTCCATTCAAAACTAACATCTTTTGTAAGAAGATTACACAATGATTTAGAAATTATACTAAAGTCTTTGATAAATCTTCCGTAAAAACCGCATGCCCTAAAAATGATCTTACCTCCTTCACGATTTTGCATCTTTGGTAGATTAGCAATTAACTCAACTCGGATTTATATACCTCAATGCCTTTTTATCAAGTAATGTGTCCAAGAACAATACCGGTTGTTACCATAAAATGACATTTTTCCCAATTAAGCACAAGGTTCTTTTCTTCACATCTTATCAACACTTTTTCTAAGTTCAACAAACAATCTTCAAATGATTCACCAAAACGAAAAATCATCCATAAAGACTTCAAGAAAACGTTCAACCATGTCACTAAAAATGCTAATCATACATCGTTGGAATGTAGTTGGTGCATTACATAATTCACAAGGCATCTTTCTATATGCAAATGTACAAAAATGACATGTAAATGTTGTTTTCTCTTGATCTTCAAGTGCAATTTCAATTTGATTATATCCGAATATCCATCTAAGAAACAATAGAACTTATGACCGCAACTCTTTCTAAACTTTGATCCATAAAGGGCAATGGAAAATGATCTTTTCGAGTAACCGAGTTAAGTTTTTCGTAATCAATGCACACACGCCAACCAAGAATGGTTCTAGTTGGAATCATTCATTATTTTCATTTTTAACCACTTTGTAAACCAGATTTCTTCTTCTAAGACAACATGAATAGGACTTACCCATTTCATCGTCGGAAATAGGATAAATTATTTCATTATCTAAGAGTTTAATAATTTCATTCTCACTATTTCTTTCATATTAGGATTTAGTCTTGTTTGCATTTCTCTAGATGGTTTTGCATTTTCTTCTAAATAAATATTATGTGTGCAAATTAGAGGACTAATACCTTTAATATCAAAGAATGGTCCACCCTAAGGCATTTTTATGCATTTTCAAAATCTCGATCAACTTACTTTCCGAGATGCATCAGGTTTGGAAGAAATTATTACAGACAAAGTTTCACTCTCACCAAGAAAAGAGTATTTCAAATCAGATGGTAAAGGTTTCAAATCAATTTTGGAGCTTTTATGCTTGAAGGAATAGGTTGCACTTCCGATGATGACAATTCTTCAATTTTTGGTTTCCAAAATGGTTTTCTAGTGCTTGTAAAAATTCATTGGAGACATCAAAACATTTCATATCACAAACTCTCTCTCATTTTCAAAACATGTTTGAGCTTAATTCAAAAGAATTATTGACGGTGAAATTTCCGTGAACAATTTCTTCAATTAAATCAACTTCATGTAGTTTGGTATCATCAAGAGTTGTTTGCAAACATTAAACACATTTAATTCCAAAGTCATATTTCCAAATGATAATTTCAAAATACCATTTCTACGATTAATCAATGCATTTGAAGTTGCAAGAAATGGACGACCTAAAATGACAGAATTTATGTTTTTGTATCTATAATCACCGAGTATCCAAAACAATGAAATCAACGGAAAATAAAACTTGTCAATTTGTACCAACACATCTTCTACTATTCCTTTTGGAATTTTAATTGATCGATCGACTAGTTGGAGTACAATTGGAGTTTCTTTAAGTTCACCCAAACCTAGTTGTTCATAGATGAAAAAGGTAAAAGATTTACGCTAGCACCAAGATCAAGTAAAGCACGTTCAATTCTAGTGTCTCCTATAATGCATGAAATTGTTGAGTGACTTGGATCTTTGTATTTAGGTGGAGCAAATTGTTGTATAATTGAACAAACACTTTCGATTAAAAATGTTTTTTTCTTCACAGATGTTTTCTTTTAATTGTGCGCAAATCTTTCAAAAATTTTGCATAAGGTGGGACTTGTTTGATTGCATCCAACAAAGGAATGTTAATTTTGACTTGTTTAAAAAGCTCAAAAATTTTAATTTGAGTTCAATTTTGAGTTGGTTGCAATCTTTGAGGAAAAGGCGGGCAGGAGGTGAATATGTTTCATCATTTTCAAACTTACCTTTATTCAACTTACCTTCTTCATCATCACAATTTTCATTCTTCATTTCGAGATGAATTTAGAACTTTCTTAGGATGAATAGTTTTATCAACATTTTTTCCACTTCAAGTGTTGTGACCGAATTGGCCTCATTTACTAGATTTTCACCAAGTAGAAGCACAACACTGCGTAGAAGAATTAAGTTGAGGTTGAGCAGAAACTTACCATTTTGTTGAATTCGCAAAGAAGATGTGAGTGTTGAAAGTGAGTTCTTGATCTCATTGATAGCCCGAGAAGTTTTATTATTGATGTTTGTTTGTTCATTCATAAATGCTTGCAAAGTCTCCTCAATTGATTTTACATGTGAAATGGATATGAAGGAAAATTTGGTGGCTTTTGTGAATTTATTGGTTAAGCTTGATTATTATCACGCCAACCTGAAATTAGGATGATTACTCCATTGTGGATTGTAAGTTTGAATATGGAGATTGAAAAGGTTTTCTAAATCCATTCATGACATTTGCTTCAACATGAATGTGAGGACAATCATTAGTTGAGTGTTCTTTAAGTCCACAAATTTCACGAACTTTTTTATCTTGCACAGATTTAACTTCTTTTACTTTTTTAACTTCCATGTCATCGATTCTTTTAGCTAAAAGTGCAAGCCTAGCACTTAAACTATCTTCTTGAGTAAGATTGAGTTTTCCTTTATTTTCATCAACACTATGCCAAGATTGAGAATTTTCTCCGGATAGTCAAGATATTCTAGCGCTTCATCGGTTTCTTTATCAAGAAATTGACCGTTACACATTGATTCAATAAATTGCTTAGTTTCAGGATTTAAACCTTCATAAAAGAAACTGATTATACGCCAATTTTCAAAACCATGATGTGGGCAGGAATTCAACAACTCTTTAAACTTTTCCCAACATTCAAAGAAAACATCTTTAGGATTTTGAGAAAAATTTGAATTTGTCTTTTCAAAGAATTTGTTTTATGAGTTGAAAGAATTTTTTCAGAAATTCAGTTTGCATTTCTTGCCATGTACCAATTGATCTAGGTTTTAACGAGCTAAGCCAAGTTTTTGCTTTATCTTTTAAAGAAAAAGGAAATAATTTGAGCTTAACAATTTCAATCGTGCAATTTTGATCATCAAATGTGGCACATACTTCTTCAAATTCCTTTAAATGTAAATATGGGCTCTTTAATCCATACCATGAAAATTAGGAAGTAAAGGTATCATCCTGGCTTAAATCGAAAGTTGTTTGATTTAGTGGAAAAATGAAACAAGAAGGAGTAGAATTTTCGAGAAGGTTGCAAATAATAACGCATATTATGCACTTCTTGATTTTCCACTCTTTCCATCTCATTTTGAACAATTACTTCATCAGCCATAATTGGTGTGTGTGGAGATGAATCAAATTTTTTATCAAATTTTCTGAATTATATCTAATTAAACGGCGAGAATTTGGACTACGACACCATGTAAGCATATAAACACACAATATTTACAGTGATATATATACAAACCTCGGAAACCTACCTTGCCTTTCCCTAAGAACGGCGCCAAAAACTTGCTACAACTTTAAGGTTGCAAACCCAAGAGCGGGTTGTCTCAAGTAATAAATTTCTCGTGAGTCCGAGATCGATCCAGGGGAAGATTATGTATGCTTGCAGAGAATATTTTTCTTTGAGAAATAAATAGATGTATTTTACACTAGTAAGAAATATTTTTTACGATAAATTTGAATAATACAATTGTTGAGGATAGAGATTCACTCTTGATTTTGGATAAATGAATGATTATATTTTCTTACCTTATCAATAACTACTATTAGAATCCATACACAACGAAGGTTCCAATAGGAAGATATTCTAAATATAAATCATGTAATAAGGTGAACATGTTTTATTACCAATTATAATTCATCTCATAACTCCAATACTTGTGTATGGACTCAAGTATTCATGCATTCTTTTGTCTACAACAAATCAAGGTATCCACGTTGGTAGTCGGTTGAAGTAAAACCAGACATTTAACTAAATGGAACTAAGTATTTATTGTGCCAATAGAATGCATAAATCAAAAATACCACAAAACAAGAAGGATATAATCTAAAAGATAAATTGATGATCAAAACAATAAAATTTAGTGTAAAGCTACAATCATTCCTTCTCCTCCATCAAGAGTTTCACTCTATTCCTCAACAAAATAAACTTACAAAGACATAAATTAAGTAGAGAAAACAAGATATTGCATGAAAACTAAAGAAAGCATTTTTTATGAAATACTAGAAAAACTACTATAATATAGGAAAACAACAATGAAACTCTCTTTGAAACTCTAACTTTCTATACAAACTTGTGTGTTTAGCAAGTGTAAATGACCTCTATTTATAGGCAACACAATAATTCCTTTTGGAATTATTTTATTTTTAATTTTCAAGATAATTGAGAAAATGCTGAAAATTTGACACCAATTTCAACTCCTCATTTGTCTGATCTTTTGGAAATGATTCTTGTTGATTCATCTTGATTTTCTTTAACAAAACCATTCTCACATGTCTTGTCTGTATTCTCCCACTAATTTGAATGAATTCCAAGCACTATAGGCCAAGATATGGTGTAATAAGTGTGGAGTGGTAGCCCTGCGGGATTATGACAAAGACGAGGGTATTGTATTTTTAAAAATATTTGCCGACTGAATTAGACTTTGGAGTCTTCATGAGAGTTGTAGACAAATGAGGTAGAAATACGCATAACAATTTTAGCACCATAGCACTTTGTGTTCTTCGAGTGATGCCCAAAATACGAACCTTGGTCAAGTCTTGACAGAAAATGAGTCTCTTCAAATTTCAAATTGTGATGAACTTTTGATCTAAGAAAATATCATTCCAAACTTTGTTTTAGGCTTTACTATCTCTGAATATTTGTTGAAGAATAGATTGTGAATCCATATCTTCAAGAATCATCCCTAAATCATGTCGGAATTGAAAGTTATGCGCATTGATCCGAACCCGCATTAAAAATGCATCCAACTACAATTTTGTGTTGATTTCCTATTTTATTAATAACATATAATAATACTATAAATTTATATTATTACTAAAATTAATAAAGTAAAATACTATTATAAACCAAAAGTAATTGTATATTTATTAACGTTCATCACGCCCATGCGACACACCACTTTAGAAGGACCTCAATCACACGATCGTGTGACTTTGCACAACCGGATCGTGTGATAGTGGGACGACTCATCACACGACCGTGTGACCTTACACAATCGGACCATGCGATCAACCTTCGAAGGCAAAAGGTCGTTAAGAAAGAAGTACTTAAATGGTTAGATATGGAATAATATTTGCTATATCCGACAACAATTGGGTAAGTCCAAAGATACAAGTTGTACCAAAAAAATGGAGGGATGATGATAATAAAAAGTGAAACCGATGAAATCTTAGCTACTAGAGTTGTTACATGTTGGCGTATTTGTATTGATTTTCATAAGTTAAATGCAAGAACTCGCAAAGATCAATTTCTCCTCCCTTTTATGGATAAAATGTTAGATCGCCTTGCATGTTATGAATACTATTGCTTCCTGGATGGGTATTCAGGGTATAATCATATTGTGATTGCCGGAGGACCAAGAGAAGACAAAGATTTACATGTCCTATGGTGTGTTTGCATTTCGTAGATTACCATTTGGGCTATGTAATGCACACCGCAACATTTCAAAAATGTATGATGGCGATATTCCATGGAATGATTGAAAACATAATGGAAGTCTTCATGGATGACTTCTCGTTTTTGGTAGTTCGTTTGATCATTGTTTGCATAATCTAACCCCCGTTTTTGCAGAGATGCAAGGAGACGAACTTAGTATTAATTGGGAAAATGCCATTTTATCATAAAAGATGGCATTGTACTCGGTCATCGTATTTCTTCTCCGCAGGTTTAGAAGTAGATCGAGCAAAGGTGGCGCAATTGAGAAGTTTCCACCTCCAAAGAATGAGAAAGCAAAGAATGAGCTTTTTGAGACATGCGGGTTTGTATAGACATTTCATTCGGGATTTTTCAAAAATAACTAAACCCCTTTCCCACTTACTTGAAAAAGATGTACCTTTTGCTTTCACCTCTAATTGTTTGCAGGCATATGAAACACTAAAAATGGCTCTGCTGACCGCACCTATTTTGATCACACCAGATTGGAATCAACCATTCAAGATAATGTGCGATGCAAGCAAGCAAATGCGGCAAAGAGGGCCGTGACCGGGACAAAATCGCGAAAAGTTGTTTCGTGTTATTTACTATGCAAGTTGAATATTAGATCTCGACACGACAAAATTACACCACAACCGAGAAAGAATTGCTGGCAAAGATGGTGTTCGATTTGACAAATTTCGGGCATACTTAATTGGGACAAAGTCAATAGTCCATATGGACCACGTTGCCGTCAAATACCTATTCACAAAGAAAGACGCCAAGCCTTTTTCGTCATTCTTGCTTACTATTAGAGTTGTTTCATGATGAGGTCCTTAAATTAGTAAAATTGTAAAAATATAAAGCTACATAAATATCACAAAGTGGGTTTTTTTTAGCCTTTTTCGCCAATTGAAAATCTTTTATAGCCATCTTTTTAAACACATCTTTTTTGGTCATTTGGGGTGCGAAATGACATAATCGCTCTTTACTAGTTTTACCAACACAATTTTGAGTCAAACATATCCAAACCAAACCAACAACTCGAAAAAGCACAAGTGACCCCCAAAAAATTAGAAATCGGTGAACTGAGCAAATGATGTTAAGACGATGGCGACCAAATCGACGTCTCAACAGGTAACCTCCAACTCCACCTTGTCTAATTTCATGTTTTTTGTTGATTTAGTTAGTCTATAGTTGTTTTAGGTTAGGATTTGTTATAGTTTTATAGAAATTCTAGGGTTTTATAGGGGATTTTGTGTTTGTGGGGAGCTTGGTATGTTGTTAATGGCCGAAAATGAGAGAGGGGAAGAAGACGACGGGCTGGCGTAACTCGAAATCGAGTTACTTTTGCTATAACTTGAAATTGAGTTACATGTAACTCGCAATCCAATTACTTTTGGGTTGCGAGTTACATATAACTCGAAATTCCAATTACTTTTGGATAGCGAGTTACATTTAACTCGATTTTGAGTTACACATGTAACTCGCAATCCAATTACTTTTGGATTGCGAGTTACATGTAACTCGATTTTGAGTTACACATGTAACTCGCAATTAAGTTAGTTTTTAAGGCATCTTTTGGATTGCGAGTTACATGTAACTCGAATCAAGTCACTTTTTAAGGTGACTCGATTTTGAGTTACTTGATTGCAAGCAATTAACTCAATCTTTGTGTTTTTTTTTACAGAATTGGCAATGGAAATGGGGTTCTGCAGAGAATTGGACAGGAAAATTGAATGTGTATAACAAGTGTCACTTGATAGGGGATATCAAGAAGGAGTTGACAGAGTCGGGCAATTTAGATGAGTTTCGTAATGGGCCATTTTGGGCATTTCTGCACTTCGACTCGGACACATACATGACCTCGAAGGGTATGCTCTGATTGCTCGGTAGATAGATCTCGGTGGAGGGATCTAAGACGGGCGACTTGTGGTTGCGTTGGTGGGCGGAGCCTCATTAGGGTGACGAGAGTTTGTGATGGTTACGGGGCTACGCTTTGGCCCTCGGCGATTGACCCATGCTCCCTCACAAAGACATATCCCTCCAGTAGGAGGAGTATACCGTCGATATTTCGACAGGAGAGTCGTTGATATCGACGAATATATTTGTTAGATATGTTTTTATCATGATTTTGATGATTTTGTTCAAATGAGTTTTTAAACCAAAACAATGTCCCTATATGTTGTCTAAATACTTCCGATCGGTTTAAAATGTTTTTACTATTTTTCGGAGTATTTTTGGAGTTTATTTTCGATAAAAAAATTGGACAACACATTTGTTTCAGGCTCGACCGGTCGCCCTATAGGGCAACTTTGTACTGAGTTGAGTGAGAAAAGAAAATAAGACGTATGTAAAAAAGGCGATGCCGGTCGGCCGGTGAGCGGCGACTCGACCCCGGGCGACCGGTACACGGGAGTGGTCTTTTTGTTTGAGACTTCTCTGTTTGAAATTTCTTGACCCTCCAACCACTAAAGGCGTCGACTGGTCGCACCCCTCCGACCGGTCCCCTGTGTAAAAATTCGCAGAAATTCAATTTCAATCTTATCTCTGCGTGTGGTCGAACCCATGTTTATCAAAGAAACTATCCGTTGTGTTTTGCATACTGACTTTTCCCTATTTTGTGGGATTGATTTCTAACAGCTATATTGATCATTTTAAATGGTTTCTTTTTAGCAAATAACTCCCCAATGAGGAGCCAATGTCTGGAAATGAAAGCCAAGTCCTCTCCTATAAATAGAGGCTTCATTCAAGCAACAAGATACAACACTCTACACAAGCAAAGAGCAATTGAGCAAACACTTTCATAAATCTTGTTGTATTAGCCTAAGCACTTCACTTGCACATATTTGAGGTCTAGGCTTTCAATTCTTGATTACACTTGTACTCATATTGTTTCAATCATTATTGAGTTGTAATCTTTATTTTTGGTCATCATTCAACACAAGACATCCTTGTGAGTATTCTTGTGGTAAGAATACATTTGGGTGATCTAGGTGATAGGAGTTTGAAGGTTGTGGTAATATTCAAGGTGTTGTAAGAGGGTTGTGGTAATCCTCAAGGTGTTGTAAGAGGGTTGTGGTAACCCTCAAGGTGGTGAAAGAGGGTTGTGGTAATCCTCAAGGTGTTGTATTAATTTTTGGTAAATTAATAAAATCTTTTTCTTTTTGAAATCCATCCCGGATATACTGGGGTGGTAGTAGATTAGGCCCTAGGTGGGTTGAACTACTATAAATCGACGTGTGCTATTTACTTTCCGCATTTAGCATTTCATCTTTGCTTGAGTCTTTCGAAAAAGAGGGCAAAATCCTAAAAACTGGGATAATCTATTCACCCCCTAGATTATTGTAGCCACTTGACTAACAAGTGGTATCAAAGCCAAACTCTTTGGCTAGCTCGTTCCGAGTAAAGAGGAAAGATCCATGGCTACACATGATGCTCATCTCACCACCGGCGCCTCCACCAACAAGCCACCACTATTCGACGCCAACAACTACGCATTTTGGAAAGACCGTATGAAGTGCTTTCTACAATGGTGCGGGTTTGATATTTGGAATGTGGTCATTGAAGGAGTTGATCAACCAACCAAGAAATCGGAGGATGGCACCTTGACTCCTAAACCTTTCAAGGAGTTCGATGAAAACGACAAAAAGGCTTTCTCTCTAAACGGTAAGGCCTTAAATATTTTGCATTGTTCTCTTACGGCTACCGAGTATAATCGCATAAGAGGCATAAGGTCGGCACATGAGGTTTGGGAAAAATTGGAGACAATTTATGAAGGGACTAAGAAGGTCAAGCAAGCAAGAAAGACCATGCTTGTTAAAGACTTTGAAAACTTTAACATGCATGATGGTGAAAACATTTCCAAGATGGTGGAAAGGCTTGATAATATTGTCAATCCTCTTGTGGCCCTTGGTAAAGTCATTTCCGAAGAAGACAAGGTGACTAAGGTATTGAATGCTCTTCCCACTCATGGTCCGAAAAAGTAACGGCAATCACGGAGGCACAAAATCTTGAGACACTCAAATTTGATGAGCTCATTGGAAACCTCCTCATCTATGAAGTCTATCTCAAGGAGAGGAAAAATTCCAAACCATCCATAAATCAATCGGGTATGCAAATTATTCCTAAAGGTCTTGCTTCTTCTTCTAATAATGCATACTATGATAATGATGATGATGATGAGAGACGGCCGCACTTGTTCGAAAATTTGCAAAATTTGTGAATAAAAATAAAGCAAGAAAACCAAGAGATAATGCTTGCTTTAAATGCGGAAAACCGGGCACTTCATTGTCGATTGCCCAAAGCTCGATGAAGAGGAGCAAAAGAAAAAGAAGCCTTTCACAAAAAAGAAGGCTCTAAATGCGGAGGTCAAAACATGGGATGAACTACTCGAAACAACCGATGAGGAAGGAGAAACCGAACACGGTCTCATGGCTATCGATTTGATGAAAATAATGAGGTACACTCAAATTCTTCTACTTCCTCCATAGTTGATGACTTGCAATGTGATTTTGATGAATTGCAAATTGAGTTTCAAAATTTAATTATTAAATACAAAAATTTGAAAAAGGAGCATAAGGAGCTTAAGGTTGAAAAAGAAAAATTATTTACCTCTTATGAATCTCTAGACAAAGCTCATGCTCTTACTTTTACTAGAATTCATTCTCTTGAAACCGAAAAGGAATCGCTCACAAAAGATATTGAATGTTTGAAAAATGATGTGCATCGTTTCAACATAAGCACGGATAAAGTCACAAAAATTTTAGATGCACAAAGAGGTGAGCATTCCAAATTGGGACTTGGTTATAAGCCATTTCAAAGTGTTTTTAAGAAAAATAACCAAAGTCCGACTTTTGTACGTGCTAATAATTATAATACTCCTACTTGTTTTTATTGTGGCAAAGTTGGACATTATGCTAATAATTGCAAATTGAGAAATAGCTCAAGACATGTTTGGAGACCCAAAGGTCTCAAGACTAACCCCATGGACCCCAAAATTATAGGGTACCTAAAAGAAATTCTTTTGTAGGTGATAGGGGCTATAACAACAATGGAAGATACAAAATGGCTCGTAGACGGCGGATGTTCGCGCCATATGACCGGGAGGAGAGAACTTTTTACCAACATCAAGCTCCAAGAAGAGGGTATGGTCATGTTCGGCAATGGCAAAGGAAAAATTCTTGGAAATGGAGAAATTGGTAACTCTTCTTTCTCTCTTAGTAATGTTCTTTTAGTTGAAGGGCTTACGTTTAATTTGATAAGTGTTAGCCAACTTTGTGATTCAAATTATGATGTTTCCTTTAATAAAGAAAAATGTCTTATACTTAAAAATGGTGAAATTATTTGTGAAGCAAATAGAAAAGGCAATCTTTACAAAATTTGTACAAGTGATTTGGTTAGTCAAAATGTTTCTTGTTTAGTCGCCAATAATGATTTAACTAGTTTATGGCATAGGCGACTTGGACATGTTGGATACAAGAATTTGAAAAATATTTACAAAACCAACAAGTGAAAGGACTACCCAAATTGAATTTTGAAAATCTTGGCTTATGTGACACTTGTCAAAAGAACAAATTAGTTAAGAGTAGTTTTAAGCCCAAAATGAAATTTCCACAACCAAACCCATACAAATGCTTCACCTTGATTTGTATGGGGATATTGGTACGGCTAGTCTAAGTGGAAAACATTTCACTTTTGTTATCGTCGATGATTTTTCGAGATATACTTGGGCTCTTTTTCTTACCAATAAAAGTGATGATGTTAATGAGTTTGTTAAGTTGTGTAGACTTATTGAGAATGAAAAGGAAGACACTATCAAGTCTATTCAAGCGATCGAGGTGGAGAATTTGACGGTGAATTTAGAGTATTTCGCGAAACCAAAGGATATGCTCATAATTTCTCGGCTCCAAGGACACCTCAACAAAATGGAGTAGCCGAAAGGAAAAATCGGACATTACAAGAGATGAGTCGGTCCATGCTCAATGAATTTTCACTTCCAAAATACTTTTGGGCGAAGCCGTAAGTCCGCTTGCTATGTCATTAATCGAGTTTATATTCATCCTAAAATGAATAAGACTCCATATGAGCTTTGGAAAGGTAGAACTCCAAATATTAGTTATTTCAAGATATTTGGTTGTAAATGCTTTATTTTGAATACCAAGGATCAATTGGACAAACTTGATCCTAAGGCCGATGAAGGGATATTTATGGGATATTCAACAAAAAGCAAAGCATATCGGGTTTACAATAAGACTAGTGGAGTTGTTGAAGAATCCATCCATGTCAAATTTAATGAAGCTTGGCGTTGAAAGAATACCTAATGATGAAAGTGATGAAGAAGATATTATTGAACAAATTGTTCAAATTGATGATCAACCGTCTACATCAAATGATCAACCGTCCACTTCAAATGGTCCTCAAGAAGATAGAGGTGATATCTCGGATCTTCGGTTGCATTGAAATTTAAGGAGATCACCCAAAAGATCTTATTATTGGTGATCCCCTTGACAAAGTAATGACCCGGAGAAAATTTGCCGAGAAAGCTCTTATTTCTCAAAAAGAGCCTAAAAATGCTAAAGAGGCCATTGAGGATGAGGATTGGTTCTTAGAAATGCAAGAGGAGTTAAATCAATTTGAAAGAAATGATGTATGTGAATTAGTACCTTGTCCTCCATCTCAAACTATTATTGGTACAAAATGGGTATTAGGAACAAACTTGATGATCAAGGCAACATTGTTGAAATAAAGCAAGGTTAGTAGCTCAAGGGTATTGTCAAGAACAAGGTATTGACTATGATGAAACTTTTGCACCGTAGCACGTTTAGAAGCTATTCGTATTTTACTTGCCTATTCTTGTTTTAAAAATTTCAAACTTTACCAAATGGATGTTAAATCCGCTTTCTTAAATGGTATTATTCAAGAAGAAGTCTATGTAAAACAACCTCCAGGGGTTTGAAAATTTTTCTAGGCCTAATGATGTTTATAAACTTAAAAGGCCTTGTATGGTTTAAAACAAGCACCCGTGCTTGGTATGATAGACTTAGTTCTTTTCCTTTACAAAATGGTTTTATAAGAGGTAAAGTTGATACAACTCTCTTTGTTTTTGAAAACGGGCAAGATTGTTTACTTGTGCAAATATATGTTGATGATATTATCTTTGGTGCTACTAATGATTCTTTGTGCAAGAAATTTTCTAAGTTAATGCAAGGAGAATTCGAGATGAGTATGATGGGGAGCTTAACTTCTTTCTTGTACTTCAAATTAAGCAATGTCAAGAAGGTATTTATATTTCGCAATCAAAGTATACAAAAGAACTTTTGAAAAAGTTCGGCATTGAAGAAGGAAGAACCGTCTCTACTCCTATGGCAACAAATGTCAAAATTGACAAAGATGAGAAAGGCAAGTCCGTGGATGAATCAAAGTATCAAGGTATGATTGGTAGTTTACTTTATTTAACCGCTTAGTAGACCTAGGACATTCTTCATGTCGTATGCCTATGTGCTCGTTTTCAAAGCAATCCCAAAGAATCTCATATGAGTGCCGTTAAAAGGATTTCTCGATATTTGAAAGGCACCATTCAATATGGTCTATTTTATCCAAAGAATGAAAATTTTTCTCTTAAAGGTTATAGTGATTCGGATTATGCGGGAAATATTGATGATCGGAAAAGTACTTAGGATCATGCGTCAATTTTTAAGCGATTGCCTAGTTTCTTGGTTTTCAAAGAAGCAAAACGTGTTTCTCTTTCAACAACGGCCGAAGTTTCGAATATATTTCCGCCACATTTTGTTGTACTCAACTTCTTTGGATGAAACAAACCTTAGCGGATTACAAATGCTCGTTTGAAAATGTACCTATCTTTTGTGATAATATATCCGCTATAAATATTGCTCAAAATCCGGTTCATCATAACCGTACTAAACATATTGAGATTCGACATCATTTTCTAAGGGATTGTGTTTCAAATCGAAAAATTGAGATATCTTTTGTACCATCTCAAGATCAATTAGCGGACATTTTTACAAAACCGCTATCTTCCGAGACTTTTGCATCGATCGAGCTCGGTTAGGCATAATGCATATTGAATGAGGCTTACGTTTGCATTTTTGCACGGTTTTAAAACTTAGGGGCGAAAAATCGGATTTTTGGTTGAAAATTTGGATTTTGGAAAAACCGCTGACAGGTGGGCATTTGAAAGGGTTGAGGGCAACCGGTCGCCCTCAACGTCGACCGTCGCCCTCAACCTCGACCGGTCGCACTAGACTATAATTTGGATTAAAATGGTTTTGTCTTGAGATTCGTCACTTTAACACATTTTGGCCATTTTTCGTCCCCTTTGCTATATTCACTCAAATTTCTTTCAAAATGGTTTTCATGCACCTTTTTCACAACATGGACATTATATAGCAAGTTCATCATCATTATGGCTCATCTTCACCGATCAAATGGTAAGAATTTTACTCCTCTACTCAATTGGGTTGAACCTTGAGTTTTTGGATTACTTGTAAATTTTTGATGTAATTGTCGTATGATCATGATGAGCTTGATTGTTATGTTGTAATGTATGATGATTGACTTGAATTGATGTTGAAAAGTTTTGGCTTGAATCATTTACAAGGGTTATATACAACTTCTTTTAATTTTTACGCCCACAAAGTGTTCGATAAAATGTCGCAATGATAATTTCAACTTCTTCATGATTCTCTTGCTTTCAAAAGTCTTCTATTATTATTGAGATCATGTTTTGGCAAACAAAACGAGCGTATGAACTCTTCATGTTACATTTCTCCCATTTTCCTTGGATTTTAAGCATAAACTGCTCAATGGTTGATAAACCGTCTCTTTTGCGCACTTTGATATATTTGTATGATGTTTTATCTTCCTAACATTCTTTTTGATGATTCCAAAGGGAGAAACAGGACATTGGCTTGTTAGCCAAAAGAAGCTATTAAAAGCTCTTAATAAAAGCTATAGGCGATGGCTTTCTAAAGCGAAGAATACCGAGTCCATGGCTTGGATTATGGACTCAATTGCAAAAGATTATAAGTATTGTGACAGGGGAGGAGCTTAGCTCATGATGTCTATATGCATCTTATATAAGCTTGTTATAGCTTGTGCTTCTATCTTATTATAATCGTTTGTTGATATGCTCATAGATAGGGGAGCTTTGTATGAAATGCTTTCAACGAATAGTTTACTGTAAAATCGAAAAATTTATTTGTTTTTCAAATCGTCCTCGAGAAAATTGTTTTGGTTTGTAATCATCAAAAAGGGGGAGTTTGTTAGATAAATGTTTTTTATCATGATTTTGATGATTTTGTTCAAATGAGTTTTTAAACCAAAACAATGTCCCTATATGTTGTCTAAATACTTCCGATCGATTTAAAATGTTTTTACTATTTTTGAGTATTTTTGGAGTTTATTTTCGATAAAAAATTGGACAACACATTTGTTTCAGCTCGACCGTCGCCATAGGGCAACCCGTACTGAGTTGGTGAGAAAGCGAGAAAATAAGACGTATGTAAAAGGGGCGGCCGTCGACCAGGTGGTTGACCGGTGAGGCGGCCAGTCGACCCCTGGGCGACCGGGTGCACCGGGAGTGGTCTTTTTGTTTCGACTTCTCTATTTGAAATTTCTTGACTCAATGGTCATAGCTAAAGGCATGCACGATCCCGCACCCCCTCCGACCGGTCCCCTGTGTAAAAATTCGCGAGAATTCAATTTCAATCTTATCTCTGCGTGACCGGTCGAACCCCATGTTTATCAAAGAAACTATCCGTTGAATTTTCGAGACAGTTTTTCCCTATTTTGTGGGATTGATTTCTAACAGCTATATTGATCATTTTAAATGGTTTCTTTTGCAGCAAATCACTCCCCAAGGAGGATCCAATGTCTGGAAATGAAAGCCAAGTCCTCTCATATAAATAGAGGCTTCATTCAAGCAACAAGATACAACACTCTACACAAGCAAAGAGCAATTGAGCAAACACTTTCATAAATTTGTTGAATTAGCTAAGCACTTTCACTTGCACATATTTGAGGTCTAGGCTTTCAATTCTTGATTACACTTGTACTCATATTGTTTCAATCATTAATGAGTTGTAATCTTGATTTTTGGTCATCATTCAACACAAGACATCCTTGTGAGTATTCTTGTGGTAAGAATACACTTGGGTGATCTAGGTTATAGGAGTTTGAAGGTTGTGGTAATCTTCAAGGTGTTGTAAGAGGGTTGTGGTAATCCTCAAGGTGTTGTAAGAGGGTTGTGGTAACCCTCAAGGTGGTGAAAGAGTGTTGTGGTAATCCTCAAGGTGTTGTATTATTTTTGGTAAATTAATAAAATCTTTTTTTCTTTTTGAAATCCATCCGGATATCTTGGGGTGGTAGTAGATTAGGCCCTAGGTGGGTTGAACTACTATAAATCGATGTGTGCTATTTACTTTCCGCATTTAGCATTTCATCTTTGCTTGAGTCTTTCGAAAAAGAGGGCAAAATCCAAAAACCGGGATAATCTATTCACCTCCTCTAGATTATTGTAGCCACTTGGACTAACAATATTGTCACATTTAAATCGCATCGATGGATGATCCTTCTAACTCGACCATCTTTTATCATTGTCACCACCACTACTACTCCCGCTTCGATGTCTTCTTCCCCGATTGCTCGCTGCTGGTGGTTATTTTAAGCAGCGCGAGATTCGATTACATGCGATATGTACCCATTACGATG
This sequence comes from Rehmannia glutinosa, assembly GCA_016081115.2. NCBI lineage: Eukaryota > Viridiplantae > Streptophyta > Magnoliopsida > Lamiales > Orobanchaceae > Rehmannia > Rehmannia glutinosa. Next base: position 69,044,195 of record CM071937.1, on the reverse strand, counting down.
ATGATGCAAAGAGGATCGTATACTGACGGATAGCTACTGATTGTGGTGCGTTTTATCCGCTTGTACGTCGAGCGTTTATTGGGTGAGTCCATCCCGGCAGATTAGACTATAGATACTATCCGCGAGTATCGGCGGAAGATGGCGTTGGCGGTTTTTGCGCAGAGTCAAGTGATAGTACCTAGGGATTAGTTTGCACTTTGTATTATATTTTGATTTCGCGATGTACATATTGACTATGTATATATTTGTTGATCGATATATTGCATCTTGTTTTGGTATTACTGGTTGTGTTGGTGGTGTTGATTGTTTTGATTGTGCTGGTTGTGTTGGTTGTGTTGGTTGTTTTGATTGTGCTGGTTGTGTTGGTATTACAGGTTGGGGTGTGTTACAGGTTGGTTTGTACAGCTAAAGAGGGACATGCTGAATTTGTTTCTTGTCTAACTCGAAATCGAGTCACCAAGACTTGAATTCGAGTTACCAAGACTCGATGTCGAGTCATAGTGACTCGATTTCGAGAGAAAAAATCTAGACATCGAGTCTAAGTGACTCGATGTCGAGTTAGATAAGAAAAGTTTTACAAAAATTTAAAAAGCTTGATTGAAAGTGCAACAAAGAGTTCTTCAAATTTAAAGCAGGACTACAAAAACAACAAAGATTAAGATCTGACATAGAACTTAAAATTTAAACTCGACTACAGATGCTAGAACTTAAAATACAAAGATAGAACCAAACAATTTAGTCTACTTATGTTTAGACTTTGATGAAGTTCCTTCCTCAAAAACCGGACGCTTAGGCAAATATCGAGGGACATGTGTCCATGGCAAAATTTCGACAACTTCCTTCTTCCAAGGCTCCATCTTGAATAGCGGGCGAGTTTGTCGAGCAGGGGTTCCCCGTCCCTAACTCGTGAGCGGTTGCGAGAGTTGCATCATGTTGGGCTTTGGTCCAAAGATCCGCCCGCAATGGGCTTAAAAAAAGCGCGGCCCGCGATTCGAACTCGTGAGCGTTGGATTACATAGTTAAAGGATAGCTTAAAGGATATGATTTGGACTACCTATACCAATAGATGCATCTTCTTTTCTCGGTGCCCATTACATAGAAACTCCGAGGTTAAGCGTGCTTGGCCTGGAGTAGACATGGGATGGGTGACCCCGGGAAGTTTTCGAGTGCGCGTGAGTGAGGACAAAGCGTGCTAGAAAAGACTCGTATTGGTTTGTGGGGACGATCGTCCAATCCGAGTAGCGCTAGAGGTCCAACAACCGGTATCGAAGCGGTTGGTTCATTGAGCCTTTCGATCGGTTTCTTGAACTAGATCTCCAAATTTTTCAAAGTCTATTTTAGTACTTAAGCTTTCAAAACTCCTTTTATCATTAAAAGTTATCATCATGGAAGCAAATTTGACACGCATCCCTATGTTCACAATTGAAGAATTTGATGATTGGAAAATTCGTATGCGAGGCTCATTTATCAAAGATTACATGATGAGATGTGGATAGTGATAGAGGATGGGCCACGCAAATCTTAAAAGTGAACACAATTTGTAAGAAGAGCTGCGTTGAAGGTGAAGAGGATGTAGCTCCCGGACCCTATGATTGAAAAACCAAGAGTGAATAGACAAATGATGATGAGAAAAAGATATAACTTGGACAATGTGGCCAAGGACATTCTTTACAAAACCTTGGACAAAGCCATGTTCAACAAAGTCAAATCATGCAAAACGGCTAAAGAAATCAGGACAAGCTAACATTGATTTGTGAAGGCTCGGAGCAAATCAAAGAAAACAAATTATCGGTGGTTGTACGTAAATTCGAGAATTTCAAAATGATCTCGGAGAGAACTTGGATCAACTGGATGCTCGATTCACGTAAATCACCAACGAGCTATCAAAGACTTGGAAAAAGAATATACGAGGAAGAAATGTGTATGAAGATCCTAAAAAGTCTTCCAATTTGAATGGGAAATGAAGGTCATGGCACTAAGACATTCCATGGACCTATCGAAGACATCCAACCATGAACTATTCTCGGACCTCAAAGCCTACGAATTTGAGCCGAGAAGAAAAGACGAGGAAGAGGCAATTTGTACCCAAAACAATTTGCTCTAATTGTTAAAGATGGGAAGAGAGAGTCGAGGTCAAAGAAGTCATTGACCCGGAAGAAATAGCCCTCTTTTGGTAAAAGGTTCAACAAGTTCTTCAATAAGAACTACAAGAGAGGCAATGGCGAATCCTCCGAAGACACTCGGCTCCCTCCAAGTCAAGAGAAGATAGGCCAACCAAGAGAAGATCATCAAAAAGTGAATATCAAAGGGCGACAATCCAAGAATGGAAAGAGTGATCAAAAGGTTGAATATCTATCTTTGGAACGTAGGCAACCAGGTCACTATGCCATTGATCGCCCATATCCGTAGTCAATGCCAGATCGAGGAATGAAGAAGAAAGAAATGTCTTGAGAGAAAGAAGACAAGAAAAGAGAAAGCAATGTTGGTGCAGAGATGAGAGCGGCCAAGTCAAAAGACACGGTGGTGAGTCGGAGAGTAGTGAAGTGACTACTCAAGTGACTACGAAGAAGAAGCCCTAACTGTTTGATGGCCAAGGAACAAGATCAACCCGACCAAGAAGATGAGGTACACTCTAACTCGTCAAACTCGTATTCTAGTGATAGTGATCGTGACACACACACTTCATCACCCACTCGATCTTTATGATTCATTAGGCAAAATGATGAAAGATTTTGAACACATTAAATCCTCACACACACTACTAAATGAGGAAAACGTCTCTACTCAAGAGCAAAACTTACAACCGACTAAGGAGTTGAGTACTCTAAGTCAAATAGCGATGAAAATGAAAGTTTAAAGACTGAAAATGCAAAGTTATTAGCAAAAATAGCTGCTATAGAAAAGAGGGGAAATGACCTCAAAAATGTGATTGCCTCATTGACTAAGGCATCTAAATCATTGGATGATCTTATTATGAGTCAAAGAGAATGTGGAGACAAACAAGGCTTAGGATTTAATTCACTATGCTATGTCAGGCTCAAGAGTGATTTTGGAAAAGGGATCTTCAAGCAATGAAGTATCTCAAAAATCCAAAAATCCAAATGGTGCACACACATTTAATCCAAAGCACAATTACAAGCAAGCGGCCTTGGTTATAAAGGAAAAGGAAAACAGCCGAGTTGAGTGCTTATTTGAAAGGACAGTGAGAAGAAATTCAATCGAGTTCCTCAAAGCAAACTCCAAAGAAAATACTCAGTAAAGAAGATAACAGAGCTACCAAAAACCCCAGAAATCTATAAAAGAAATACATATGATGGGAATGGTAGAAAATATCCAAGTCAAGTTGATTGGAATGATGTGAACTATCGGCAAAAACATGGAATATAAGCCCAAATGGCTAAGGCCCGTAACTCGCAGAGGCCATTCCAAAGGTATAAGAGCTTTCATCGACACATATGCACCTAGGCACTACACTCGGAAACATCACAACTACCCAAAGAAGGCGGTTGCTAGAACACATATACTGAGGCATACGAGACAAAAGAGACAGGTTGTATGAACCAGAATCCCAAGCAATTTGCCAAGATTAATTATGATTATGGCAGCGATAGATGGCAACCCCTTAGAGTCAAATCATTTGGCTATAAGTTGGTTGGATCATCTTACAATTCTAACCCCTCGGGACCCGGACAAGTATGGGTACCTAAAACTTAAATTCCTTGATTGCGGGTTCAAGGAACAAGCGAAAGTGCCAAGGAACTGGTACATGGATAGTGGTACATTCCGGACACATGACAGAAACAAGAAAAATCTGTCAAACTTCAAGGAAGTCAAAGGAGCAAAAGTCATATTTGGAGGAAATGAAGCTCGGGGAGAAATAAGAGGCATTGGATCCATCAAGAAAAATGGATTAGAAATCACGGATGTTGCATATGTTGAAGGACTCAACTTCAACTTGCTAAGCATCACCCAAACTGTGACAAGGGTTATAATGTTGGATTTAACATGGGTATATGCCAAATCAAGGATGATGAATCGAATGAAGTTGTGTTGCAAGGATGCGGATAAAAGAACATGTATGTCGTGGATTGGTCAATGCAACACCCAAAGACTCTATTAGCAAAAAGCACAATTTGAATCAAGTTGGCTTTGGCACAAAAAGTTGAGTCACCCGAATTTCAAAACGATTAACAAGCTTGCCAGGAAGTAATCTTGTGGAAGGACTTCCAGGACTAAAGTATACAAGAGGAGAGTATATGTGACGCATGTCGAAGGGAAAACAAATCAAATCATCATTCAAAGAAAAGACCGCCCATCTTCAACAAGAATATTACATCTGCTACATATGGATCTATTTGGTCAGTGGAACCAGCTAGCATAAGTGGAAAGAAATACACCTTGGTGGTAGTAGATGACTACTCAAGATATCGTGGACTATATTCATGTGTAAGAAGAAAAAGAAACTCTCTACAGAAACTACCACGAGTTGATGAAGAGAATTCAAAATGAGAAGAACCAATCCATTATCAAAATAAGATCGGACAGAGGAACCGAGTTTGTCAATGGAATAATAACTCGATATTGTATTGGAAATGGTATTGGTCATGAACTATCTGCAGCAAGGACTCCACGTGAGAATGGGGTTGCGAGAAAGAAGGAATAGAACTCTCAAAGAAGCGGCAAGGACCATGTTAACTCAAGCGGGGTTACCAAAACGATTTTGGGTCAAGCAATAAACACAAGACATGCTACACTCAAAATAGATGCATGATAAACAGACGGTGACAAAGACTCCTTATGAGATTTGGACGGGGAGAAAACCTAATGTTGCATATTTTAGAATATTTGGATGTAAATGCTTCATCCATAACAATGGCAAAGATAATCTAAAGACGTTTGATGCTAAAGGCGATGAAGGTATTTTCTTGGGATACTCAACTAAAAGCAAAGCCTACAGAGTACTCAACAAGAGGACTATGGTTCTGAGAGGAATCCATTCATGTGGTGTTAGATGAACCAAATGTTAATGGAGAAGACATTGAAGGATCAACGATAAGCTAAATCAATCAACCATGCGAGAAGAATCCCACATCAAGCCGAAAGCGGAATTGTAAACTCGAAGAAGATGAGATAGTGAATCTCAAAAGCAACTAGAAAATTTGCGGCTAAGTGATTACGAGAGAGCGATCAAAGTAACACACCAGTGCAAGACGATGAATCCGGCTAACTTACTCCAACTTGATGTAAGATGGCCGAGAGACCATCCACGAGAACTTGTCATTGGAGATATAAGAGAAGGTGTCAAAACAAGATCGAGAACTCAACAAGAAGCTATGTTCACATGCTTCATCTCACAAATAGAGCCCAAAGATGTGTCACAAGCATTAGATGACACACATTGGATTCAAGCTATGCAAGAAAAGCTGAATCGGTTTGAAAGAAATAAAGTATGGGAATTAGTTCAAAGACCACCCATCAAAATGTTATTGGCACTAAATGGGTGTTGAAATAAGATGAACGAGGAAGGTTACGTGGTAAGAAACAAAGCAAGATTAGTAGCCAAAGGATATTGCAAGAAGAAGGGATAGATTTTGATGAAACATTTGCCCTCGTAGCAAGATTGGAAGCTATAAGGATGTTTCTTGCCTATGCGACTCACAAGAATTTTTTGTATATCGATGGATATAAAAAGCGCATTCCTAAATGGTTTATTGGAAGAAGAAGTGTATGTTGAACAACCTCCAGGATTTGAGCGGAAGACTCTTGGAGATAAAGTATATAAACTCAAGAAAGCTCTGTATGGATTGAAACAGGCACCTGAGCAGCATGGTATGATACTTTGTCACAATTCCTAAGCGAGAATAGATTCACAAAAGGAAAAGTGGATAGAACACTTTTTGAGAATTCAAGACAAGAAAAGTATACTACTTGTTCAAATATATGTGGATGACATCATCTTTGGATCCACAAACAAAAAGAGTGTGTGATAAATTCTCAAACCTCATGCAAAGCAAGTTCGAAATGAGCATGATGGGAGAGAGTCGACATTCTTCCTTGGACGCAAGTGAAACAATGAAGGATGGAACCTTCATAAGTCAAACAAAATACACCGAGAGATTTAATGAAAAAATTTGGTATGGAAGAGAAGTCTTCGTGAAAATACCAATGAATACATCGATCAAAATGGACGTGGATGCGGATGGCAAGTCAGTAGATCAAACAAGATCTGAGCACTTATTGGATCATTGCTCTATCTCACGCAGCAGCGGGCGGACATCACCTTTGTTGTAGGTGTATGTGCAAGATTTCAATCTGCTCCAAAAGAGAGCCATATGACAAATGACTAAGAGAATCTTGAGATACTTGAAAGGAAGCAAGAAGTTGGCTTATGGTATCCAAAGGAAGGTGGATTCAAGCTAATTGGCTATTCATACTCGACTATCTTTGGATGCGAGTTGACAGAAGAGCACTTGAGGCACATGTCAAATGCTTGGAAATAGGCTAATTTCTGGTTTAGCAAAAAGCAAAATTCAATAGCCACCTCTACACAAAGCGAGAATACATAGGCTGCTGGCAATTTGTTGTGCCCAAATCCTATGGATGAGGCAAGCGAGTGAGAGACTATGAAGTTGAAGAAAAGGAAATTCCAATCATGTGTGATAACACAAGTGCAATTGCAATCACTCGAGAATCTGTGTTGCACTCAAGAACAAAGCATATCGATGTCGAGATATCACTTCATAAGAGATCATGTTGAAAAGAAGGACATCATCTTGGAATATATCTCAACCGATAAACAATTGGTGACATCTTCACAAAACCATTATGTGAGTCAAGATTTGAAGAACTCAAGCATGAGTTAGGATTAATTGAGTGGTGACACTCGGAAGAATCAAAGAAAAGAAATGAAACACAAAAAGGGAAAAAGAGTGAACTCTCAAATCAACTAAGTAAATCGGCCGTATCGGAAAGATGACTATAAAGTCGGTGGTGGTGAGTCACTAAGAGAACTGTGAGAAGAAGAGTTAAATCAGCTGAGGGAAAAAGTTGAGTCATTTATGAGCAAAGTGACAAAAACGCAATCGTTTTTACTAAGCGGGAATGTTTTTAAGAATTACGTCAAAGATAATTATGAGCGTGCACAGGCAAAAGATGCACACCAAGCATATGATTGGATATAAATCTTTGCCGCATTAAATACGAGACATTAAATGCTAAATCGGCTTGCAAAATCTAAGCCGTTGATTTCGATCACATTTCAAAAACCACCCGCACGTCCTTTCATAAACCATACTTAAACTTTCTTTCTTCTCTCTCATATTACCAAAACCGTTCATTTCTCTCGAAGCAAAGGCAAAACTCTCTCAAAACCCTATCTATCTTCAAACCAACTTCTAAGTTTCCTTCGGTGAAATCCGAAAAATGGCATCAACCTATGATTTTGTCAAGCAAGGAAAGCAAATCCACAGGGTCTCTTGTGGATTTTGAGGGCATGGTCAAACAGGGGTCCGATGACTCCCTCATAAAGAAGATCGCTAAAAAGCTCGAAACAACCGGGCTAAAACCATTCCTAACGATGGAGTTCTCAATGACCTATGTGGAGGAGGTCACACGATTCTACGTGAACTCGAGATTCACGATGAGGGGATCAAATCCTCTGTTCACGGAAAGGAGTTCATCATCTCGACAAGGATTTGCGAGAACACGCTCACTCCGGCGGAAGGAGCATCGAGAAATCAATGAAGCGATGTAGACACTGGCCGCTTGGAGGAAGTAGCCAAGTCCGACTATCTTTGATAAAATAGTCTACACGACCAACAAGAATTTGTTGAAGGAGGACTACCACAAAGCTGTTGGACATAGTTGCCAAATGCATAGACATCAAATTTGGCGACTTTGACCAATCACAAAAGCAAAGTTGATCGTAATGCATTGCGATCATTGAAGAAAGGAAAATAAACCGAAATTTGAGTTTGTCTACAATGAGACTACGCCAAAATGTAGGAACAAATCCTTCAAAGAGAATGGTACATTTGGAGGATCCTGGGATATGGTGCAGTGATCGGTCGTCGATGGAGGTCAAGGAGTCCTCTTAGACATGGAAAGGCGTTCCATGTAAACAAGAAGATGTTCGAGATCAAACCTCTGCGGCGCACGAAGAGAGCCTACGCAAGAGAGCGACACGAGTGATGGGGAATCGGTGACCACGAAGATACTGTTGTCTCCTCTCCACCAAAGAAGAAGGCTACCCCCTGTAGGCTGCTAAGAAAAGATCTTTGCTCTGCATGAGAAAGAAAAACAAACTGCTCCGCCCCTGCAGGTCGAAGTCACTGCCCCCTTGGCCGTGTCTCCTCGCCCAGCAGTTATCGGTCGAGAAGGACTCTCAACTACCTTCTCCGATCGTCAAAAAGAGGAGAATCGATAAGCCAAGACGGCCGGCTCCTCGAGAAGAAAACACCAAAGAACGGCCCCCCCGCCAAGACTCGGAAGAAACTCTCTCCGGACCGAGAAATCCCTCAGTACGAACTAAGAGACGAAGAAGAATCATCAAGCGCTCCGAGCTTGAGAAACCGGGCCGAGTCACCACTCGGCTGGAGTAGATCTGGGAGAGGCTGCTGGAGAAGTAGAGTCTCCGGATATTATAGATGAAAAAGCTAAGTGTCTTTGAAGAAGCGTCCCAGAGGCAAACCGAGACACAATGTAGTTCACCTGGTGAGACACAAGAAGAAGGCCGATAGAGATGATAGTGATATGATGATCCTATCCCCACCTTATCCGGACATCCAAAATCGTCGAGAGTGGAGGAAGTGGAAGTTGAGTCGATCCAGGGAACGATTCCAAAGGCCACGAATTTATCGAAGAAGAAGAGGAAGCGATGAACTTTCTTAGAGTGACGCGGTGGTCAAGCGACTGGATGAAGAAAAAGCGCACGAGATATCTTGCAGATCTTCAAGGACAAGGACAAGGAGAGACGAGAGGAAGGCGAGGCACGTGAGAAGGCGGCAAAGATCGCCTCTATCACCGGCACCCGTAAACACACATCATCTCATTGATGTCTTATCGCATGGATGATGAGGATCGGACCTCTTGCCGCGCCTACGAGAAGAAATGCAAATGCGGCGGGCATTGTATCGAATCGAAGAATCCTTCACGAGCAAAATTTGATGGAGGGACCAGGAGAGTCCTCCAAAACACACGGTGAAATCGATCCAATGGGAGTAGTGCGACAAATCGCCACCGTTATTCTTGCCACCACTTCCCCGACTCACTCGGAAGAAGGAAATAAGGAAGCTGGCGATGAACCGGGATAGTGGGGACCCCGATCGAGCCAACCCCTATTGAAGGTGTCTTACCACCGCCCAACTATTTGAACACTCGGTAGAAACAGTAGGGAGTTTGGAGATGAGTGACCCCATTCCAAGTCACTCGGTGATGTGCGCCGCTGTGGGGAAACTCCCTCCACTGCGCAGCAAGGTCGGAGAATCTTTGCGAGATGACTCCACAACGAATCTAGGAGGCAAAGTGGAGAAGGAACAAACACAAAGTACACACAAGTTATCATCAACGAAGCTCGAGGCAGATTGAGACTGTCTCGGTGAGGTGCCAACCTACTCTGAAGGCTAATGACGCGATGCGATGCGTCGAGGCACAAGAAGGAAACACCACGGGAGTTAACACTGCAGGCGATGAAAGTGCAATCCATGGGGTTGGGACTCCAATGGATGCCACCATGAAGACCTCGATACCGGTGACAGCTTTGTCGAGAGGGATGTCAAGCCTGCTGCGATTGAGAGGCGCATGAGGTAATGAGGCCAGGCCGGAGGTTGAGACCTCCGGGGTAAAGAAGGTGAAGTAGAGAACATCCCTCCCCGCTATCATTGATCCATCGAGAAAAGGAGATAAGTGCACTTCATGATTCCAGGATAATCGATGTAACTTTTCCGGGATCGGAAGGCGAGGAAGAAGAAGCTGAGTCATCCCCGTGTGAGATCCAAAAGACTCGGTGAGGATGTTCCAAGCACGAGCAAGTCGATCTCAAGACTACTCGTCAAACTTTCAATTTTGATGGTGAGCCACCAATGGAAATCTCATCATCGTCGATGACGCCACGATAAGGCCGAGGACCAGATCCACTCAATTGGAGAAAGTGAGACCGAAGAAGCTGTTGAGACAGTGAGGCTCGGCAAAAGTCGGGTCCACTTCACAAAAGACCCCACCAAACAGAGTCCATCTGCGCAGGCTCCCCAGCCGCAGCGAGTTCGACTCAAAAGGAACTTCACGCGCACCTTTCATCATTGAACAAATCCCGGTTGGTCGTGATGATTCCTTTGTAGAATCATTTCCCTTCTCTCTGGAGGTACCCGACCTCCCTGAAGAGTCGAGAGAGATCTCGCTTCCACAGACCTGACCCTGTCATTCCATCGAGACACCATCGTTCGGTGACTATGACTTTGACATGCGTGGGTCGTCACCGCACCAGAAAGAAAATTGAAGTTCGGGAGGTGTTCAAAGCATTATTTCTTTGAAATTGAGCAGATGGGAGAGGCCAGGCCTCTATGGACATGAGATCTGGATAACAGAGATGCCAACCTTACTGCGACTTGAGAGGCATAATGATCAGAATCGGGGAATGGTGGCAACAAGAAGAAACAATGCGTGTGGAACAAGCTAGATACTTGAGGACATTGTTCAACAAGTTTGTTGGTATGGCGGTGAGAATCGATGCAAAGACGAAATTGAGAGAACACATTGAGCACATGCATGAAGCTCACACTGCGAGATAAAGCATTGCGTGAGCAAAATAAGAGTGACCTCCTGCGTGCGGAAGAAAACATGGATAGAAAATTCAGCCTTCTCATGGCTGAGATGAAGCTAATTTCAGAGAGTCCAACGCTACTCGCTCGAATTTCGTGCCGCATACTCATGAGACTCGAGGCGAGAACTCGGCTATCGCAGGCTCGACTACCGCTTGCCAAGATATGTTTCAGGGGTTCCTCTCTCCTTTGATGATGCCAAAAAGAGGAAGAGGAATACCTAAAAGCGTCGAAGAGTTCGATGTTGAGAAAAAGGGAGCATTTGTAAAGGGAAAGACAGTGAGGAAGCGTCAAAACAAAAGAAAGGAAAGTCTTGTTGGGGAAGGATCGAAAAATGTGACCTTGATGATTGCACAAACCCCCAACAAGGTCTTGTCACTGGTGATATTATCAGCTGAACAAACTCCCAGTGACTCTGCCACTCCAACACTCTGCTATATCTATGGTGAAAAGAGAAAGACAATTGAAGCGGGGATGGAGGAAGTGGAAGGAAGGATGGATGCCCGAGTTATGAATATCTTGAAACAACATGGAGGCATTCCGGTGAGACAAAGACACTTATGCCATCTCGGATGCCGGGGCGAGCAAGATCAGTTGATGAATTTAAAACGCTCGCATCTCGAAGGATACTTTGCAAACATGCCCATGGCTCAAGCTTGGGACTTGTCTTGGGAAAAGGGTCTCACGCTATGTGAAGAAGTTGACAAGCGGACAGACTAAGATCGCTCTCATGGTCACTCCGCTAGTCACTCGGTGGGAAGAAGAAGACCCCAAGACAATACACGCCCGGAGGGGAGAGGTAGAGAAAAAGAAGCAGATGAAGGAAGAGGCTTGGACCTAGACCTCGCCCAAAAACATTGAGTACATAGATCCAGGCAAGAAAGGGGGATCTTGGCCGGTGGTCTTGACCAAGTAGCCAACTCGCAAGTGGCTAAAAACAATCTTGAGTATGTGAAAAGAATCGAAGAAGAAAATAAAAGACAAACTCAGCTTTGGGGGAGAGAGACAAGAGAGACTAAGAAGAGATGAAGCTGCCCCAGGAAGGCATATGAAAAGAAGAAAGAAGACAGTGGAGATGAGAAAAAGAGAAGAAGAAGCGGAAGATGCTAAAGAAAGAAGAAAGAATGAGGCGTGAAGGAGATAAAGTTTTGTTGTCCACCCCTTCATGTATTTTACCATGTAAATACACTTTATGTAAGTCTTTCATGTCATAAACATTTGTAAATTCTCTAGTTTTGCGTAGACAAATGTTTGCTCGATACACCTTGTGATTGTGTAAAAGAACAAGAATGTTGTGATCAATAAAAGGATTGATTCTACGCATACATTCTATGTGAATGCACTATCTGTATGTATCTTTGCTATTTACATTTTGAATGTTTTAAGTTTTGGCATCATCAAAAAGGGGGAAATTGTTGGGAAATTTATTGTTTAGATTTTGATGAATGCCATGTAAAACTTAGAATAGGAAGTTGGCACCCCATTTTTTGCTGTAGACTGTATTGTAATAAATAGGGCTGGTCAAGCTGAGTTAAGTCAGCTATGACTAAACATGCAAAAAGACAACTGAAGACTAGAAGGAAGACTCCGCTGCAAGACAGCTGAGTATGGCAAAGAAGAGAAAACAGGGACTCGACTGAAGGAACAGCTGAGATGCAGCTGAGTGGAGTATCAGTCAAGTCAGCTAAACATAGCCAAGTCTCAAGTCGAAGTGACAGGAGAGTCATCCAATGATTGGAAGCTGACTCTAAGTCACCTGGGGAAAGCAAGGAAATGCAGTCAAGTCGAGATAATCTGAAAGAGATCCGTTGTACGAGAAATCAAGAGAATTACTTAAACAAGTAATATCTCCATGCTACCTTTCTCGAAGTGCTCAGTCCCAGAAGCGTGCAAAAGGAATAAACCAATGGGAAGCACTACACCGTGTCAGAACTCTGAAAAGCTGAAGAACATTTTATACGAGGAAGTGGCAAATTCAAGGACTGCAACAAGACAAGCCAACGTCCACAAGTGACTTTCAAAAATAAGCCTATCTATCTCTTCAACGGCGTGATTTTTGAAAGATCACTATAAAAGGCTAAGGAATGACTCGAGAGAAGGTTACGAACCACAAACATTCAAGAAATTATTTGAATCAGAATCAAAAATATTCTCAAATCATTCAAGATTAATCCTCAAGCCTACATTACGAAGCTCATCAATCCAACACTCACTGTGAAGGAAAGAAAACTTCGGTTGAAGAGGAAATTATTGAAGAATCAAGGGGTCTACATTCCACGGAGGATTGTAAGAAGGTTCAAGGTCGAACCGGTCTCGAGTTTTGGAGGGCTTCGTGATCAAATCCAAAGAGATTGAGCAAGTGAGCTGTAGTAGCAAGGCAAAGCGCCTGTGAAGAAGCCGAGTCATACGAGAAGCCGGTGAGTGATCAAGGCATCTCGCATGAGTCCCAAAGGATCAAGTGTTTGTGTGATCAAGATTTGTATCCTGGATGTTGCCACTTTGTATACTTGATCAATACCTAGTGGATTCCTCCGGAGATTGGAGAAGAGAGGAGTAGAAGAATTACCCCATCTTCGAACCTCTATAAAAATCTTATCGTGTCATTTACATTTCAAAGACTTTAATTCATGCATCTTATTTGCTTAACTCTGTTGATAAATTTGCTATCCACTTGATAATTTCTAAGTACTAAATCAAGCATTAAATCTCTGCGTAACCATAATTAAGGGTGTTAAGTCTTTTTGAAAACAAACTACCATTGAGCTAATTCAGTCTTAATAGCTGATTTATTCCATCAACAGCTCGAGTTGAGTCTGTTGAGTGACTAACTCTCTTGATTAACTAAATTGGTCTGTCCACCAAGGACACAATTGTGTAGTATCAACTCGAATTTTAAAAAGGACTAAATCGAAAAGTTGGTAAGGTTTATTCAACCCCCCTTCTAAACCTTACACTCACACCCCCTTAGGACCTACAAGTGGTATCGGAAGCAGTCACGAGTTCGAATTCCCTTGGAAGCACGCTGCGATGGAGGTTGCCAGGAGCGAGTGGAACTCGAGATCCGGCACAATGAGGTAAACGGACGGAATCGAAGGGTAGGTTTCAGGTGGCCGAAGCGAGGTAAAAAACGGGAATCGAAGGTGTAGGTTCTTTGGTAAACTGAATCTGAAGGGTAGGTTGTCGTGGCCGGAATCGAGGTATATGCATCGAATCGAAGGTGTAGGTTGTTGGGTGGACAGAATCGAAGGGTAAGTTGCCAGGTGGCCGGAATCGAGGTAAGCATTTGGCGAAGGTGTAGGTTCTTTGGTTGTCGGGTGGCCGTGAGAATCGAGAGGGCGTGGCGTGACGCGACGCTGAATCAAGAGGTTGGCGTTAGAACCGAGAAAGTTTGGCGGACGGCGGAAGTTGCCAATCGAGCCGAGATCTTTGGCAGTCTTTGGGAGGGGATTGTTGGGCTTTGGTCCAAAGATCCCGCCCGCAATGGGCTTTAAAAGAGCGCGGCCCACGATTCGAACCCGTGAGTCTTTGGATTACATAGTTAAAAGATAGCTTAAAGGATATGATTTGGACTACCTATACCAACAAATGCATCTTCTTTTCTCGGTGCCCATTACATAGAAACTCGAGGTTAAGCGTGCTTGGCCTGGAGTAGACATGGGATGGGTGACCCCTGGGAAGTTTTCGAGTGCGCGTGAGTGAGGACAAAGCGTGCTAGAAAAGACTCGTATTGGTTTGTGGGACGATCGTCAATCCGAATAGACTAGAGGTCCAACACATCAACCTACATGAGCAGAAAATTAACAAAAATTAGAAGTAAAATGTAGTGCTTGAATATGTATAAAAAAGTAAAATTAACTTCAAATTACCCTGCCCCAGTCAAGCTGACTCCTATGAGTAGAACGAACAAAATCTTGTTTGCGATCCCAAATAACGCTAGGAGTGGCAAGCATATTAGCAAAAACGTTGTAGCGAGCTTGAAGATGCTTAACGCGTTGATTCACCTCAAAAAATGTGAAAGTTTTGTCAAACAGTGACTTCAAAAGAGCCCTAGCACCCAAAACGGGAGTGTTGTTAAACCCACCGACCTCCCAGTCACCTTTATTCAACTGGCTCACAAGAAAATCAACAAGTAGGATATCCATCGGCATTGTCCACGGAGTTTTCTTTTCATTGTAAAGCATATTAAGGAAAGATGAAGATGTATTCTTCATTTTGATGTAGATGGATGAAAGATGAAGATGTATTCCTCATTGACGGGGTATTTATAGAAAAATTATCCTAATTCATAGTGATCAATGAAAATCTCACAAGGTCAAGAAAATCACTGAAGATCTGAAAGTACTGTTTGACAAGAAACATCAATGTATAGCTGAAACAAAAGCTCACAAGACAATAAACATCAATGAAAAGTTGAAACAAAGTATTGTATGACAAGAAACATCACTGAAAAGCTGAAACAAATTGATGCACTTTATCACGTGATATAACACGATATCGAGTCATGATGTTGGGTACAATTAAATTACATGTTCAGTTTATTGATTGACTTCAGAAACTCTATCAGGACAAAACCTCCTAGTGTGTCCTTCTTTCTTACAAACGCCGCATTTTCTTGGAATTCTTCTAGCTGGCTGATCAATCGTGTTGCTTCCACTAGCACTCATTGCATCATGGCAAATGGGGAGCATTGCATTATATGTAGAATGATTGTGACCCTCTTGACGACATCTAGATCATATTATGGTATTGTGAGTCGCTAGATGGACCACTAGAGCGGAATCCATTGAGTCCTCGGTCGGCCGACTTGTCGAGGATTTAGAGGTGCCTTGACAATCAAAAATCGTATCATTTCCGGCACATTCAGTCTTTAGGATGTTTAATGGCATGACAATTGGAGAGTAAAGTTTCCACAAAGTGTTTCGTTTTATAGTAGTTGTGCACGAATCGTAGACCGATTGATTTGCCTTTTGAAATAAATAGCAAAAATTGTATATAAGGATATCGTATACGTGAAATAATTAGTAATGTAGTAAAAAAATTTAAATATACCTGATTGCCTTAATCGCATGTGGACACGGCAATAGATCAAGCTGAAACACTCGGGAAGTACACATTCTCTTTGCCAAATCAACAATAAAATAACGCACCCCATCCTTCATAAAATAAATTAGGCTACTAACGGGTGACACGTGCATCTTATCGTCGGTGCACTTCTCGCTAATCTCTTAGATGTATATGTGGTGACTTCATTGTTCATGTTTTGCGCTGCAATTTGACGCTCGTGGAACCACTCCTGAATGAGGTTTCGAATACAATAAAGCAACGAACAAATGGGCAATTTCCTCGACCAGGACAAGTCTAGCATTAAGAACCTCTGCTTTGCATTGGATGTCATGAACCTATAGCATCTAATCGGACAACGTGCATGTGCCCACCTTTTCGTTCGAGCCCTAACCAACTCCTCGTAGACCTTTTCATTTGCATTTTGAATCGGGCCATTATCTTCTTGAATCTTTCAGGAGAATAAGTGTACGAAGTCTTTTTGTATAAGGTCACACCACTTGACCTCGATAATTTCGATATTTTGCCTCAAGTGTTATGTGTATATACCATGCACACAGCGTCAAGAAATACACGCCATCTGCATTCTTAATACTTTTGTGACGATCGGGTACAATGAGCATATTTGGGGCATCCATATGTATTGCGTAATTGCTTCATAAACCATTCCCATGATTAGTCCTTCTCCTTATCAGCCACACCAAATGCTAGTGGAAACACTTGTTCATTCCCGTCTTTCATAACCGCAACAAACAACACACTTTTAAACTTGCCCTTTAGGTGTGTGCCATCAACAACAAAAACAGGTCTACAACACTCACTGAATCCTTTAATTGACGCATGTAAAGCAATATAAACATACTTGAATCTATCATCGTCACCGGTCTCGTGTAGCGCAATTGTACCAGGGTTCTCTTTTTTCAACATGTACAAGAATGCAGGCAAAATCCCCCAAGACTATAAGTGGTCACCGTGTATGTCGCTCTAAGCACGATGCTGTGATTTTAGTGCTTTGTAGTACAAAATTTATATCCCTTGTTCAGCAAACAAGTCAGCAGTAATATCCTTAGGTTTAAGAGATCGTCCCTCCTTTAGTAGTTTTGGCGCAAACAGGGCTCCAATAATCTTAAAAGGTAATTGTCGAGGAGCATGTTTACTTAAGTTGGCTTCACATGTATGAGGTTGCTTGAATTTTGTCACCTTCCAACTTCCTCCTTGGATAGCGTTTGCACGAAGTAAGAAGGTGCATCTTTTATGTTTGCAAACAGCCTCATAACGTGAAGTCAAAGACCGGGTTGTTCTATACTCCACATGATGGTGCAGATGGTAGAAGCCCAACTTTGTTACCATTTCTTTCTTACTTTCAAGCACTTTGCACCTTTGAATAAGTCACGCTCAATGTTAGGTGGTTCTTGTCGGATGGAATCGGGGTGGGATCGCGATAAGGCGTTAAGAGCCATCCAAGCATATTTAGACCTAACCATTGGGAGCTCCTTATGATCAGCGTTCTCATTATCTACTTCATTGGCATCAACAGGATGTACCTTATGGATTGGAAATCGTCTATTCCGAAGAACATGCTCGTCATTGTCTCCTATTATGATATCATTGTTCACACCATTCCCTTCACGATCATCGGGAACAAAATAGTCATCTTTTTCCCATCAATCAATGGACTAGTTCATTGTCAACGCCGTACTACTGGATCGTCATCTTCTTCCTCGGATGTGTCACCATCATTGTCACCCAATGGAACAAATTGTTCATCTTGTTGGTTATGTTGATCACCAACAAAATCCTGGTCATCTTGGCCATCATAATGGCCACCGCCCCCGAAATCAGCATACCTCCCAACATCATCATTAAATCCACCAACACCACCACCATCATCATCATCATCATTATCACCATCCACATGATCAATACTATTGATACTCGGTTGATGCTCCAAGATAGGAGATTTACTTGGATAATTATCGGGCACTACATGTTGCACATACGTTGGTTGAGGCTCCAAGGTCCTAGATTTACTTGGACAATTATCGGGCGCAGCATGTTGCATATAGATTGGCATACACTATGGTAGACCATGTATATAATTCATGTCGTAGTGAGAATTATATGGATTTAAGGGCATGAATTGATTGTCGATACCATACGAATACGATTGAGCACCATAAGGTTCATAAAACCATGTGGATTGCTATTTACGGTGTCTGAAGTCTCCACCATCCCATGATCTTTTGGTTGCAAGGTCACAAATATTCGGGGATCTTTGAAAATCTCGGCTCCTCATCGAAGATCCGTTCACACATAATCAAAGACTTAACCTCGGAAACGGCCCTCGTTGGCATTAAACAGTGTAATTTGTATTCACACAAACGCCGATCACCATTTGCAACGTTGTGAACAAAATCTACAAACCCACTATATGATATTGTCCACAACGACGTAAAAACGAGTACTTCTTCACCATTCCTATAGAAACTACCATCCCAAAAACCACTATGGACAACTATCACTTTATCATCCTCCATCTCGAAACCAACAACAACAGACAAAAACCACATTTGAAAAATTCAAATCAACATGTAACTCGAAAAGATATAACTCGACATCTGACATCTAACTCGAAATCGAGTCAGTTTTAACTCAACATCGAGTTAGATGTAACTCGGCATCGAGTCAGATGTCGAGTTACATTTGTAGGCTGTTGTTCGAGCTTATTTCTAACTGGTTTTTTATGTCTATGGTTTTCAAATATCTTCTACACCCAACCTCAAACTAAATACGATATTGAAATGAATAAAGAATGAGCTAGAGAACAAAATGCTTACATTATTTCGAGATTCCGATCCAAAAAATGGGTCGCCGGAATAGTTTATATCTTTGAAGTCTGAATTTGAAACTGAGAGAGAAAGTGAAAGTGAAAAGGAGAAAGAGAGGTATATGACCTAACCTATGCTTAAAGGGTATGAATGTCATTTCACACCCCAAAATGGCTAAAAAAGATGTGTTTGAAAAAGTTTGCTAGTTTTACTCTTTTCAATTTGGAAATGACCAATTTGACCCATTTCCACTAAATATCAAGATTAAAATTAAAATTTTGGTGTGAGAATTTTCTTTTTAATTACTTTTGTCCTACACTGCTTGACTTATTTCCTATAATGATATTTTGCATTTCATTTTTAATTGATCTTAATATAAAATTAAGATACCAAATGTCCAGAATTTGCTGGGTTAATTATTCTAAAATATCAAAAGTGCGTAATTTAAATTTCAAGGGTTGAGATTGAATTATTTTATCTAAGAATAATATACAAAGAGACACTTTCGACCAATATAAA
The DNA here is from genome assembly GCA_016081115.2 of Rehmannia glutinosa. Lineage (NCBI taxonomy): Eukaryota > Viridiplantae > Streptophyta > Magnoliopsida > Lamiales > Orobanchaceae > Rehmannia > Rehmannia glutinosa. The sequence continues at coordinate 69,024,973 of CM071937.1, read as the reverse complement.
AGACATTTTTAAGTTTTATAAAGAATAAATTCAATTTTTCAATATATACAAAGAAATATTAAACGAGTTGGCATGGCCCTATGATTTCGAACTAGCTATGTTGGGCGTCGGGCTAAAGGGGTAATTTAAATGGCCAACAATATTGCAAATCTAACCCTAACTAATGGCCGGAGGGTCAACCTGTCCCCCACCCCCCATTTTGTTAAAAACGGAATCATACTAAGAATATTTTTCAAAAAAACAATATTTTAGTTAGAATTTATATGGTTTTTTTAGGTTTTTATTTGGCCCATTCCATTTTCGTGTATGTCCACTCCTATATTTTTCCTGGCTCCGCCATTGACCCTAACCATGTCGTGATTCGGACTAAACGGGCCACTGTCGAGCTATTATTCAAAAATTTAAAATTATATATTTAGATAAATATTAAACTGGAATATATATATAACATTTAAATTTAACATTTAAAATCAAAGCATTCATTATAAAAAAAAATGTCATGCATAATTTATAATTACATTGTATTTACAAAATAGTAAACTTTAAAGATTTATAATCTAAGTTTTAAAAATAAAACTATAATAATAAAAGTGAAGTATTTATATACCGAAGAAAATGGAAAAAATTAATATTGTTTCTTGTAGTCACTTATATGGCTATAAGTCAGAATTTCCAAAAGTATATATTTAAATCTAAAATTCCAAACTAGAACACATAAAATTTAAAATTAACATTTTTTTCCAAAAACGAAAGTTGTATTATTCGATAACTCGAACAAATTACATCCGTGGTACACTTGCCAAATGCCCAGCCCAGAAACATTTCTTCCTTTGGGAGCACCGATCCTTCACAGGGGATCACAAATGAGAGAAACAAAAAAGCTATGGGAACAGCCCCAAAAGAGACAGTAGTGAAGTATTGTTCAAACAAAACACAACCAAATTATACAGCTAAATAGCCAACAAAACCAAAACAAATTAAAACGCAACACCTCCATGGGTTAAAAACCCCAAGAGTATCACATTATAACCTTAAATTACTATTTATAGGTCTCAAATTCATTCCACTCTCTCCAAGCTAAGGAGACCAATTCGGCTCGAGAGATACTCTTCTCTTGAAAGACCCGGAGGTTCCGTGTTTTCCACAACCACCAAAGAAGATAAGTGGTTAGTTGAATCCAATCAATGAACGCCTCGATTCCGGGCTTAGAGCGGACCTCTTTCCACCGATTATACATCGAGAAATTCTCACTTTGAAATTCAAACCAATTCACCTGGGCATGCTTCCACACTTTAACGGCTCTGTCACACTTTGAAAGAGCATGTGCACCAGTTCTCATTCCCTCCCCACACCACTTACATGTTGTGTCTATATTCATCCCTCTCTTAGCAATTTAAGTCTTCACATGTATCACATCATTGAGGCATTTCCACAGAATGACGAACTTTCCCTTTGATCTTCAATTTCGAGTTTCTTCCACATATTTCGACACCCTGCTTTGGTTATCACTAGCTTCAGCGTCCCCCTTTGAGTGTTTGTTCGAGTCACAAATCACCTTGTATCTGATTTAACCGAGAAATCTTTGGAGATCGGTTGTGTGCATCCAAGCAGATTCTGTCTTTAGGAAGCGTGGGAAAATAGAACAATTAGCAATGGCTTCCACTTCATGGGGTTGGAAGAGTCTGTTGATCAATTCAAGATTCCATCTTTTCCTTTCCGCACTCAACAATTCACTCACCCATGTAACCTCATTTACCGCACCGCAAACCACTAGGAATAGCGAAAACACCACCTTGAATCCATGGGTGTTCCCATATTCGAATTGACTTACCATCCGATACTCGAACCCGATCCCCAACTTCAAGACATAAATAGAGTTAATCAAGCTTTTCCAAATAAAAGAATCGTAGCCTTTGAACCGGCTGAAGAACCCCCTTTAGGAAAATGCTTTGTTTTCAACACTTTCTTGATCAAGCTATTGGGTTGGACAATGATTCTCCACAATTGCTTTGCTAGCAGGGCATCATTGAAGACTTCGATATCCTCGAAACCCCAGGCCCCCAAAGATCTTTTGGTTTTGCCAATTTACTCCACTTCAACAAAGTGTATTTTTCTTTGCCCCTCCTCACAGGATCCCCACGTAACTTAGGGTCAAGACTCTATTAAACTCTGCGCACGTCCCGAGAGGTAATTTGTAGCATGCCATTGTCTAGGTCGGCAAAGCACCGAGAATTGATTTGATTAGAGTCTCTCTCCCAAAGAATACTCAAAAAAATGTTCTTCCAGTTCCTACTCTTCTCCTAGCCGCCTCCACTACACTTCGGAAAATCTCTTTCTTTGATCTACCAATAATCAATGGGAGACCGAGATGTTTAATCTTTTTGTTCTTGTATGCCCTCCAAAATATTGCAAATCACATCCCATCCCCTGCAGTGTTAGAACTAAAAAAGATAGACGATTTAACAATGTTAACTTTTTGCCCCGATGCCTCACAAAAGAGAAAAAGCGATTTGCTTGAGATTATGGGCTTGTAGAGGACTAACATCACAAAATAACAAGGAATCATCCACAAAGAAAATGTGGGTAATCATAGGGGTTGTTTTACTAATTTTGATACCCCTAAACTTACCATTCCTAGCATCCCGATTGAGCATATGAGAAAAAACTTCGAGATGATTAAGAAGAGGTAGGGGAAATGGGGTCACCCTGTCTAATTCTCGAGAAAGTTTGATTAGACCATGAGTCTCACCATTAATCGAAAGGAAAAAGAGGAGGAACTTGCATAGGTGAGAATCCAATGAACAAATCTAGGGGAACCCCATTTTTAGCATAATAGAGTTCAAGAAGTTCCATTCCACTCGATCATAGGCCTTATCCATATCGAGCTTAATGGCCATACATTTGGTTTTCTGACTCTAAGTTTATTCAGATGATGAAAATGTTCATAAGCCAGGATTATATTATCCACAATTTGTCTAACGAAAAGCAGCGATCGACACTCGTTAATGCATTTATTGAGACAAGGTTTGATCCTATTGGCCAAAATCTTTGAGATGATCTTATAGATGTATTACAAAGACTTATAGGCTGAAATGGGAAATAGAGGTAGGATTCTTAATCTTAGGGATGAGAGTGATAAGGGTATGGTTAAGACTTTTAAGCATCTTAGATTGAGAGAAAAAAAAAAATTACCACTTTGCAAATATCGGACTCAAGATCGCCAATAGTATTGAAAGAAAAACGGAGACATACCATCGGGACCCGGCGCTTTAAAAGGATGAAGGATGAATAAAGCTTCCTTGATTTCAGTCTCACCAACAGGTCGAATGAGGCTTTGTTCTTTGAAGGGGGTTAAGCCCGACAGAGCGAGCCTGGCCCGTCGAGCGGAGAAATTAGAGGTGGAGTAAGAATAAGAGAACAATTGATTATAAAACCGGATACCTCCTCAACCTTATCCTCCATTGATTCACAAATAGTACCATCCGCCTTGATCAACCTATCAATAGCATTACATTTACGTCTCTGAATAGTACTAGCGTGAAAAAACTTAGTATTCTTATCTCCTCCCGAAGCCACTGCACTCTAGATTTTTGTCTCCAAAATAAATCCTCGTTTTTATAAGCATTATGGAGTTCGTTTTGAGATCATGCCAAGCCTCATTATCCTTTTGGGCCCCGAAGAGACAGTTGCTCAGCCTTCTCCGTGTTTTCTTTGATAATTTTAGCGGAATTAGTTTTTGCATTTTTACTCCAAGAAAGCAATCCCCCTACAGGACCTGATTTTACTCGAACTGGAACATTGGTGTGCCCAGTTGGGGTTTCCCACACATTTCGAACAACCATATCAGCTCCCTCCATATCAACCCACCTTCTATCAAAATAAAATCTTTTCTTCGCTCTCAAGTTGGTGGATCATAGTTCGGAGTAGTAGGTGATGATCGTGAGCTCACTCTCGAGAATGTGAGACACCTTAGCTATTGGCCATTTAATACACCACTCGGGGAACCTAAGGTTCTATCCAATCTCTCCTCAACGCTTTCCTTCCCGGATCGGAGGTTAGACCAAGTAAAAGAGTAGCACGAGAAGGAACCTCTCCCATACCCATCCCTCCGACCATGTCCTTGAAGTCCTTGAAATTATTCTCATTCGGTATCTTCCACCCTTTTTATCCTCCATACTCAATATATCATTAAAGTCCCCATCATAAACCGATTACGGCCCCATCTACCTTTTTCCCCAATCAAGTAATTCCACCGATCCTTCCTTATGACCGGACAGTGTCAAGATAAATGAGTATAGCCCACTCAATATTATTAGAGCTTGACACCTTGAGAATTCGACTTCCATACAAAAAGATTGGGGGATAATCAATGATATTAACCTTATTACTCCAAAGATAACAATACTCGTCTCTTCAAACCATCGGGTTCGACCACAAAACCAACGATCACTTGCTCTAATATTCTTACAAACCGTAGCCACGAAGTCTTTTTCTTTTTAATCTCACTAAGGAACAGAAAATCCGGAAGTGGAGTCTCAATACCTCCTTGATTTGGGAAACGCAGAGGGTCCTCCCTGCACTCTACAATTCCACACCGCAACTCTCATTGATGGGGTTGGGGCCAATCAGGTTGGCTACCCCGTGGAAAGGATAGAACTAGGAATGGGGTGGGTATCATTGTAGATCCTCTCTTCATAGATCAAGTAGTAGGAGTAACTAGAAAAGGAGATAGAATCATAGCCCTTAAAATTGTAGTAGGTAACGAACTTATAAATATTGTTAGTGTATATGCACCTCAAGTAGGATTAGATGATGCTACTAAGGCTAAATTTTGGGAAGATTTAGAAACTCTAATGCAATCAATCCCTCAAAATGAAAAAGTCATCATAGGTGGAGACTTAAATGGACATGTGGGGAAGGATAATGAAGATTATGAAAGGGTCCATGGAGGATATGGCTTTAGCTCGCGTAACAATGAGGGTAGAACCATCCTAGACTTTGCAGTTGCTTATGATTTCATTATAGGTAATACCTTCTTTAAAAAAAGAGACGAACATTTAATTACATTTAAAAGTGGTCCTAACAAATCACAAATTGACTACTTCCTAACCAGAAAAAGCGATAGAAAAATATGCAAAGATTGCAAAGTAATACCTGGAGAAAGCCTCACCACCCAACATAGACTACTAGTTTTGGATATCAAACTTATTAACATACACTTAAAGAGAAAGAAAATTAACATACCGAGAATTAAGTGGTGGAACTTAAAGAATAAAGAAAAAAAAGATAGTTTTGTCAAATCTCTAGTAGAAACCATTGATTGGAAAGTGGAAGACAAAGCCGATGATACATGGAACTATGTAACTACTCAAATGAAAAAGATCGCAAAAGAAACATTAGGGGTGTCAAATGGTAATAAATGGAATAAAGAGGCATGGTGGTGGAATCAAGACATCCAAGAGAATGTAAAGGAAAAACGAACTAGTTATAAAGTATTATATTCTGTAAAAACGAAGAAAATCTTAAAAGATATAAAGATGCGAAAAAAAGAAGTAAGAAGAGCAATATATGAAGCAAAAACCAAGGCATATGAAGATTTCTATAAAAAACTAGATACTAAGGAAGGAGAGAAAGATATATATAAAATAGCAAAATTTAGAGAAAAACGAACAAGAGATCTAACCCAAATTAAATGCATAAAAGATGAGAACGATAATATTTTAGTGAAAGACGAGGACATAAAAGATCGATGGAAGAGGTATTTCAATAATCTTTTTAACGAACCGAAGAGGAATGAAGTCACATTAGGGAACTATGTCAATCTGAATCGAGAAGTAAACCGTACCTTTTATCGTAGGATTCAACTTCATGAAACAGAGAAAAAACACTAAACAAAATGAAAACTAGCAAAGCGGTTGGCACAGATGATATACCAATTGAAGCATGGAAATGTCTAGGTGGAGTTGGAATTGCATGGCTTACTAAATTATTTAATGTTATCCTAAAAACTAAGAAAATGCCTAATGAATGGAGAAAAAGTATATTGATACATATATATAAAAACAAAGGGGATATACAAAATTGTGCAAATTACGGGGAATTAAATTAATAAGTCATACAATGAAACTATGGGAAAGAGTTATAGAAGCAAGAATAAGAAATGAAACTAGTATATTAGATAATCAATTTGGCTTCATGCAGGAAGGTACACAATTGAAGCTATACACTTAATTAGACGATTATGTGAACAATATAACGAGAGAAAACAAGATTTACATATGATTTTTATTGACCTTGAAAAGGCATACGATAGAGTCAGCCCAGGGATATAATGTGGCGCGTATTGGAAAAAAAAGAGGAGTAAAAATAGCTTATATAGATGTCATTAAAGATATGTATGATGATATAACAACATGTATCGGGACACCAATAGGAATATCTAGTGAATTCCCAAACACTATAGGTTTGTATCGGGGATCCGCTCTAAGCCCTTACCTTTTTATCCTAATAATTGATGAAATCACTAAACACTTACAAAAATCAATCCCTGAATGTATGCTATTTGCGGACGATATAGTTTTAATTGATGAAACAATGGAATGAGTAAATGCAAAATTGGAAGTTTGGAGAGAAGCACTCGAATCAAAAGGTTTTACTATAAGTAGGGCAAAAACAGAATACATGGAATGTCACTTTAGTAAAAACAATAGGAACAATGAGACGAAGGTGAAGTGAGTATAACAAAGAGTTTTAAATACTTAGGATCTATAATTGAAGAGAACGGAGAAATCAATAAAGATGTCACACATAGGATCCGGGCGGGTTGGAATAAATGGAGGAGTGCATCTTCTATCCTTTGTAACCGAAAAATACCATTAAAATTGAAAGAAAAATTTTATAAAACGGCCATAAGGCCCGCAATGCTTTATGGAGCGAGAATGTTGGGCGACTAAATATGAACACGAACAAAAAATGAGGGTAGCGAGAGATGAGAATGTTAAGATGGATGTGCGGACACACTAGATTAGATAGAATAAGGAATGAACACATTAGAAACAAAGTGGGGTAGCACCAATAGATGAGAAAATTAGAGAAACATGACTCGAGATGGTTTGGACATGTTCATAGGAGACCTTTAAATGCACCGTGCGACGTTTAGAAGGTAGAGAATCACTCACACAAATCAAAAAGAAGAGAGGTGAGCCTAAAAAGACATGGAAATAGTTATTAAACAAGACATGTTATACCTAGAAATAAATGAAAATATGGCTTATGACCGTAAACGATGGCGCGATATGATCCGTATAGTCGACTCCCACATAGTGGGATTAAGACTTAGTTTGTTGTTGTTGTAAGTTCAATCGATACTTTCAACTTTTTATTCTCCTTTTTATCATCACTATACTCCTCAGCACTGTCGTTACCATCCAAATCACTTCTGACTCTTTTATTACTTGGGTTGAATTGTTCATTGTAGTGTATAATTACATTGCTTTAACAAAATTATAAAATTTATATATTTGAGATCTATGCTTTAAAATAAAGCTACAATAACAAAAACTGAGCTTTATATATACCCAAAGAAAGCTGGAAAAATTAATATGTTTTCTTATCTTCACTTATTTATACTTTCTTTAAAGAAAACCAATGCTTAGGTATTTTGCACTAAAATAAAAGCTTCATATTTCAAAAAAAAAAAATAGAATACATAAACTCTTAAATCATAGATTTGGTGTGCCATTTAGTAATATAATTTCTATCCTAAAGAATTTAATCAAACTGTGACTTAAAAATAAAGGAGATGTGAATTTAAAAAATATTTACTAGCACGAGGTAATAAAAGATAGATATACAATTTCAAAATTATATATATTTTTTAAAAATAATGCGCTGGGGGACTAGCCCAATTAACTTGGGGGATAGCCTATGGGCTTCCGACTAAATGATCCGGGCCAAACCAGGCCTCTTAGGCCCTCTTTTCCATTCAAACGGGCTGATCCGTCAGGCTCCAGCCCATTTAACGTCTTTCAATTGCATATACAGTGAAGAATGCTAAAACCAAAATCCCAACCTCCATATCCAGCCGACCTCCGTGCAAAAATTGATAATAGATAAATAGTACTAGAAGAAGAAGGCAAGCAGCTAATCCTGAAAAACCTATACTGACTCCATCTACCCCACAAGCGATATATTTACTAAGTGCACAATTTCATAACCAAGAGATCCTACTGAATTCAGCTCAAAAGTTGCCACAGGCAATAGTTATCTTTGCCAACAAATGAACCACAAGAAAATATGCTACGAAGTTACTTGATAGTAATGTAGCGATTCGTTCCATGTTTAGCCCAGTAGTTTTTCAGATCTAGCGGAACCGACAAATCATGGCCAGCTGCCGCCAGTCTAGTTAGCAATCTGCTAAAAACGCTTCCGCTCATTTTCCGCCCACCCATCCGCGCATGCCTCTTATTCGGCATTTGTGGGAGTGGATACACCGACAGGGCGGTCGTGCAACAAGATGACTGCCAACCCCCACTACCCCACTTGTAACATTGCCGGGGCACTCCGGTGCATGAACAAAATGGGACTGGCATAGTAGATTCATCAAACCGTATCTGGTCCATTGAACCACAATCCTGAGAGTCCCATTCAGCCTTGGATCCATCCGTCGTGACTCGCCTATTCAAATCCTCGCCTATTTTTTTCACCTTCCTTGGCTTTTTACTTGATTTCATTTTAAGATCTGTGTTCGTTTTTGTCCTTGTCCCTTTATGATATTCATCGGATTGCACATTGTTGGAATGATGGTTTGAGGGAATGTTCGTGCGCTTCACTCCACGTGAACCACCACCTAATAGAGCAATCATTGTGCTCTCGTGAAATTGGAGGGCAGCAATGGCATTGTTGCGTTCTCTCAGGGCACTATCGCGCTCCACAATTGCTGCGTCTCGCTGCTCAATAGCGATATCTCTTTCATCCAAGGCTACTTTTTTCTCAGCCACGGCTCGATCACGCTCTTTTATAGCAGCATTCTTTTCGTCACAGAGCATGCTGATTTTTGCGTTCATATGAAAAGAATTTTGTTCCTTGATCTGATAGTGGGACATCACATTCCACTGCACAAGCAGTTAACGAAAAAATAAAGGACTTATTAACTAACGCTGCTATGTCCATCGAGAAGTACTCAGAAGTTTATATAAAGACTAGTAAATTCAAGTAATACTTCTGCTCCTTTTCTCTATCGATTGAGAAAAAAAACAATATTTATTGTTACCGGAGGTACTTTGTAATAATCCACTCTATGTCTCCTGTTTTCTCGTCCACCTTCATCCATTTTTCAGCCGCACTTTGTAAGGATGTCCAAACATGTGTCGCCCAATGCTAACTGAGATTAGATATATCCAGTGTTGAATTATTTGAATGCAAGTATTTTCCTGCAGTTAAGAAATAACATAAATTGAATCAATTAGAGGTTCATGCACATGCCATACTTGAAAATGCAATTTAACGGAAAGTTAATTACTATACCACTCTGCATTATTTACAATTCATATAGATATAAAGCAACCTCATACACACAAGCACCAAGCATAAATTCTATGGCAGAGACAATGGTTACTTTTGAAACGAAAATAAGTCTGAAGACATATGAATTTAATCTCAGCGCTTAGCTACAAGCCTTTTTAATAAAAATGTGAATTATCAAACTTTTCAAATGCATATTCGTAAGCCCAATCCAAATGGATGACTCTAACCATATTCAACTCATAGTTGTCAAAGCGATAGGCGACGCCAAGGCGACAAGCCATGGACTAGCGCCTGATGGCCTAGGCGACAAAAAGCGATGGCCTTGCCACGCAAGGCGACAATAACATATATTTATATTCTCCTAAACATCAACAACAAAAATAATAAATCATACTAAAGTAAATCATCAAGCAACAAAAGCATAGTGATAATAATATAATGTCAACAAAACAACAATAAAATTCAATCCCATCCTAAGTATTTAAAGTTTGGTCAAGCAAGCTGCATAAATCATTCACTTTCAAAATCCCCTATTTCATCCTCATCATTATAATTCAAGTACTGTAGCGGTGTACTATAGCGGCGTACTGTAGCGCAGTTCTGCTCTTTCTTTGAGAGCAGTTGACTGGGTAGTGGACTAGTGGGTTATGTTTTAGGGTTTAAGACTTTAAAACATACTTTACTTAAAAGCCCTTTGTACTTAAAAAAAAAAAAAAAAAAAAAAAAAAATTGAAAACCCAAAAAAAACGCCTAGCTGCCGGGCGTCACTTTTTACCTATCGCCTCAAGAAAACGCGACGCCTAGGCGCCCCGGGCGACCGCTTCGTCACTTTTGTTGCCTGTAGTCACCCTCAGGCGGTATTGGGTCGCCTACCTAGGCGACGCCTAGGCGCGCTTTTGACAACTATGAATTTCAACTAAAGCAGCTTAATGTAAATCTTTTTTCCATGGGGAAACTGATTCTTCAACATTAATGGATGCAACTTTTGAAAGTAAAATCATTCGTTTGGGATGAATGATTTTGAAAGAGTAAAATAATGTGATATCAAAGCACAAAAACCCTTAAAAAAAATGAATCGAGTTATCAAAAAGAAACTCTAATCTCAGTCTCCTATTCCTACATTCAAGCCAAAAATTGGAAGAGCTGGTTATGTTTTTTATGTGACAAAAAAATACTAAAAAAATTATATATATCTAGCTTCGGAGGGAGATTCGAAGTAAATAACTGAATTAATATAATCAGAAGTGGCATTCATTGATTTAGTCCAAAGCATAGTATGAATGCATGTTGCAATTTACTTTTTATTTCATAATTTCTTACTAAATCCCAGCTCCAAACATAGCCTTATTACCTTAGATTTAGGAGAAAATAAATAAATAAAAACCTAGAACTAATTCAACGAAAGATTAAGATGATACCGTATAACAGTAAAAGGAAAAGGTCGAAAATAAAAAGGAGAAACCTAATATACAACATTTCCATCAATCACAAAAGAATACATAAATATATTTCAAACACAATTGCTTAAGATAACAAATACACAGTGCAGAGACAGAGATTTACCGGAGATGGTGGGGTGGGGCTGAGGAGTTAACGGAGATGAAGGCGGAGCAATTGAAACGCATCGCCACTTTAACAGTAAAAACCCTCTTCGAACAACCTGCTTCTATTCCATTCTCTCTCTCTCCTCTTTTCTATTTTCTTTTTCTTTTATTGTGCTCGTATGTTATCTTATACTCGTATTTGTGGATTTGTTTTCTCTTTTTATTTTTTGCTTTCCAGTTTTGTTGTTACTAGTAATTCCGCATGTGCGTTGCACGTGTATTTTTATTTTAATATTATTATTTTATCACGCAAATATCTATTAACATGAATGAGTATTTATTACTTTGGTTTTATAATAATATTTATATAAGATAAATAAAAATAAAAATTTATCTATCAAATATTCAAAGTTATAATTTCAATTATAAATTTAAATGTAAAATTCATCTTGTTTATATATTTCTCAATCTAAGCTTATCTCTATATTACTATTTAATCTCTCTCTCTCTAAATAATTATATATATTTTTTTTTGAAACATGTATATTAATATTGAACTTGTATAATTGAACAAAACATGAATACTTCGATCACATTGTTAATCCTATACTTTTTTTAACAAAAACATGATATAAATTTATCAAGTTTTCATAAAAAATATTTATGAAGAAATATAATTACAAAATTATTTTTGTTGGATTAATCTCTCTGACCATACTGAATATAGATGTCATTGCTAGACTTGAAAAATACAATCAAAAAACATGAATTAGCTTGCTTGAAGTAATATAATAAAAAAACATAATAACTTGATTTTTTCACGTATTCAATCCTTATAGAATAAAGCTTTGGTAGTCGATAAAATGAAAGAAAGTCTATCCATATGTGATTAGTAGTCAAGAGTATTGAATGCTAAAAAAAACATGTAACATTTATAAATATCAAATGTTGGAAAAATTTTGTTATATCAAATTATAATCTAAAATAGTTATAATTTTAGTTTAGTATATTCATTTTGTATTTAGTTTTGTCCACAAGAATCTAAACATTAATATGGTAAATAACAATTTGTTAATTTTCTGGAATTAATATAAATATATCTTATTTACAGACATCTTGTCAAATTTTCTATAAGTTTTAACTAAAATAATATTATGTCATATACTATTTTTTCTATATTTAGTTATGTAATTATTGTTAATTAGATTTCAATTAAAAACAAATATATTAAATCTCATATATCAATATTTTAATTTCAAAGTTTATTTCTATTTATTTATAAACATATTGTATCTATAATATGTTGTGGCAAGTAACACATTCTACTTTTTACTATAATTAATTTTATAATTATTGCCAATTGAACCTATAAATTGGAATTATCTCCTAATCAGATAAGTGGTAGACAATAGTTTCTTTCACAAATCTCCATATCCAACTCATTCAAAAGCATGTTATAGTACATACACAATTTGTTAACATTTCTATAAATAGTTTCGTAATTTTATTTTGTAATTTAATAAGCTCAAAGTATGCATCACCTTTGAAAGAAACTAATGTATAAATAGATTATTTAGTATATATTATATTTAGATTAATTAATACACATATTGAAACATTGAAACATCAAAGAAACATCATAGAAACAACAAAGAAACAAATTTAAACAATATTGAAACAACTTATATAACATGTAAAATAATGCGGGAACTAAAAAAAACGAAAAAAAGATAAAAATAATCAAAAAATATGCAAGAGCGTAAAAACAAATAGGAACAAAAGTAAAAAATTAGGTACAAAAATAATATGAGCGTATTGTGTGGTATGGAGACCAAAATCAGTAGCATTCCATGTAATTTCCCAACTATATTCATATCGGCTTTTGGGCTAAACAAGTCACTATCATGCTAGAAGCCAAAAAAAAAAAATTAAATTTTATATTAAAATCTAAAGTTTTAAATTAAAACATGCCTACATTAACATTCAAACTAAATAGTTTTTTTTTTACGAAATTTTATATTGTAGATTTTATTACACAATTGTGATAGATTGGTGGAGATTTAAAAAAACAAAGTCGATCGTGAATCCAATTCAAGAACCAAAGTTTTTACTTTTTTAAAAATGAATTCGGGCTCGATCGTGATCTCAATCCACGATTTGGAGAATAAATCCAAAAAAATCGAAATCGTTGATTGTCAATCAATCACAATTATTAACGGGTAAAAAACATCTACTCATGTTTAGGTTTTTCGGGTAATTTGGGAAGTATTGACAATATTAAGTGTAGGCGTCATTTTAATTGACGCCTACACTTTTGTATTTTTATGGATATTCAAAATTATTTTTACAAATTATATAATACATACATACACCATTTTCGTTATTTTTCTTTGAAAATTTGGAGAAGAAAAGTTGTACAAAATTTTAGAGTATTGCATATTCAAGAAAACACATTATCTTCCAATAATACTGAGATAAATTAGAATTTTGAATACAAATATTGTAATTGATTCATATATATTCTTGAATATATTTCAAATAAGAATAAAAAGAGCAATAGGTCCGCAAATATTGATGGGTGTTCGTTGAACCAGTTGTGTTGTATGTTTGATTATGTCACTTTGTTTTAATTTTCATATTCATCTGTAGTGAGTTTCTTTTGGATTCCAATTCAAATTTTAAAGCAAAATAATCGAAAGTGGTATATGTTTGTAGTTTATAATTTGTAAAAATAATTTAAAATATTCATAATTAAAAAAAAGTGTAGGTACCAATCAAAATGGCGCCTATACACATCCGAAACATTTTTTTAAGAAAAAAACTTTGTGTAGGCGCCTTTTGTGTTGGCGCCTACTGGCGCCTACACTTAATATCGTTAATACTTCCCAAATTACCCCAAAACCCCAATTGTTTTGTGAAAAACAAAATATTGTGTTAAATTAGCCTAAAAATGAGTACATATTTTTTTTTCGGATTTATTCTCCAATCGTTGATTGAGATCACGATTAGAACCGAATTTATTTAAAAAATAAATAAAAATTTTGAGTTGTGAATTGGATTCGCAACTCAGCTTAGTCGTTAATCTCATTCACGATCCACTCTATTTTTTTTAAATCTCCCCTAATTTATCATAATTGTGTAACAAAATCTACAATATATAATTAATATTTTGTTAAAAAATCCAACTAAATATACACAACTAAATGATCCATAATAATAAAAACTACACATAGTTTATAGTTGCATTACGTATACAATATCTTAAGATTCAAACACTCAAACTTGAACTTCTTAAATAGAATCATACAAATACGATGCAAGTACACTACTAATCAAATACCATTCTTAATCACATTTGATATTTTATTGGACAAAGTAATATCTTTCATTTATTCTTCATCTAGAAATGAATAAAACATCAAAAATCAATTGTTAGTAAGAAGTTTATCTTTATGTATATATTATTGAAATCAACGTACAAAAAAAAAACTATAAAAGTTTCGCAAATGAGTTGAATAATTAAAATTAGTAAATAAAAAATTAATAAAAAATAAATACTCATCTCACAAATTAAAATTATCACGTGAATTTGAAAACTATTACTAGTAAGAAGATAATATAAAATAGATAAAAAATTATAATTATATTTATATATATTAAATTGTGGGCTAACGAGTTAGTCGGTTAATTTGCGGGCTAGCCCTAATAAGCATCGGGCTAAACGGTTCAGTTAAATGGACTAATATAATTCGGCTATACCCTCTTTTTTTCGGTTTAATGGGTCCATATCTGAAGGCTCCTCACACTTTTAAGTTTTAACATTTCTAGTCATTGTGAGGTTTTTGAATTTGTGGCATTTCAAAAGAATAATTTAAAATAATTAAAACTAATTTTTGACGAGATATTCTGATTAATTTTCGTTTAAGCTTCTTAAATTGCATGAGTTCGATTATTTTTTAAAACGTTGAGTTCTTAATAAAGTAGTAGATAAAATTCAAGTAGCTAAATAATTTCGTTATAAATTTATTTTTAGCCTTAGGCTAAGTTGAATGACTTGAGTCAAAATTTATTTTAATAAACAAAAATTTAAGCATATTTAAAATTCATTTTATAATAAAATTCATTAGTAATTCTTGATAAGTCTTAATAAGTCATTTTTATAATAAAATATAACATATTTAAAATTCTAAATATTTTATAAATATAAAAACAAATGAAAAAAATTTAAATATCCACCAACTCCATAGACAACGGTCAGTTGCCATAAATACCCCTAAAAGAATCAATACAAATGTCCAACTCCAACGGTCAAGATTACTCGTCCCATACATAATCCTCTTGACTCTGCTCTATAAAAACTCAAGCAAAAGCCCAAACACGAGTGAGCAAATATCAGTAAGCTAAAACAGCAAAAATGGTTAACCCCAAGGTTTTCTTCGACATGACGATCGGAGGCCAACCGGCCGGACGGATCGTAATGGAGCTCTACGCCGACGTCGTTCCGAAGACGGCTGAAAACTTCCGCGCACTCTGCACCGGCGAAAAAGGCGTTGGAAGATCTCGCAAGCCGCTCCACTACAAAGGCTCGATTTTCCACCGCGTGATCCCCGACTTCATGTGTCAGGGCGGCGATTTCACCGCCGGTAACGGAACCGGCGGCGAGTCGATCTATGGATCGAAGTTCGCCGACGAGAACTTTGAGCTGAAGCACACTGGACCGGGAATTTTGTCCATGGCTAATTCCGGACCGGGTACGAACGGTTCGCAGTTTTTTATCTGCACTGCGGAGACCGAGTGGCTTGACGGAAAGCACGTGGTGTTCGGGAAGGTGGTTGAGGGATACGACGTCGTGAAGGCGATCGAGAAGGTTGGATCTGATGCGGGAAGGACTTCGAAGCCAGTGGTGATCGCTGACTGTGGTCAACTTTAGGTCTATTCGTTATGATGATCTGTTATGTACAAGATCTGATGATGATCTGTGGTTTTAAGTTTTTCTATGCTGTCATCTTGAATCTGATCTTCCTTTTCAAATAAGATGCAATTTACGTTTTCGTGAACTCATTTTCCTTTTGTGGAATGTATTTTGGCTCAATGGACAGCAAAAGATTTCAATGATTTTGCTTCTGCATCTACAGTCTTATTTTTTTAGTACATCTACGGTTTGGTTCTATTGAGAATTATGCTTTTTCAGTATACCATTTTCTTGCTTTTTTAAAATAATGCAAGTACGATAGAGTATTGTGTTGTAAGGATATCTTCCCCTATTATCCTCAATTGTGCTTAAAAAAAATGAGTATCAAGTTTCTCTGATTAATACTAAAGTGCGTTTTAGTTGCACATAATCACATTTTTAGCTCAACCAACAACGTATGTTGGGAATTCTATGTTGTAGCCTGTAGGCTGTAAGAGAAGTATTGACTATAACCCACACTGTTAAACCAAATATTAAAAAAAAAAAAAGCATTCTCTAATCCAAACTCTAAATCTTCAATGATTTTAAGTATGGCTTTGCTTGATGGTGAGACATTTATGATTGTTTGACTAGGTCCTTGCAAATGGAACTCCCAATAAACTGCTGTAAGAGAAGTATTGACTATAACCCACACTGTTAAACCAAATATTAAAAAAAAAAAAAAAAAAAAAAAAGCATTCTCTAATCCAAACTCTAAATCTTCAATGATTTTAAGTATGGCTTTGCTTGATGGTGAGACATTTATGATTGTTTGACTAGGTCCTTGCAAATGGAACTCCCAATAAGCTGCTGTAAGAGAAGTATTGACTATAACCCACACTGTTAAACCAAATATTAAAAAAAAAAAAAAAAAAAGCATTCTCTAATCCAAACTCTAAATCTTCAATGATTTTAAGTATGGCTTTGCTTGATGGTGAGACATTTATGATTGTTTGACTAGGTCCTTGCAAATGGAACTCCCAATAAGCTTTGATAAATATTGACATCATTAATACATTCTTCAAATGTATTTGAAGAATAAATTGATGTAGTTTTTTTTTTTTTTGACGAAAAATTGATGTAGTCTGTATAGGCAGCGATATTATATGATAATTGCCAAATAGTCAATGTATTTTCTTAGTCACAATAGTTTAAATATCTGTGTTGGGAGTCCACACTTAAATGCATAATTTGTTCTTTTGATCTATATATGAATCTGATGTGCATCGATGGGTGATGGCTATAACTTATTCCATGAGAGACAATTACGTTATAAAAAGAATTATAAAATATTAAATGGTGTCAAAAAGTTAGTGAGGCGGATCGAATAATAATAATAATCAAAGAAATTGATTAGGCGCTGTGCTCTAGAGCTAGAGAATCTGATTCTGAACGGGAGGTTATTAATTTTGAGAATAAAGAAAGTGTAAAATGTATTATTGGGAAAGAGGAGGCGATGAGTTATTCGCATGGCCCATCACTTTGTGATTATTTTGTTGGGGAATAATTTTGGGCTTATGACACAATTGCCCACTTTTTAGAAATAATGACACTTTTTGAATGAGTATCTTGTAAGACCGTCTAATCATTTTACGAATTTTTATCTGTAAGCGGATTTTCACATTCTATCTTCTCCCACACACTCTCTTTCAGGATGTTAAACGGGTTGGTCCTAAGCCCATAAAATGGGGCTTTTTATAAACGGAAGCACTATTAAACGAGCTAGTATATTGCGAACCAACCCTAAATGACATTAAGCTGGTCACTATCGGACTATAAGTCCAAAAAATAAAATATTATATAACATTTAAGTTTAACATGTTAAGTTAAAGTATTCATTATAAAAAAATCTTGCATAATATATACTTATATTGCATTAATAGAATTATAAAATTTAAATATTCCATGATCTAAATTTTTAAAATAAAACTATAATAATATAAGATAGCATTATATAATATACCCATATAAAATGAACAAAAAAATATACATATGACTAATAGTTTTAAGAATTATATAATTAAACCTATTAAAGACAAGGAGATGTGAGCTTGAAGAAATATATTTTGTAATAGGTAATACGTAATAAAATAGATTTATAATATTAGAATTATATTTATAAAAAAAAATAAAATTGGCGGGCTAGCGGGCTATGCTGACGGTCCCTCAGGCTAAACATTCGAGCAAAAAGACCGGATTAAAAAGGCCAAAATAATTGCCCTAACTCTTTTTTTGCGGTTTAAACTGTCCTGCTAACCTGGCCACGCCAGTTTAACATCTCTACTCTCTCTCCTCCCTCCTCTCACCGCCAACAATATTCTCTTTCCTCCTTTTTTTTAATTTTTTTTCTTATTTCTCTCTCTCTCTCTCTCTCTCCTTAATTTTCTCTTTCCTCATATTTTCTCTCACTTCTTATTTTTTTCTTTTCTTCATTCTCCCATTTATTTCAAAAAAACTTGATATTTTATTTAAAAAATAGATACTTTAACTCATAAAAGTGTTACCTTAACTACATCATATTTATTTTTTATTAAGAAATAATATGGTACTTTATCTAAAAAAAGATATTTTATCTCAATAGGTAAAAATTGTATTTAAACATCAAAAGAAAACGTGAAAACAACAAAGAAATATCATAACAACATTAAAAATGGTATGAAAACAACTCAGAAACAGCGTAAAAAATATTAAAAATACCACATGAATAAAAAGAGCTTAAAAATAGGTAATAAGCGTATTTACACATTGAACACTACATGGAAACAACAAAACTAATTATTTTTGTTAAAAAAATAAAAAATATTATAGAACACGGAAAAGAATATAAACAATGTACAAAATAATACATGAACAAAAAATAGCATAAAAAAATAAGTAAATATTGTTTTGAAACATCGAAACAACAAAGAAACAAATTTAAACAACATCGAAATATCATATATAACATATAAAGTAATACAGAAAAAAACGAAACGAAAAAAGTATAAAAATAATAAAAAAATATGCAAGAGCATAAAAATGAAAAAAGTAGGTACTAAAGAGACATGAGTGTATTTTGTAGTATGTTTAACGGACAAATAATAGTTTATGTAATTTCCCAATAAATTTTAGCTTTACTTTATCCATTCCGATCCATGTTTCATGGGGCCATCCCACTCCCCGCCCCTCTAAACTCCTGTTCTTTGGTAATGAGTCGGGCGGGTCTTACAAGTGATAAAATTGTTAGGGCAATTGACATAAATACTCACCTTTGTAAAGTCAATATTTTTTTTTTTCCCAATACTATTTTACCTAAATTTACGCCTCCGCGCCTTTTTTTTTACACAACAATACGCTCTAGTGAAAATTTACGGATTTTTTAATGCTTTGTTTCACAATTGTTTCTAACATGTTTCAAACATGTTTCTTTTAATAAAATTGTTTCAACATTGTTTCTAACATGTTTAAAAATATTTCTTTTAATAATTTTTGATGAAAAAATAATTTTGCCATCGTAAAATAATCCATTTTTACTCAAAGTCTTATAAAAAATCAAGAAATATACACATAAAAAGAGTTAAAATAGGTAAAATTTGTATTTAAACTTGAAAACTTCATGGAAACAACAAAGAAACATCGGAACAACATTAAAAATGGTGTGAAAACAACCCCAGAAATAACGTAAAAAATATTAAAAACACCACATGAATAAAATGAGCTTAAAAATAGGTAAAACTGTATTTACACATTAAACATTACATGAAAACAACAAAAAAATTATTAGAACAACATTAAAGATATTATAGAACAACAATAGAAACAATGTACAAAATAATACATGAATAAAAAACAATATAAAAATAGGTTAAAGTTGTTTTGAAACATCAAAACAACATAGAAATAATAAAAAATAAATTTAAACAACATCGAAATAACATATATAACATATAAATCAATGCGGGGAACAAAACAAAAACGAAAAAAAAATAATCAAAAAATATGCAGGAGCGTAAAAAAAATATAGGTACAAAAGTAAAAAAATAGGTACAAAAGTAATAGGAGCGTATTGTGTGATATGTGTATCAAAATTAGCGTATTCTATGTAATTTAAACTCATCCAACCCTTTGAGCGGCCGGACCAATTTTGCTAGTTCCACTAACTCTTGATTGATTGATAAAATGTCAATCAAATTTACAACTAGAAAACTATTAATTTGGGATAATTATTAAAAAAAATATTCTTGAAATTTAATTTTAATTATAAAAAAATAGCTATTTTTTAAAATTCTAAACACCTTTAAGGTGTTACAAACAACTGGGTTTGTATTTACTTAAAAATCTCATCTTGATCACTTGATGTTGCAATTTGCAAAACAAAGATAAATTCAGATGGAGTATTGAATTTTTTAATTAATATTTAAATTCCATTTTTCTTGGGCCTTTGTTTTTATCTAGGCCAAAACCCGAATAAACTCCGTTAGAATTAACTTATTAAACCTCTGAATTGTGACCCATCAGAAACGAATGCAAAATTCAAGTTGTGCATTAATTAAAAAAGAAGGCAGCTTCGTATAAGGCACGTCTTACGAATCTAGATTTATAAGACGGATTCTATTTTACCCAACCCACTTTGCTCATACCCGACCATACCCAGTATTTTTATTTTTTTCTTTTTCTTTTTAGTTTTTAATTAGGGTTTTTTAATTCTTCTTTCCTTTTTTTTTCTCTCTTGTTTTCACGTTAGCTGTTTCCACGTTACCCACTCCTTCTCCTTCTTATCCGACAACGACCACTTTTTTCCTTCTTCTATAAAACGAAGATTTCGTTGCTATTTTCTTACTCTCCATCGCTCTGTGTTTCTACGAGTCTTTATCGTATTTTTTGTCTGGTTTTTTTCTCGTTCTCTGTGTTTGCTCGTTGGTGTTTTGTGATCGCCTTTGTTACTTTCTACCATTGAAATCTTCCAATCAGATATGTTGAATTATCATGCTACTCTAACAATTTTCAAACTCATTTTCATCCATACAACGAATACGGAAAAATAAAATAACATAGTTAAAAGTAACACTTTTATGAGTAAAAGTATTGGTTTTGTGAGATAAAGTATCATGTTTTTCTAATCACAAATTTGGAATTCAGTATAGAGAAAAAGAAAAATAAATATGACAAAGTTAAAAGTAACACTTTTTATGAGTAAAAATATCCGTTTAGTGAGATAAAGTATCATGTTTTTTAATACGAGTCATAGATTATGAATCGAATATAATAAAGAAGAAGAAATAAATATGACTGAGTTAAAGTAACACTTTTATGAGTAAAAGTATCATTTTTTTGAGATAAAGTATTATTTTTTTAAATGCACGGAAAAATATATATGTGAGTTAAAAGTAATACTTTTATGATAAAAACTATAGGGGTGTGTACGCGGGACTTGAGATCACCAAACCAACCAATATCCGAACAAAAATTACCCGAACCGAAAATATCCGTTAACTTTTTGACTTTCTCGAGGCGAACCATACCGAAAACTTTCATGGTGCGGTTCGATATTTTTTAAATATCCGTCTAAAGAACCGGACCGAACCATACCAAACCGAATATCCAAGAAACTAGAACCGATTTTAAATAATTTTTCATATACACATGTATAATATTTTATCTTATTTATATTTTGATATTGAATTAACTACACATTAGTTGAAATTCGATACTATATAAAACATAATACTAAAAATTATCAAATTAAAAATTTGACATATTTTATCAATATATCAAAAGAATAATTAAATATGAATTTAATTCACTAACAATTACATTGTATTAATTATTTATCAAAAAAGTTTTGCCATCATATTAATTTATTTAAATATACCCAATAAATTAAATTATAAAGTCATATTTGATTTTGTAGAAAATGTTTAAATTTGATGATACTTTACTTATTAAGGATCATAAATTAGACTCATCCCCTAATCAAGAAAATTACTTGAATTAAAATTAATTAAATAATTAGTAAATTGCACCTAAACTAGAATAATTCATAATCATATATCAAGAAATTGAGACATTGAAACTATAAAATTTCGTTTCATATTACTTTATCAAAGTTATTAATTAACTATACTTTTCCTAAGTCAAGAGCCCACAATGGGCCAAGATTATAGAATATTATTTGTAATAGAGACTACTAAATTTATCATTCGTTGAGATTCTAAACTTTTATTATTAATAATACGAATAACGTAATATCTAAAACATATTATTTTAAAATCATATTATGTTAAAATTCAAAAGGAAAAATCAATATTATGTTAAAATCCAAAGGAAAAATCAATAATTTTAACTATAAATTAGATAAAAAATTATTTAAAAGTTAAATTGATATTAAACTAATAACGTAGTATAATCTATATCATTGAAAGAAATATTTAGAATTATAATATTAAAAATTTAGCAATTAGATATGAATAAAAGAGATTTTATGTATACATTTTTTTTACTATGTATTTTTAAGATTGTACCAATAAACATATTTAGATTAAAAGTATAATTGTTTAATGATTTTATATTGATTTTTCTTTCACTTTTGTGGGTTTTATTTATGAATAATCTTTG
>CM071937.1:68921839-69002259 GCA_016081115.2 Rehmannia glutinosa | reverse complement strand
GTTTATATTTTGTTGAATGTTATTAAGTTTTGGCATCATAAAAATGGGGAAATTGTTAGAAATTTATTTTGTAGATTGATACCATGTAAAAATTAACTAGTAGTTACCCCATTTTCTCAATTTGCATTGTAATTGATAATTATGGAAAAGCCGAGTCAAGTCACCATGCCAAGGAATACAAGAAGTCAACTCATGGACTGGATTGAAGACTCTCTGCTTGTGTCACCGAGTATGGCCAAAAGGGAAGTCAAAGTCTCGATCGAAAGTATGTCACCGAGGAAATGACTCTACAGTGTCACTGGTTAACTCCAATAGCCAAGTCTCATTAGCTTGAATGATTGCTGAGTCATCCAACGACCGAAGTCGACTCAAGTCACCTGGGGTAAAGATGAATAGCTAAATCAAGACAACTCGACTTAGATCCGCGATTAAAGTCAAGAATGTTGCAAGAGATTTAATACGAGGATATGTCAATGTAATGAAAAGGTAAAAGGAATAAACTAATGGGAAGCACTGACCGCGTGTTAGAAAGTCCAATGCCTTTAAAGACATTTAATACGAGGATATGTCAACATCAAGGATCGGCATACAAGGCAAGCCAACGATCACACGTGACTTTTGAAATTAGCTTATCTCTTCAACGCAATATTTCAAAAATGTACTTATAAAAGGCCGAGGAATTTATCGCGAAGAGGTTACCTTGACAACCTAACTACGAACAAGCAAGCAACATTCAAGAAATTAACCCGAAATATTCTCAAGCATATTCAAGCAAATCCTCAAGCCTCGAAACTCCGGGGAAATCGATGCAACACAAATTGTAAAGGAAAGACAACTTCAAATCATTGTGAAGAGAAACTTTTGAAGATTCAAAAGGGTCTACTTTCCAAGGAAGATTGTAGGAAGGTTCAAGGTCGAACCAAGATCGTTATTGAGGGCTTTATGATCAAATCCAAGAGCTTGAGAAGTTGAGTCAAGTAGGCAGCATGACAAACCCGCCCTGCGGAAGAGTTCGAGTCGTAAGAGAAGTCACTGTGTGACCAAGGTTGTTCTGGGGATCACCACGTTGTAAATCGATCTCTTACATAGTGGATTCCTCCGGGGAGAGTGGAGAAGAGATGATTAGAAGAATTACCCCCATCTTCGAACCTCTATAAAAATTATCTCATGTCATTTATTTTTCAAAGACATTTACATTTATGCATACTTACATCATATCCACCGATAAAACACATATTTGCTATCCAACTCGATTAATAACCGTGCTAAAATCAAGTGTTAAAACAAGCTTAAAAACAAATCAATGGTGTTAAGTCTTCCCGCCGATAAAACCAATACGTACCAAGTTAAAGTTCAGGTTAAACAAATACCGAGTTTCTATCAACAAATGATCGAAGTCCGGCTGAGTGGCTAACTCAATCGAATAACCAACTTAATCGCTCCCTCAAGGACACAACCGCTTGAGTTAGCTCATTATTTTTTAAAAGGACTAAAATCAAAAAGTTGGTTTTTATTCAACCCCTCCCCTTCTAAACCTTACTTACACCCCTTAGGACCTACAGGTGAATGGAAAACTTAATGCTATTGCCTACGTCGAGATAAAAAAGAGGACGACACTTTCATACATCCATTAATCATGCATGGACTAAGAATGCATTAAAAAATTCAAAAAAAAATTTAAACATGAAGAAGAATGAGACACTTAGAAAAGTAAAACAAGAGTTGAATTGATGCAAAATGAGTTATCGAAGTTGGAATATCCTTTTTTTAATTACTCTTTAGTTTTTTAATATTCATTGTATTTTGTTTAATGAAAATATCATGTAAGTATTGTGTTTCGTGTTCAAAATATTTTAACCATATTTTACTTACTAAGAGATTTAATTTTAATTTTGCAAATTTTATTTTAGATCAAACTACACGAGTGCCATTTATCATATATAAAAAATAACTTAATAAAAACTATTCCATGTATAAGATTTAATTTTAATTAAATAAAAAGGAATTATTTGGATTACGTGCAACACATGTACACCTAACTAGTCCACCAAGTATTTGAGCAATATTAATTCCCAAATTGATATTGTTCATCGCGACTTCTCAAAACATAATTAATTGTTGCAATGAAAATACCGATACAAACCAATTATCCATGGAAGGGGTCCTACGCACCTCTATTACTTCAAACGTAGTAAATTGTTCATAAACGAATTTTAAGGCTAGATCGATGGACTAAGTCTAGTAATTACTCCCACACTGGTCCTCTTCATTGATGTCTTCATGATATGATGGATCAATAACTCGGCCGTTGAAAAGGTGGGGGTGAGACAAAAATTCTCAAAATGGATGGGTGATCATGTGTGAGTGAGTGCTTATATGTATGTAGGAAAACAAATATATGAAGAATGCATGATTCGTGATGTGTGCATCACATACGATACACGAGCAACATGGTATTCAAAATAATACGCTTATATAATTTGATGAAAATAGTTCATGATCATTCAGCACTATGAATACATTGCAAGTAGTTCAAGTAGTAGCTGATACTTGAGTGTATCACCAACCCAAACAAGTAATAGTCACGTATGGAGTGTAACGCTAATCCAAGCAAGTAATGGTTGCAAGACAGAGTGACGCTAACCTGAAGCAAGTAATGGTTGCGCACGGAGTGTGACGCCAACCCAAGCACGTAATGGTTGCGTACGAATGTAGCGCCATCTCAAGCAGCAATGGTTGCGCACGCAGTGTGACGCCAACCTTATGACTCTCCAACACGCTTTAAAGACATACCATATCTACCTTATTACTACCTGGGCGACAACCCAACAAGTATGGCTTGCAAGGCCCGTGAGTGCCATAATTATAATTATACACATATTGGGACCCACTTCCTTTGACACTCCATCCGCAGCTGTGGGATTAGGACGGGGCTGGGTAAGGAATCGCAGCTTGCGCCGCACCTGCCTAAACACGACTAGTCCACTCGATCGTGAGCACGACGCACCAAGTTGACTCAAGCACAATTAGATTCATGAAGTTCGCACCATATCAACAAGGAAGTCGAGTAAAAACATGATGGTACATATAAAAGCAAGACAAGATATCAACAAGTTAAGTTTAAATTTGTCACAAGGCGTATAAGTCGCCACACGTGAAGTGATGTTGACGCAGTCTTTCGAGATTGAATATGATTGAGAATTGTGTCGCAAGGTCCTGAGATTTTCAAGAAAGTTGTTGATGTATAATTAAAACATAATTATGTCATTTAGGAGTGTAGAGAAAAAAATTATATTAGTGGACCTTGATAAACTGCTCTAAATTCTATAAACCTGTTTCTAAAAATATCCTTATCAAGTTTGAAATTGAATAAGTCATGGTGTCGACCTCGGAAAAATGTAAGGTCAATTTCTTAAATTCTATAAACTGTTCAAATATTCATATTTTCAAAGAGTTTGGGTCGTGTTTTAAAATTTTAGTTTGTCCCTTCTTTCGTCAAAATTGTCATTTTTGTATCCTAACATTAAAATTTTGGTTCTCACAAACCGGGAGGGCTTTTTGTGATTCTAATTTTAAAAATCACGATAACAAGAGGGTATTGGGACAAAAACAGTTTTAAAATTGGGTTGGTTTAAGTCCCTTAATTTTAATAAATTCTATTTCTAGTCTAAAATTCGCTTTTGCCCTTAAGTGGTTTATTTGGTGTTCGATTGTTATGAAACTTGAACCATGAGTTTAAAATATTATAAAATTTTTAGATGTCCAGGATGTACCTTTTATGGAAATTTTATTTTGGTCCTTTGAAATTGGATTTTTACATTTAAGTACTTAAAGTTTCAAAAGTTGATGTCCTCAACCCAAACCACTTTAACCTTTTAAAATTTCTCTAAATATAAGTATTCCAGTTTGAGGAAGTCAAAATTGAAATTTTCAGAGGGGTCCCTGGATAGTTTTTAAAAATTCAATTTTGGCCCTTGAACTTTCAAGTTTCCACATTTCGAGTCCCTAAAATTCCAAGGGTGAGTTTTCTTATCTCAAAACCTTTAAACTATTATTATTAACTTAAAATATTAAATATTACAATTAATACATTCCAAAATTTGAAATTCACAGATTGGTCTTTGGACAGTTTTCGAAATAACTTTTAGTCCTCAACTTTGCAAAAATTACATAAATGGCATATTTGTTCAAATTCGAGCACAAAGTCATATTTTCCAGAATATATATCAAGTATAGAATATGATTTAGAGCATATAACACATTCATTAAAACATTAATCAACAGATGAGCAAGAATTAAGATATATTTGCACGTATGTCCCTATTGTGCAAGAAATCAAAATCATGCTCATTTTTATGAAACTTCTTGAACTTGATACATATCAAAAATATACATGTAATATAAATATAGTAAATAAAATATTTTCATGTACTACATGCATTGTATCAAAATTATTTGCCTATTTTCAAAAGATTTTTTACCCACCTTTTCAATTTTCAAGTAGTGATGGTAGGAGTCTCCAAAATTGGGTCTTCTTATTCAAGCTCTAAACCCCAAGACTTATCTCCTTAGGTGAACCCCTAAGTGGTTCAAAATACACAATTTAAGGTTAAAAATTTGGTTTAAGGCTTAGCAAAATTTATGTATTAAAATCAAAATTGTTCTCTACTTATCTTTGACGGACAGATAGTTGAAGGCTTCTAAAATACCATTTGAAACCAAATTTTCTTCACTTCTTCTTCCTTCCAAAACTCACGGCTTTTAACCTTAAACAAGAATGATGTAACAAGCTAAGAAAGCAGGAGATGAAGTTTAAAGTAATTAGAAAGATGAAGAATATAAGTCAAATATTTCTTGTCTTTTTCCTTGAATTTTCGATCTTATGCTTCCTTCCGATGGAGGAGTTTTTGGTGTTTTGATTTGGAGAGGATTATGCCTAAGTGTTGGGAGATTTTTTTGTTTGGTCCAAGTGAAAGAGTAGTGGAGGAGTGTGAAGAAAAAAATAATTTTTCTCCCCTTTGGCCTAATGGCCTAAAAATTTTGTTGGGAGGAAATTATTTTTGTTTTGTATCCAATAATTAGATATGAGTTTATTGGGAGATAAAATAAAAAAATGAGTTTGTGGAGAATGTGTAATAATGATTAGTTTCTTGTGAAAAATGTATAGATGTTATTGGTAAGAGAAAAAAGGAGAAAAAGTGAAAGTGAGATAATAAGATATTTTCTAAAATGTGAAACCCCGATTTTTCCGAATATATAATTGATTCTTATTGTCGTCACAGATTTGATCGACTATTTTACCGTCACTTTGACGGGTATTTATTAATAATATATATTTTGTATTTTATTTCATTTTATTTATTACTTGTGATCGTGATCATTTATTAGTTCTATTTTGCATTTATGATCACTTGATTGATCATTATTACTATTTTTGTATTTATTAGTCACCTTAGAATTTTGAGAGACTATTTATTTTAGAGACTTTTACCTTATAGAATTAAGATTTTGATTTAGATTAAGTGATCATGAGACTTATAAGTGATCAAGGAAATCAATAATTATTTTGGAGATTGATATTATTCATCTATTATCCAAATTTGGGACAAAAAAATATATGGAATTACCAATTTGCCCTATGGTGGACGGCCATGGTGATGATTTTGGAGTAGAAATATCATCTAACTCTTTGTACACTTACACCTTATATTAGTCATCTTGTGTATAATTATACCATTAATTCAAACATTATACACATTATCTTATACCTCAATTTTATATCATTAAATTTCCCAACATGTTGGAGTCTTCCCAACATTCCTTCTTTCCCATACCTTGCCCATACCTTTGACCACCATTTTGTCTCCATGCAAGAGACAAATTACAAGACACAAATTAAACAATAAACTTTTTTCCCCCTCCCCTCCATAAATGATTTGCCATTATGGCCAAAAATGAACAAATTTTGTTCATTTTATCCAACACATCTTAATTTCTAAGCTAATTCTCCTCCTTCTCTCTAACCTCTCTCTAAAATTCATTCACATCTTCAAATCTTCAAACACAAAATCATCCACATCTTCAAACCTTCAAACACCAACTCTTCACATCTTCAAATCTTCAAACATATGTTCTTCATATCTTCAAGTACCCCTTCTTCACATCTTCAAATATTCAAACACAAGTCCTTCACATCTTCAAACCCATCTTCATATCTTCAAGAACATATTCTTCCTAACATCAAACATACTTTCTTTCTTCAAACATCTAAACCGAACAAACAATCTTACCACTTAAACACCAAAATTTCGAACACCCCTATTTCAAGGTAAGAATTTCACTCCTCAATTCAACTTAAATTCTTACTACTCATCACGCTCTCCTCTTAACTTAAGGTTATATTTTCGATTTTGAGGTACTTAGAAGACCACTTGAGACATGCATGCATGGTGGTGAAACTTGAAGACTTGAAGAAGAACTAGGCAGAGAAATTTGGACTACAAGGTAATCGACACTGTGAGCCCTTCTTTCTTCTTCTTCCTATTTTTTTCAAATTTTAACACCCCTTTTTTCATTTTTGAGAAATAGGGCTGACCTTAGGTGATTTTGGAGTTGAACCAAAATTTCCAAATTTGAAGCTTCAACTAGTTTCAAATCACCTACTACACAAGGTAAAGTGTAGTCTTTCCAATTTTCTTATCTCCTTCTTTTTGTCTTTAATTTTTCTTTCATTTTTCTAACTCCAAATTTTTGATATTTCTTGACTTAGGGCTGACCTAAGTGACCTCATCCAAAGTTGTGAAATTTTCCTTTTTATTTCACAACTTTCCAATTTAATGTGGGTGGAAAAATACTTTCCAACTTCTAGGTGTTTTTATTAAAATGCATGTAGAATTTTGATCATGAGCCCTTTAGATATATAATCTATGTATTGTATGTCAATTTTATGTATCCAATCATGAAAATTCTCAAGAGTTGCTCAAAATTGCTATTTATTGAATTTTAGGTGCATGCATGTACACTTTAATGTTCTATTTGATGAATTCTTGTATGAATTGGACATGCATGTGTATGATCTTTTGAAATCCATGTTTTGGATGACTTATAACCTGGAAAAGTCGAGCATAATTAATTAAATTTCAATTTTGGACTTAAAAATATAAAATGGAAAGTTGGTGGACTAAATTGCAAGAAAATGAAAGTTAAAGGACCCTCTGCAAATTTCCTTGAATTTTGGGACTGTATTCAGGTTCAAAAATGACTTTTGGACATTTTAATAAAGTTTTAAGAGTTTTAAGATAAATAAAATCAACCTTTAAAAGCCCAAGGACTAGATTGTCAAATTTTGAAAGTTTAAGGGCTACTTTGCAAATTTTGAAACTGTACCAGACCATAACTTTAAAATTTGAAATTTTCACTCTAAGGTACTGGAAATGACATATTTAAAAAGTATTCTAAAAATCCAAGTGTTTAGGGCTTGGAAAGTATTTTTCTAAAATTGGGGGACTAAAGTGTAAAAGACTAAACTTGAGGACCAAATGAAATTTCCAGGACTTATACAGACCATGCACCTGGAAATACTAATTTAACTATAACTTAATTATATTTTGGACCCAAGGTTCAAATTTCATAACAATTGGACCCCTAAAAGCCTTAAACGCAATTATTTCAAAATGGGACAAAAATGATATTTTCAAAAGTTAAAGGACCTATACTTATTTCTTTTAAAAACTGCTTTTGTCCCAATATCTTACTAACCTTAGTGACATTTTCCAACTGGAATCACATTAAAATCCCTTCCGGTTTGTGAGTTCCGATTATTTTAAACTTAAGGTCCGAATTGGCAATTTTTACAAATTTGGGGCCAATGTGAGAATTTTATAAACACTGACCTCAAAACTTTAAGAACCTGAATCTCTGGACAATTTGGAGAATTTAGAACTGACCTCATAATTTTTCAAGGTCGGGATATTTATTTATTCAATTTTTAACCCCAAAAGTTTTGCTTTTTTACAAAACGGGCTAAATTGTAAATTTTCTTTTATAAAAGGACCTAACTCAAATTATTTTCCCTTTTACTAAAATAGCCCTGGACCCTCTGACTTGGAGATTTAATTAAAGTATTTTATTTTCAAAACCCTTGACTTATCGGGGACCGATTCGACCGATTAATACCCAATCGCGGCGACTTCCTCGCCTTGCGGTTTGAATCTATAATCTGGACTTATGTTCCACCTAATCTTTCAAGATATCGAAGATTACTTATCCTTCCGATAATCATGTTCATCCAAATAACT
The DNA here is from genome assembly GCA_016081115.2 of Rehmannia glutinosa. Lineage (NCBI taxonomy): Eukaryota > Viridiplantae > Streptophyta > Magnoliopsida > Lamiales > Orobanchaceae > Rehmannia > Rehmannia glutinosa. Next base: position 68,993,962 of record CM071937.1, on the reverse strand, counting down.
CCACCAACGCCATATTGCTACTCGCGAATTTTCAAAAATTTCCTGAATCTTCCCTGAATCAATCACACTCGACTGCCTGGTTGATTGCCTGTACTTGTATTTACTTTCCTGCCTGAGTCAACTTGGTGTGTCGAGCTCACAGTCGGAATGGATACATCGGGGATGGAACCGGGCAGCTCGGCCGCTATTCCACTCTTCCTCGCCCCATCGTCCTAATCCCGCAACTGAGGACGGAGTGTCCAAGGAAGCGGGTCGTAGTACTTGAGGTATAATCATGATTATGACAGATCCGAGCCTTGCAAGCTCCACTGTGGATTTTGTCTTTGCCTACGGAGCGATAAGGTGACCGGTCTTGGACCATCCTGCTTGGGGAGTTACAAGGAAGAACGAAGGAATCGCTGTCTAATCCACACGATTCCGGAGTTATCGGACTCCTTTGGTTGGCGCTACAAATCCGTACGCAACCGCTACTTGTTTTGCATTGGTTGGCGCTACAAATCCGTACGCAACCATTATTTGTCTTGCATGGGATTGGCGTTATATTTCCGTACGCAATCCTATCTGTCTTGCCTGAATCACATAGTACTTGTGTGACCATGAACTGTTTTCTTAAACTGTATAAGTATATTACTTAAATATATTTATCACGATGCTTGTGGACTGTGTGTGAATTCATGCATCATACTCACGCGTTTTCATATAACTATTTTCTCGCATTAACTATATATATCGCCACACTTGCACACGATCACCCATCCACTGAGATTTCTGTCTCATCCCCACCTGTTTTCTAACCTTAGATGAGGACTTCGTTGAAGATGCTGAACCGACCACGGAGTGAGCCCTTGTACTCCGCTTGTTGGATTTACTATCATTTTTGTTGAGGTCGCCGGACTTGTTACTACTTGTTGTTGTTGGACTCTTTTCTTGTGTTCGCTGCTGACTCTTGCATTTCCTTTCATTCCTAAGTTTGTAAATCAAGGCGTAGGACCCTTTGACTTTTAAGTTGTTATCTTTGATCATATCGGAGATGTAATTTGGATTATGGATATTGTGGACTGTAAGTTGTACTTGTTATTTTATTTCCGCCGCAATTTAGACTCTACATCCATCGGGTTTTGATGATATTCGCTCTAGAATGTTTGGTTTACTTGGATTTAAGTTGTGGATCGTCCGTCGCGACCCGCTTGGGGGCGTGACATAAAAAATTTATAAACAATCGCATGTTTGGTCAAAAACATTTTTCTAGCGGAACGAAAATAAAATCTATTTCATATCCAATCGCAGCCAAGCTTTTTGAATGGCCTTAGCAGCTGGAGTAATTTGTTTGGTCGCCTTTCTTTTGATAAGGAAAAACTGATAAGAAATTACTAAATGGAAAACAGGTCCATTTACATAGTTTATATACAAGAACTACTATGTGTGAACTCAAACGAATCCAGCCTAGTGATGGTATAATGTGCTTTGAAAAATCCATCTTAATGACTTTTTTGTCATATTAAAAATTGGAATCTATCAAATCTAATCACAGCATAATTTATAGGGATAATTACAATAACAAAAAAAACTAGGTTCGGGTTAATTACAAAAAAACCTAGAGATTTTTTGAAATTACAAAAACCCTCATTAGGTTTTGATCCGTCTTATATTTTCCCTTTCATGTGCAAAAAATATTTTAAAAGCTCCCCTTACGTTTATCAAAATATTACAGCTGCCACCTTAAATTAATACACGATCAAACCTCAAGGTTTTTTTTTTGTAATTTTCAAAAATCTCTTGCTTTTTTTTTGTAATTAGCCAAACCTTAGGGGGCTTTTTGTAATTATCTCTAATTTATAAACAAAAGCAGACACAGAGCAAATAGAATCTCATGTAAGAAGTATGTATTTTCCAATCAAACTCTTATGTTAATGCTTTTGCTTTTCCTATGATAGTTCCCAAGCCTTTTTAATTCGTAACTTTCTTCCTTGAATCTATCTATGCCCTCATTTTCATATTGTTGTCTCCCTATTTTGGCTTTTAGTCCCATTTTCTTTCACTGACTACTAGCAATGCCCTACCCTCGCCCCCAGGCATAACTCAACTGGTAAAGTATTGGAAAATCGGTTTTGTTAATTCTAAGTGTGGAAACTCGTTAATTTTAGAAACGAGTGGTGCAATTATTTTCACAAAACCATTTATGGGTGAGTGAGAAATCAATGCACAAATGGTACACTTGGAAAGATATATTTGTGGGAAATGTATCCAACATATGTGGAATGTTGGTAGATTGATCAAATCCGTGTTTAGTAAGTTGCTTGATTTTATCCGTTAAATAGGCAACTTTGACTCAAATCACCAATTTATGGTAACATGATTGATTGCATCAAATCATTCCTAAACCGATTGAGGCCACAATTGGAAGGTTTGACTTGGCAAAAAATCAATCTAAAATAGGAAGGATTTGATTGAGGATTGATGGACATATTTGAGTCCAAATCATTAGGGCTTTTTCCTTTGGAGGATTCCCTATGATTTCCTATATATTGAGTCCCCCTTTCAAAGGTGGTTTTTCGTGCATCATACATCACAAACACACAAAAATTAGTGCATTCATATTCATTGTTATCTTACTCAAAAATCTACATTACCCTGGTAGAAGGATTTGTGGTGCTCCTATCCTTTACCAAAGTCGTTGTATCTTGGGAGACTCATTGCCTCGCAACCGTGAGCATCGTGGACGGGGCAACAAGAGTCTTAAAGAAAGAGTTCGCCGCTCGACTTGTTTCACGCTTTTTCGCTTTGTTTGTAATGGACGATTGTTAGTTCAAATTATCCCCTCGTATCCCTCTATTTTTTATCAGATCCCAACAATTTTAAGACTCTTGTTTGTAATTTGGGTGATGGCGTCTTCAAGCAACGTGATGGCTATCGATTCAAGAGGTGTGGCCTCGTGTGACGACACCTCCGACAACACCAAGCTTCGTTGTTCCGGCTTTTGGTGTGTCCACACCTTCGGCCACACCTCTACCAACACATGTTCCCGCGTCTGTTTCGATGATCGTGGGGGGTGTGACCACACCTTTTGTCACACCTCTTTTTTGAACGCTCCAAATGGCTCGAAGTGTTACAAAGACACCTCCCGCTTCGGATATGCTCCAAAGAACGTGGGGGTGTGACCACACCTTCCGCACACCCCAGCTTTTACGATGTTTCAAATGAGTGTGGCCTATGGTGTTACTGCACCTTCCGCACACCCCGCTTTTTACGATGTTCCAGAGGAGTGTGGCCTTCGTTGTGACCACACATGTGGCCTCACTTCAGGCTTCACAAGGTTCGTCTGCCGTAGGTGTTACGCCGCATTGGAAACACCTTCGATCACACTTGTTCCAAAGAATCGTGGATGCCCATGCCGAAAGGCCTAAAAGTTTACCTGGACTTAATTTTAACACGTGGCAAAGAAAAAGATGTTCTTTTATCCGACAACCCTAAGCTTGGTGAGGTTTCTTAAAGAGGACCCTCTTGTTGTTGCCCCGGACGATACCAATATAGATCGTAGGGTTGCCCTTGACGCATGGGTCAAGGGACTACTTGTGCAAGCATTACATCGTTAATGGGTTGGATAATGCGTTGACAAGATATGTATGCCTCGTTCAAAGGTACGCCAAGGGACCGTGGATCTCATTGGACAAAAGGTACAGAACGGAGGATGCCGGCACCAAGAAGTTCATTGTCGCAGATTCTTGAGTATGTTATGGTTGACACCAAGATCATATGAGTCAACTCCAAGAATTGCAATTGATTTTGCATAGATCCATGATGAGAGGATGCGGTTGTGTGAAACCTTCCAAGTGGCCGCAATTATTGAAAAATTGCCGCCTAGTTGAGGGATTTCAAAACTATCTCAAGCATAAGAGGAAGCAAATGGGCTTGGAGGATTTGATTATGAAATTGCGCATTGAAGAAGGCAATAGGCAATCAAATGCCAAACATGAAAAGACCTTGAAGGAAACTTGGTACACCTTTAAAAGGGATTATTCAAGATGAATGTAATAGTTGTGTTGTTTCGCCTCTAATATGATTGAGTTGTGATTTATGGCATGTTAGACTTTACATGTTAACATGAATGCCATAAAGAAATTGGTGAATATGAAATTATTACCAAATGTTAAATTGACTCACAATATAAACGTGGAATTTTATATTGTGATACCGCAATAGCCAAATAGCTATGGGCAGGCACAAAGTGCCAACTTGAAAAGTGCTATGACATCTGGGTGTCATAACACGTAGCTAAACATGTCAATGAAGGCATGAATAAATCTAATCGCCCTTTTTGTGAGAGGTATATGATTAAGCGTCCCTTGTGAGGGAGCACATGGCAAGTTAACTCTACCCAATATTTGGTGAATGGATGCAATCTGAGTCCTTTAGCCCTTCCGGAAATTCTTTGGAATTTTACCTAGGCAATCGGATTATTTTTCGTTGGCAATCTAATCACAGTGAGAAATAACAATTGTTTAATTGATAATTCTCAAAGTTGACATTGTTGCACAATGTGGATGGATGAGTTATGCCACAAATGTGGGGGTGTTGGGTAAATATAAATTTACCTCGCCTTGACAAAGATTGATCCCAATGACTATGGAGTCAAAGAAATACAAGTTTCTTTGAGAGGTATCCTTAGAAATAATGATGTGGGTTAATTGGCACTAACAATGCTAGTTGATAGCTAACAAGGGTCACCCGTGATTTCTCTTAATGATGTGCATCTTTTAGTGTACTATTGAGTGTTGCAATATTGCACACATTGAGGTACCAAGAAAAAGGTGCAGAAAAAGGCATTAAAAGCTAACCTTATCAAGGTAGACCTTAACGGATTGTTGTACCCAAACTTGTTGGGAACATGCACAACAATTAAGTCATTGAATGAATAATGACAAGTTTGACAAACGATAGAGTCAAACGAATCTCTTCTAAAAAGAGATGACATATTGAGAATAGTCTATATGAGCTTAAGATGCTATAAAGCCACATTGACATTGAAGGACTTGAAAGTCTACCGGTTGCACTTATGTCAATTCAAGTGGTTACACATGCTCGTGAGACGTTGTGCTCAAATATGTAAACAAATTGATCTCAATCTTGCGCGCAAATTTGATTGAAGTGGAGATCAATTGTAAAGTGCTAGAGGGAATTGATGTAAAATCCACAACTTAAAAAATGGTTTTTAGTGGAAACCCAACCATGATGACTAGAGATCCCAAGAACTTGGTTCAATGGGAAAACTAAACTTTAAACTGCTCAAATCGTTGACTTGGTGCTTAGCTTTAAGCTAACCATATTCCCTAGATAAAGATAGCCAAGTGTTGAACTCACGATCGTGGTGAGGTTAAGTCCTACGAACTTTTAATGACGTCCTATACCTAATAAGGTGGGGTATTGTAGGGTACCTCGATAGGCAAGGTCACCTATGTAAGTGTGAGGATCGGGCCGCCTCAATGAAACACTTATGAATCTCAAGTGTGATCCATGGCCAAAACGGACACAACCAGAGAACTTCGAGATAAGCAGAAGTGTTATTGTGTAAATACTGTTGTCTTGGTATATTCGTAAGCGGGGTAGTTCAAGGCATCGTGTCCACTAAGCCGCGGTTATATCCGATAGTATCTTACTAAGGAAGGTTCAAAGCCACAAGCTACCTATCCTGATGCAACAATGTTTCCAAGGGCTGAGTGACTGAGTCTGCATCCATTCATGCATCGTTTCCACTCATGTGGGGGATTATTGGAAAAAGCGGTTTTGTTAAGCCAAAATTCTAAGTGTGGGAACTCGTTAATTTTGAAACGAGTGGTGCAATTATTTTCACAAAACCATTTATGGGTGAGTGAGAAATCGATGCACAAATGGTACACTTGGAAAGATATATTTGTGGGAAATGTATCCAACATATGTGGAATGTTGGTAGATTGATCAAATCCGGTGTTTGGTAAGTTGCTTGATTTTATCCGTTAAATAGGCAACTTTGACTCAAATCACCAATTTATGGTAACATGATTGATTGCATCAAATCATTCCTAAACCGATTGAGGCCACAATTGGAAGGTTTGACTTGGCAAAAAATCAATCTAAAATAGGAAGGATTTGATTGAGGATTGATGGACATATTTGAGTCCAAATCATTAGGGCTTTCCTTTGGAGGATTCCCTATGATTTCCCTATATATTGGAGCCCTCCTTTCAAAGGGTTTTTCGTGCATCATACATCACAAACACGGAAAAATTCGTGCATTCATATTCACAAATCATTCACTCAAAAATCTACATTACCCTAGAAGTGTTACGTAGAAGTGTGGCGTCACCTCAGGCCTCACTTATCTAAGTTCGCCGGGTAGAAGGATTTGTGGTGCTCATATCCTTTACCAAAGTCGTTGTATATTGGGAGACTCGCCGCACGCCGCAACCATGAGCATCGTGACGGGCAACAAGAGTCTTAAAGAAAGAGTTCGCCGCCTCAACTTGCTTTACGCTTTCTTTTTCGCTTTGTTTGTAATAGACGATTGTTAGTTCAAATTATTCCCCACCAGTATCCCTCTGTTTTTTTATTGTATCCCAACATAAAGGACTTGGGTGACGTGATGTCTGCTTGCTAGCACCCATAGTGTGGTTGTTCGAATCCCTCTAGTAACGATTTACAGGGTGGATGAAAACTTCTTGTGGTGACTCGGTCTTCTGACCCAAGGACCCCCGACTAGTTGAAGCATAACCCGCGCTTCACATCCTCCACGGCTTTCTAGTGGCAAGGGCGAAAGGCCCTTAGGGATGGGGTTCGTCCTTTAGCAATGCCCTACCCTCTCTTAGTGACTTACCAAACTTTTGAGCATCAACAGCTGCTAGACTATTGCAATCTCTTTGTAAATTCCTTAAACCTGCTATTAAATTCGACACAACTCATGGCACATTGCTACAATGCACAGAGGTCAAATGTTATAAGTTTAAAGTATCACCGCTTAGAGAAAATTTTATCTCCAGTGCACGCTAACGTATATCTTTTTGAATCGAAGTCTCACGATTATATCTTGCCTACTATTAGAGTTTAGTTTGTGTTTTTGTCCCATATCACCAATTTGTTGGATTGTTACAAGCAGTATAAATGTAAGTTGGACACCCTCTCCCCTCGAACTAGCTTTTTGAGGATGAGTTCTACCTATGCCCATTTATCATGGTATCGTGAGCACCCATGTTTGGTTTCAAGGCGATGTTGGAATTGGACCCCGCCTATTTGGATTGGCATGATCGGCGTGAGGGGTAGGTATTAGAGTTTGTGTTTTTGTCCCATTTGGATTGGCATGATCGGCGTGAGGGCGGTATTAGAGTTTGTGTTTTTGTCCCACATCGCCAATTTGTTGGGTTGTTATTGTGTATAAATGTGAATTGACACCCTCTCCCCTTGAGCTAGCTTTTTTGGGGATGTGTTCTACAAAGCTCATTCATCATGGTATCACCACCTATTTGGATTGGCATGATCGGTGTGAGGGCGGGTATTAGAGTTTGTGTTTTTATCTCATATCGCCAATTTGTTGGGCTATTATTGTGTATAGATGTAAATTGTGCACCCTCTACCCTTGAACTAGTTTATGGGGTCGAGTTCTATCCAAGCCCATTTATTATGAGCGAACGTTTTATTCACCATGAAGAATGTGTTCCTCTAATAATTGAAAAAAAGGACCAACAGTAAGAAAACTCTGGATGTTTTTACCCATGTGTCAAAAATTATGAGTGCCAAACAGTTGCAGTAAGGCAGTAATAGGATGTGGGGAGTTCGGTGGCGGGATGGGGTTCGGGGAAAGTGGTGGGTGCATTGTGGGGTGTTTGAAGAAGGAGAAAAAGGAAAAGAAAAATAATTAAATGGGAAATATGAAAAAAATATTACAGTTCTTATTCGATTTAGTTCCATTAATTGATTCTTACATATTGATCATAGCTGAGATTTCTTTATATGAATTAATTATTGGTTCTTTGATTTGTTGAAAATTGAAAAAATTAATTATTTAATTAAGTAAATAGCTGTAAAGCGTGATAAGTTACTTTATTTTTGTTTGTGCAAGAATTAATCATTCAATTATTATTTATTTGATTAAGTGAATAATAAAATTAAATACTAATTATTTGATTTGTTAAAACTTAAAAGTTGTAACTTATACCTTATTTAGAGTTGAGTGTTTAACTAATCAATAAGGCACAACGGACCAATCTATACTTTTCTTAAAGTGTGAATGTTTCTTGAAACTTTTGTTTAGACAAAAATTTCCCTTTGACGTAGTAAATTTTTAGGGCAACTATGTAATTTAATATTTATTTAACTTGTATTCATTCAATTATAAGACAAATGGCTTTTTATATTCTACACTTCAAAAGTATTGATTCTTTCATTTATAACTCTTCAAATATTTTGAAATTTCAAATAGTATTAGTTTCATATTAAACTAGATTTCGATAGCTTTCTAACAATATGTCCTAAGCATATGTAAGGACTTCATATAAGAAAATTTTGACTATTTAAAATTCAGCAATATGTAAAAAATAGGAATATGTTTTTATAATTTTGAAAGTTTATTATATAAAAAGGGGAAAAAAAAGAAAGAAATGTCATTTAAAAGTAAGAATATAGAAAGAAAATTACACGTAAAAATGCATAGTTCGTTTTATTTGTTGTGGTTATTTTGAGGGCAATTAAGTATTTTGTTTTTTATTCAATCTTTGTTTGTATAATTATAGGATAAATATATGTTTATACCCAAACTCTTTTTCACAACTAAAATATCTATCTTTTTTTAATAATAACACTTAGAATACTTTAAATTTGTTATAAATTAATTTCAAATTATGCGAGGTTTCATTTCAATATCTCCAACCATATATTATAAATATATACACAAGTCATTTTAAATAAAATTTTAATGTTTAAAGTTGAGTATGATGCAAAATTTATATTTTATCTTGGTTGTTTTGAATTGATTAATAAAAATTTATATTTTCTTTGTTGTCCAAATATTTTTTTTTTACTCTAATCCACCAAATTATTCTATTTTCTAAATGCTTCCGTATCCCGTGAGCAATATCTAAATACAAAGCAAGTTGGAGAAACCGTTTGATACTTTTCTTAGCATACCATTTCCGTAAGAATATCTAAATATAAATCAACTCGAAATGACATAGTTTGTATTAATAATGCGATTAGGAATATATGCGTAACTCCATGTTACATCGTGACAAGTATATAATTTAATGGCCATATCTTCACTATAAATAGAGAATTATGTTTCACAATAAATAATATGATTTTGTAAATAAAATTAAATGAAATTATTTTTAAATTTAATGTTTTCTTCCAAAAAAAGGTAGATTAGTTTAATTAGTATATTAACAACACTTACAATTTTCATAACTACAACTATTTAAATTTTAATATAAACTAAAATATAGTCAAATTCCATTGCAAGTATCATCTCTAATAGTATAATGCATTTTTCTAAAATGTTATGCAATTAAAAACAAACTGAATTAATTTTAGTTTAGTATAAAAAATATTTAAAACTTAGGTTTTTGCAAAATTTTCAAACATAAATATTAATTGGTATTGCATTTAATTATTGAAGATTGGTACATGAAAATTGATAACTTATTTTTTCTTTCATAAGACTATATATCTTTGGTTTTTTATTTATTATGTGAAGATTTTTTATGTGCAAATGAATAGAGTTTCAAAATTGAGATTTTGACTTATTATTTTTTTTATAATTTTATTTAATATCTAACTCTCGATGAAATAATGGATTAATTTTTTTCTATATTTGGTTAAGGTTTTTGTTTTTACGACACTGGAAGAAGGAGAATTGCAAACTAAAGTTTAGTGTTATGATAAAATATTGACTTTGTTATTAGAATTAAAATAATACATGAAAAGCTTTTTTACATATAATTTTAAAATTATATTGTAAGTATTGTATTTTACATTTCTATAATCGAGAAAATGAGAGATAATAAAAGAAGCACAAGATGTATAATAATTTCATTAACCTTTATTTATTTATTTTGAATTAAATAACAATAATAAATAAAGTGATGATTATGTTGGATTTCGGGTGTACTTTGATCCTATATTAAACGAATCTAGCCATCAAATGAAAAAAAATAAAAAAAAAAAAGATTGATGAATAAGATCTCAAGCTAATATAAGAATCTATTTTTATACTTTTTAATTTTTTTGTGGGATTGAGTTCTTTAAATAATTTCATACTATTCGATCTATATTACAGTAACGCAAAATATATATTAAAATACTTTTGAAATGTTTAATTTAGATAATTTGAGCATTTCGTTGATATTTATTTCTTTGTAAATCACTTATTAATATTTTAATATTAATCAATAGAATTATTAAATTATATAATTACATTAGTAAAGTCAAGTGGATCACGTGCGATGCACGTGTTTGTTACTAGTTAAAATTTAAAAGGCCAATAAACTAGTCTTGGGACCAAAGAATTAAGGTATATGAGTAGAGGTGGGATTTGAACTTGAGGACCTTTGACATCAAGAACCTACTCTACACCAGGCCACCCCATGAAGGGCTTAAGCATAGCTTTCTTATCTTTTATGTAGCATGGCTGAATAATAAAGAACGCATCGATAAGCCTCTCACTTCCCAGGACAAGTTTTAAAACTCTAAAAAACAGATTTTTTATATTGCTATTACTGTGTATTCTAGTGTTGGGTAGGCTGCAACCAAGTGTTTCGAAAAATACATTAATGATTTTTTATGAACTGTGAGTCTCTGACTTATGTAATGAATCCTTAACCAACTTTCAAATTCCAGTTTCTGATCTCCATATAAAATACTATTTTCTATTGAAGTTTTATGGTAATAATCATCAAGTTTTATGAACTCAAATTGAATTTTATTTCATGTGTATCAGATAATACAGATATCAAACCAAACTTCTGATCAAATTAACATAGATTGAATCAGATCATAAACATCCAAATTCTTATTTTTCAACACACACAAGTAAATATCTTCATCTGGACCACTGAATTCTATCACAATCCCATTCTTGATCAAGCATCAGACCAGTGGATATCCATTTCACCCCAATCCTTTTTGGGCACCCCCAGAGCTTTCCAGACAGCCCTCGAAGCATCAACGATGTTGTTTGGACATGGCGGCTGATAATCGTGCTCTTTATCGCACCCCCTTGTGGAGTCACACTGATCCACCACCATAGCACTCACACTCTTCCCATTGCCATGAATGATGATATTTTTGAAGCACCTATTCCTTTTATTGAACCATCCTGTCGATAGTGCCACAATGGGCGTGTCGTCTGAATGGTACTTGCCATCACACTCTGATGGGCCCCCACCATCCGCACCTTTTCCAAATCCGTTGATCGTTAGGACAGCTTTTGTCCGAGCAGACACTTTAGGCGAGCATTTGTAAATTTCATAGTACTTGCCTTGTTCACAGCAATCAGAATTGTTGCCCTGGTTGCATTGGGCTTTAGGTGGTTTTTTGCCCTTAATCTTTCCGCTAGATTTGCAGGATTTAGCTTCAACTCTCAGGTTTAAGGTCATGATGAGAATAGAGAAAAGGAGAAAGAGCAAGAATGTGAGAGCCTGATTCTTCATTTCTATTTGTCTTCTTTACTATATTGAAGTTTACATTTGCTCCAAGCATATATATATAGTACTTGATACAGTAAAATTCATTTGTCAGTTTGGTAAAATGGGATTAACAGCCTTTTTGTTGGCTATATGTGCTCTAGGATTTCTCTTTGTTGATGCATGAATTCTTGTCTTTTTTACCTTAGTGCATAGTTAATTGACATAAACAAGGAACTTTTGTAAACTCTGAATATTTTAAACTGCCAGGAGATGAGTCCATAAATGAATCTTTGTTTCTGATTCACAGTAAAACAAAAATGAAATTTAAGTGAACTAATTTCCTTCATTGGGTGTTTTGATATATTTGCATAAACTCAATCTTGTAACCACACATACATACATAGTGTTGGATGATATCCATTCAACATTACATGACAATTAAGGATCAACATATGAAACAAAATGAACCGTCCCAGCTTTGAGATGTCCATGTCTCATCACCCTAATTACCCAAGTTTTGAAAATAACTATGCAAGCTTCAGCTGTAATTAAAGTCACTTTCTTGAGATTTTGATTAGTTAAACTAGCTTTTGTCATTTTCAGGACACGACGATCTGATTGCCATATTTAGCTGCTGGACAGTATCAGCTTCTACAGCAAGGGCCATCTCGAAAGGGCTAATTTGACCCATTTCCACTATAAAAACCTTATTTGAGGACTTTGATAGAGAAGAACATAATTCTCTATAAATCCAGTCCGGAATTCTCAAGTATAAAAGCAATGTCATCAAAACAAAAGTTATCTTGGAGCACTTGCATGAAATCAGTGGTGCTTGCTGAGAACAATTTTTTGATCAGGTCCAGCCATTAACAGTTGATAATAATATTATTTTACTTTAAAATTAGAATTAGTAATAAGCACCTTGCTAAATCAATGTATTTTGTTCTTTTTGCTGCTGCTTAAAGATGCGTATGACAGGCATTAAACATCTAATAGACCATTAATCAAGGACCTTTTTTTTTTTGAGGAAATTAATCAAGGACTTCTGTAACATGTTAAAAGACAGAACATCTCAGCATTCAAAATACTCGTTTCTGTCTTATCTTTTGATAAAGGACTGCGTTCTTTCTTTTTTTGATCAGAAAAAGTTAATTTCATTGATCAAAAGTATGTACAAAAACACTGGACATACGGCATACCCTGTTAGTGTCGACAAAACTATATAGTATGGTTTAATCACAACGAACGCATTGATAAGCTTCTCACTTCCCATGAAAAGTTCAAAACTCTTCAAAGCAAAGACTTTATGTTGCCAACATAATGTATTCTAGTGACGTGTAGGCTGCAATGAAATGTTACAAAACATACATTAGCACCACGCACACTGAAATGTCTGGCACACTCCCATTGATGTACTATACACAAACTTCATGTTTAATGTTTGTTAATGAAAGAATTATAGCACGGATAAAAACCAAAAGTTTCGCAGAGCATAGATGTGATTGCAGATGTGATCACATTCGCAATCACACGCAGCGAATAAAATATAAAGGAGCAAGACACAAGATATAAAAATTTATCTACAAGTCAACTAGTTTGTAGATGTGTCAATATGGCAATACTTTCCACTAGTAAAATCGTTTTGATTCCGTATACAAAAATACTAAAATCAACTAGTAGAAAATCAATGAAAACTTCTATTTAGAGTAGATCTGATCTTTGTAATACAACTCATCCAACAATGACATGTGTGGACTACGTTTATCACAATACTAAAAAGCTATGGATGAAAAAGCTAACAAACACAATCATAGATCAATATGATCTCAGATGTAGTCACATTCGAGATCGCATCTGTTAGGAATAGTGCCCTTAAAGCAATTGTGATTTGTTTTTGATTATTTATAAATGCGACATTTATTTTCGAACTCTTTTGCATATTGTATGTATTTTCTTGAACATCATGAAAATCCCTAGTTTATTTATTGTAACCATAATCTTAGTATATAAGAGTTATATACAAGAGGATTAAAATTATGGATAATAAACTAAAATTAAGTCCGTGATGAAATTAATTAAAGTATGGGATATTTAATTAAAACATCATTAATGCGGCCCAGAACATTTTGATTGTTACTATCTTATCCGGACCGTCGATGTAGAGACATCTTAGTGGGGGCATTTATATATGATTTGATCATATAGGACTTGGACCGATTTAATTTGAATTTTTCATACAAATTCCGTTGTAGAAATGGAAAATCAAATTAAATCACTAGATGATCATATATGGATAAATCTTAATCCTGAGTGATTATAGACTCTGTTTATTTCTATGTGATTCTTAATTTGCTCGTTTAAGTTTATCCTACGACATTCCCAACACCGCATTTTAAATTCACATTTGAATTAAATAGCTTGGAATATAAATTCACATATATGAAATTCATTCCTTCTTGCGAGAAGTAGAAAAAGACGATTCTCTCATTTGTTAATTCAGAACTCGAATGGTTTGTGATCTCTAATTTATAATCGATTATAAATTAACCATTCGCTAGTGAATTAATGGTAAATGAGGATAAGAGGTAATTGAAGAGGTTTAACGGATACTACCTAGCTTCAATTATGAATTGTCTATGGAGGCTTAATCTATATGTAATGATTATATCAAATTTGCTCAATTCGTAGACTAAGATATTCTATTATTATAAGAGTGCAATTCCGAATTTATAATGGAGTAATATCGAGAATTAATAAGTCGAATAAATTAATTAAAGAGTTAATTATTTATTCGATTTATTGGAGTTTATAATTATAGTCCATGGTCCCCGGTTCACCTTCCTAGAGTAAACGGGTTGGAAATAATATTTCATTTCCTAAGGGTTTATGGAAAAGAGTTTGCCAAAATATTTGGGCTAATATATTAATATTAGTTAATTCCGAGAATATATGATATTTTACAAGATTGGATCGTATTTGGAATTAAATAAATATAAGATATTTTTGATATTAATATAATTATTAAATTGATAATTATATTGGATAATTATCAATTAGAGTTTAAGTCTATTTAGAATTATGAATTCAAGATTAGATAGAAACTAAGTTGGAGTGGGAAATGATTGAACTAGGCCAATAAAAAGGGACCACATTCTCACAATTTGGGTATCTTTGCTATTCGACCGCCTATCTCATCCGTTTATCATTAAAAGGTTGGCCAAATCAATTTGTTTTTTCTCATTGAGAAAAAATTGAACTTCAAGTTCAATTGTTTTTTTTTATAAACAATTAGAAAGGTTGTCTAATTGGCCATGTATTTTAAAAGCTATTTTCGCCATCAACTAAACATGATCAATTGAAAAAGTGTTTTACGGTCAGTTTCATTGAAAGAGATTTTTTGGTCAATGGCGATATTTTTAAGGGCCTATTTCAGTTTTCAAAAGGAGTGATTTTATGGTTTAATTTTTTTCCTAGTTCAATTCCTCTCCTATCCAGTTAGCCCAATCCAACGATCTCATGAGTTGAGTACATCGTAGGAAAATAAAAGTTAGGAACTTAGAATTTTTATTTGGGTGCCCACACACTGCCGTTGATAGGGATGATCGAATTGGAAGATCGTGGTGTCTACGAGCTCCGGGGTTTTGAAGGATTGACGGATAAAAAGCGAAGAACAAGAAAATCGTCGAAAGAGGTAAATTTTCTTTTCTTCCTTTAGTTTGAATAAATTTAATAAGCATGATCTTGTGTTCTTATATCTAAAACTCAATTTTGAAATCCCTCGCTTCTGCTTCTGTTCGATTTGATCGAGAAGTCGGATATTATTTGGCCCGGATTAGATCCGGGACCCGAATAATTTCCAACAAATGGTATCAGAACATTTGGTTTTTGATATAAGAACTAGATCTACTTTATTAAATTTATTTTAGAGTGGGTTTATAATTTGATCTTGCATGTTTTGATATATGGATGCATGGGCGTTTTTGAATTTAAGGCATCAATTCAAATCGTCATATTTATTATTTCGCGGATTAATATTTATGTGATGTATATGTGATATATATGCCATGCATATTGATATGTCAATCATGGAACCCCCTCCCAAGCATGTCATGCATCATGATAATTGAATTGTTTATTTGTTATGATAGATCTATGTGATGGATTGACATTGATATAAAAGTGTTTTATTTGTATTTTAAAATTGATATAAAAGTGTTTTATATGTTTTTTAAAAATTGATATAAAAGAGTTTTATATAACTTTCAAAATTTGTATAAAAGTGGTTTATATAAATTTTTAAAATTTTTTGTATAAAAGTGTTTTATATTATTTTAAAATTGGGATAATTGTTTGGAATTAATTTTGTGAAAAATGGATCCGATTTTTATGAAAAATCTCTGAATTACAAGTTTTAGAAATAAATAATTCGGATTCGCGTTCGGCAAATGGCGGCGGGCGATGGGCAACCACTGGCGGGGCACAGGCGATCTCGGCGCGGCAGGGCCTTGACAGCCTGCAAGCGAGCGAGGAGCTTGACATCTCGAGTCTCGGGCGGGGCTCGGGCGGGTCTCGGCAGTCCCGTTTTCAAGCAGCGTTGTTTCCTTTGTCCTTTCATGAAATTTTTCCATTTTATCCCTATTTCCTTAATTATTTTGATAATTTAGGAGTTTTTAAAGTTGATTAAAATTATGATTTAATTTCTAAAAGTTAGATTTTTAAATTGGAGAATTTTAATCTATAAGACCAATAGGATTGGACTTGACTTATTAAAACATAAGATGTTTTATAACTTAAATGATTAGGAAACATTTATTATAAAATAGTGAGTGTGAGAAGGATTCATGGCAATAAATCCTATGGCCTCCATTATTGATCAAAGCACCGTGAGATTTAAGTGACGTCTCGCGACGCTCAGATTCGTCCCCCTACGGTTAGTTTTCACTTAAATCAATAATCAAGGCTTAATCTCCGAAAGGATAGGAATTTAAAATTTAACTCTTAATTTTTCTACCTACGGTGGCGATTTTGAGTTAATTTTTAAAATTCAAATAACGGGTAACACTCATAAGGATATAATCAAATAGTTTGGATGTATATAGGCTAAATTAAAAAGGTGATTAATAAATAAATGAAGATATGAGAATGTCTTGATTATTTATTTATTAATCTGAGATGGTCTTGATTTAATCGTCATTTGATTTGACCTACCCTACTACGCTTCTCAAATGGGAGATTAAATTACCTTGGAATTGGTAGGATAAACTTTATTGATTTCATGCATCATGTTTATGATTCCTAAATTGAATGCTCTATGATGTTCGTTCGCTTATTTATGTCGCTTTATTTAATTTTAAGCAATGATGTCTTGTCCTATGCTTGAACTATTGAATGATTCATTAACTGGAGAAAATTGTGACAAGTGGAATAGTAGCATGAATATTACACTCGTATGGGAAAACCTTAAAGGCAAGAAGCAGGTTTTTCTAAACCAAAGGAATATTGTTTCCACTGCGGTGAAGAGGGACATTGGAAGAGAGACTGCCCCAAGTTTCTCTCCAAAGTAAAGGAAAACAAGAAACGTAAATTTGATTTATTTGTTCTTGAAAGTTGTTTGGTAGCTAGAGATTTTTCTAATTGGGTAGTTGATTCTTCCTTACAAATGCTTAGCTCTTATGAAGAGCTTGCCGATGGGTCTTTCACAATGCGAGTTGGCAATGGTGCAGTGGTTTCGGCAAAAGTAGTGGGAGTAATTAAGCTTAATATTAGAGATAAAATACTGATTTTAAACGATGTTTTTTATATTCCTGGTTTCCGTAGAAATTTGATTTCTGTTTCAAAGTTGCATGAACATTTATTTTCACTATCTTTTAATGATAATTCGATTATTATTTCTAAAAATGGGCGTGATATTTGTATTGCAAAATTGAAAAACGGACTTTATTTAATTAACTCTAATCAACAACCACTGCTAAATGCCGAAATATTTAGAGTAGAACATCCTTAACCAAAAAGGCAAAAGGTTTCTCAAGATGATGAAACATATCTTTGGCATCTAAGTTTAGACATATTTCACTAGAAGGATAAATAAGCTTGCAAAGGATGGTCCTTTGAGAGAGCTAAAAGTTGGCACTCTTCCCGTTTGTGAATCCCTGCCTAGAAGAAAAAAAAATGACTAAGAGAAATTTCTCTGCAAAGGGCAATAGAACCAAAGAACCACTAGAGCTTGTGCATAGTAGTGATGTTTGTGGTCCCATGACCACACAAGCTAGAGGTGGCTTTGAGTACTTCGTCACTTTTATTGATGATTACTCGAGGTTTGGATATGTTTATCTCATGGATAGAAAATTCGAGACTTTTGAAAAGTTCAAGGAATTTCATGCGGAAGTCGAAAAGCAACTAGGAAAATCTTTGAAGTGCATTCGATCCGATCGAGGGGCGCAGTATGGCGACACCGAGTTCAAATATTATTTGCTAGAGCATGGTATTCTCAGACTAACTCACAAAGACATGGCACCCTCAAAGAAACGGTGTTCTTTGAAAGGAGAAACCGAATGTTGCTTGATATGGTTAGGTAGATGATGAACTACACGACCGCCTAATTCGTTTTGGGGTATACATTGCAAACGGTTTACATTTTGAATGTAGTTCCATCTTCACGTCAATCCAAAAGACACCACTAGAGTTATGGAATGGGAGTAAAGTTAATTTACACCACTTCCGCATATAAAGGTGCCCAAAGACATGTGTTGAAAGGAAAGATTGGAAAGTTGCATCCATGTTCGTGTGTATTTGTTTATTGGATACCCCAAAGGAACGAGAGGAAGTTTGTTTTATGATCCGCAAGAAAAGAAAGCAATAGTTTTGACTAATGTTATCTTTCTTGAGAACGATTATATAGAAAACTTCCAACCTCGAAGTAAAGTTTACTCGAGGAGTTACTTTCTAATGAGAATGAACACAATCAACAAGAGTTGTTGGGAAAATCGCTAAAAATACCATTATACCCGATCGTAATGTCATGACACCTCGATGCAAAGGGAGGGTGATTAGACCACCAATCCGGTATCGCCTAATCAAAGAGGCAAATGTTGCGATCTCCGATGGGGTAGACGATGATCCATTGTCTTTTTCGACAAGCGATGGAGGATTCTCGATAAAGAGTGGTGGCTTGAATCTATGAACCAAGAAATGAATTCGAACCATAGGGATTTTGCAGCAAAGGTCAAGAGCGGAAAGTCTACAAATTGCTTAGATCCATTTATGGGTTAAAGCAAGCTTCAAGGTCATAGAACCATAGATTTGATGAGATGATCAATTCTTGGTTTTGACCAAAGTATTGATGAGCCTTGTGTACACAAGCAGATCAATGATGGTAAAATGGCAATTTTAGTGATTTACGTAGATGACATTCCACTAATTGAGAATGAAGTAGAGATGTTAGCTACGGTTAAAGGTTGGTTTGCCAAGCAATTCTAAATGAAAGATTTTGATAAGCGAATTATATTCTTTGAATTTGAATGGTTCAAAATCACAAGAACAAATTATTGGCATTGTCTTAAGTTTCTTATATCGATAAGATGCGCTTGCATTATAGAATGTAAGATTCCAAGAAGGGTTACTTACCAACTTAATATGGAGTCGTTCTTTCCAAAGATGAGTGTTTAAAGACACCTCGGAGGAAAATAACATGAGACGCATTCTCTATGCCTCTATAAGTATACAATATTGTGTACTAAGCTCGGTATTTGATACGCGATAGGGATAGCCAGCCAGTTTCAATCTAATCCAGAAATGTTTCATTAGATAATAGTCAAGAACCTTCTCAAGTATGATTGAGAATAATATATTTGTCTATTTAGGTGGTGGCCTTAAAATAGACAACCACACTGATTCTGACTTCTAGTTAGACAATGATACTCGAAAGTCGATATCTGGGTCAGTGTGCATTCTTGTTGATCCTGTCAATAAGACCCAGCCTGAAAAGTTTTTTAAAGGCACAAAAACATAGGACTGGGATACATGTTCCATATGCTTTAGGGCAAGTGGGAGATTGTTAGGGATAGTGCCCTTAAAGCAATTGTGAGATGTTTTTTATTATTTATAAATGCGACATTTATTTGCGAACTCTTTTACGAACATCATGAAAATCCCTAGTTTATTTATTATAACCATAATCTTAGTATATAAGAGTTATATACAAGAGGATTAAAATTATGGATAATAAACTAAAATTAAGTCCGTGATGAAATTAATTAAAGTATGGGATCTTTAATTAAAACATCATTAATGCGGCCCAGAATATTTTGAATGTGATTGTCTTATCCGGACAGTCCATGTGGAGACATCTTAGTGGGGAAATTTATATATGATTTGATCATATAGGACTTGGACCGATTTAATTTGAATTTTCCATACAAATTCCATTGTAGAAATGGAAAATTAAATTAAATCACTAGATGATCATATATGGATAAATCTTAATCCTGAGTGATTATAGACTCATGTTTATTTCTATGTAATTCTTAATTTGCTCGTTTAAGTTTGTCCTACGACATTCCCAACACCGCATTTTAGATTCACATTTGAATTAAATAGTCGGGAATATAAATTCACGATATGGAATCCATTCCTTCTTTTCTCTTATTTGTTAATTCTCGAACCGAATGGTTTGAGATCTCTAATTTATAATCGATTATAAATTAACAATTCGCTAGTAAATTAATGGTAAATGAGGATAAGAGGTAATGGAAGAGGTTTAACGAATACTACCTAGCTTCAATTACTAATTGTCTATGGAGGATTAATCTATATGTAATGATTATATCAAAGGGGATCCGCTCAATTCATAGAGTAAGATATTCTTTATTATAAGAGTGCAATTCCAATTTATAGTGGAGTAATATCGGAATTAACAAGTCGAATAAATTAATTAAAGAGTTAATTATTTATTCAATTTATTGATATTATAATTATAGGTCCATGGTCCTCGATTCACCTTCCTAGAGTAAACGGGTTGGAAATAATATTTCCGTTCCTAAGGATTTATGGAAAATAGGTTTCTAAAATATTTGGGCTAATATATTAATATTAGTTAATTCCAAGAATATATGATATTTTACAGTTTTGACTGTATTTGAAATTAAAAAAACATAAGATATTTATGATATTAATATAATTATTAAATCGATAATTATATTGGATAATTATCAATTAGAGTTTATGTCTATTTAGAATTATGAATTCAAGATTAGATAGAAACTAAGTTGGAGTGGGAAACCGATTGAACTAGCCTATAAAAAGGGGACCACATTCTCACAATTTGGGTATGTTGCTATTCGACCGCCTATCTCATCTGTTTATCAATAAAAGGTTGGCCAAATCAATTTGTTTTTTCTCGGCTGTGCGAAAATTGAACTTCAAGTTCAATTGTTTTTTTTATAAACAATTAGAAAAGGTTGTCTAATTGGCCATGTATTTTAAAAGCTTTTTTCGGCCATCAACTAGAAATGATCAATTGAAAAAGTGTTTTCTGGGTCGGGTTTCATTGAAAGAGATTTTTTGGTCGATGGCGATATCTTTAAGGGCCTATTTCGTTTCTAAGGTACTCATTAGTTGTAGCCGTGAACTCGATATGTGTCATCTATCAATCTACCTTCGCTCGCTTTCACCCTTTCGAGCCTCTTAGTCATAGTCGGTGGCCTACATTACCCCCTTGTCTAGAGATTCGCTCATCATGCTCTTCTTGAGTAGCACCCCATTTTCCTTTCTAAGCAACCAATTACCCATATTTCTAATGGATGTTGCTTGGGTTAGGAGCCTAACCTTTGTTCTATCTCGCTTGATTGAGCCAATAATCACGCCCACCACATTTTATCATTTGCATAGCAATGAGAACGGTCGATCAATTAATTTAGGCCCCTCGGCCTCCGCATACCCCTTTAAATTAATATTGAAATATTCAAAGAATAGGGGTAATCATCCCCGATACAAATTCCACCCTCTCGGACTTTCTTATCATATCAAGTTGTCGGGCTATCATAGCCCCGACGTTCGGCACAATTTCAGTCCCCGATGCAATACACCATGTGATGAATAATTCGTCTACCGTCAATGACCCTCTACTTTTCTCTCTCGCAAAAATTATTTTAGCTAAGACTCGCTGAAGATAATGGAATACTAGTTTTCAAATACCGACGCCTTTAAGGTACACCACATGTAGATTCGTTTCCTAGTTATATTTCTCCAAAATCTATCCTTATTAAAGTCCTCGTGCTCCTCAACCCCATAAGTCAGAGTTTTGTAAATTTCATTTAGATCGTCAATACTTAGTTCCTGGGTCCTACCCCAAATAAAACATAATTCCCACCAAGTTTCTTTTTCAAGTGTGATAACCGAATAAGTGGCCCAATGCCCATTTAAAAATTCATGCAAAATAATTCTACCACACATAGCTCTAAAATCCTCCAATAAACCTAAATTAGTAAGAGTAGGTTCATCGAGATACCTTGTATTAAACATGGACTAAAGTAGAGTATCGTCCATCTAGCCCTGTGTGTTTCGTTTGAAAAATTACATTTGAAGCTTCGGGATCCTTGGGGTTGAATATTGGTAGAGGCTCGAGTTCGGGCTCCAAAGTCGGCTCCCTTCTTCTTCTTGTATTTCTCCTTGTTCATCTTTCATCTCTTGAGGCCACGAGTTTTAAGATTTTGAGGTGAAAAATCTAAAATTTTGGAGTTTTGGAGTACCCCCAAAGTTGGTGTAGAACTTGGAGAATTTAGATATTTGAAGGCTTTTGGTGGTGGGTTTCTTGAGGGGATGAAGGATTTGTGTTTTTGGGTTGAGATTTATGGTGAATTTTGAGAGATTTGGAGAGGGGTTTGAGAGTTTCGGGAGAGAATTTTCGTATGTTAGGGTTTGTGTAGGAGAAAATGAGAGAAAAAGTTAGATTTTTGGGTAAAAGTAGGGGTAGGCTGGGTCAATCCGCCCATTTTCGCTCATTGGGCCACACAAACAGTAGTGTGGCCCGGGTATGTCCGCCCGCGCCTTTATCGGCCCTCACCCACTCGGTTGTGTGGTGCCACACAAATAGCCATTTGGTGTTGGGCGATGCATCCCCTCGCACGGCTGGTCGTGTAGTCTCACACGCCCGTATGGGATTTTTTTGTTCTTTTCTTTTTTTTTTTATTTTTCGAAAAACCGGTGTTTGTCGTGACACCTCCTACACAACAACTCAAGAACACTAAACAAAACTAAAAATTATGTTAATGAAAATAAATAAAATTGCAATTAAAATTGAAGGCGATAAAAAATGAACTAAATAGAAATAAATTGGGTTGCCTCCCATAAAGAGCTAAGTTTTACGTTTTTAGCCGACTTTAGATTCCTAATCACTTTCGCTGAACTATGTCATTTGAAATTTGTGAACCCTCGCCATCCATCGACGAATGGCATTGCATTGTTCTGGCGGATTCAGTTCAGTAACACTTGGGAAATTGCCTTTTTGATGCTAGCCTCCCACAGTAGTTGCGATCTGGGCTACTTGTGTTTCCAGAGATTTCGATCTTGTGTTTCCTATCTATCTTTGCTTCATCTTTGTTAAGTCTCGCCTTGTCTCTCCGAAAAACGAGGATAGCATCTCTTCAACATGATGCTTTCTTTTCACTGACTGTCCGTCCGCCTTGATTACCCATATTGTGTCCTAGAGGTGGCTGCAAAACATTTTTATTGTTAGCATAAGAAAACTTTTCATGGTTTCGTAACCCCGGATGTTAGTAGTTGGGGTGCCTGATTATTTCTATAATTGTTGTTGAAGTTCCTTTGTTTGCCCATAAAGTTTGTTTCTTCCGCATCAACAACAGGATCTCTTGAGTCACTTGTTGCATCGCATCCAGCTTCATATTCAGTACATACATGTTCTGTGAGCATGGTGACCTTCTCATCCTTGGCTTCTGCCACACGTCGGACAGTAGACCTCTCGGATGGCTATTGGTAACTGTTGTTCGCCATCTTCTCTAATAATTCTAGTCCCCTCGCTCGGGATATTTCCCTAGCAAAGCACACCCTCAAATGCAACATCTATAATTATTCTTATGTATCCACTCAAACCATTATAGAAATCTTGACCAATTAGTAGTCGGGATATCCGTGTTGAGGGCACTTCCTTAGCGCCCATGATTCTATCCCATGCATCATATAGTGACTCAAATCTTAATTGCCTAAATCGGGCGATCTCATATTTTAGTTGCGGCGTTTCTTTGGGGAAAGTATTTGGCTAGAAACCGATGACTTAATTCGCCTAACTGCTGGTGGTGTTAGAGAGCATAACCATCCCTTAGCCTTATCGCGTAGAGAGAATGTGAAAAGGAGGCATCGAATGATATCCTTAGAAACACCATTCATTTTAATCAGATCGCAAATTTAAAAAAGTGCGCCAGATGCGCGTTTGGATCCTCAACGACTCTACCCCTAAACTAATTTTGTGACGCCATCCGGATCAATGCAGGCACTAGTTCAAACTTGTTTGCATTGATCGCAATACGGGCCACACCCCCATAAGTTTGACTTACCTCCGGCTGGAAGTAGTCTCTAAGTGCCCTTCTCGTGGGCCTGTCCACAATTCGGTCCTGGACGTCTACCCCAAGTGGGTGCTCCTCATTATTTTTGTTGTCCACTGCGTTTGGATTGGTCCCATCCGCCATTTCTTTGGCTCTTTTCCATAGTTGCTTTGTTGTCTTCTTGATTTTCAAATCAATGGGTATTGGCTGGGTAAATCTGGAACACGTGATCATGCACTATCTGCACTTAACAAAAACAATGTTAGAACCGAATAATAAGAAAAATAAAAAAATAATTTCAAAATTTTTTCGAAATTTTAAAAAATATAAAATATGCTTCAATTAAGATTGAACTACTTATTACTATATCTAAGTAGAATCTAATCAATCCTGAAACGGCGCCAAAAACTTGTTCACTAAAAATATTATTTGGATCTTACAACCGCAAGTGTACAAAGCTGTAGTTTATAGAATAATGGCAAGCAAGGTTGTGTTCCTCGAGGATTGATATATGAAACAATTAGGCAATAATAACATCGCATTCCAATTTTATTGAAGCGATCGAATATCCAATTTATAATAAAAATCAAAAATAAAGAAATAAAAAAATAAATTTGTGAACCCCACAAGTATTTTCAACAACTACAGGAGCAACCTTAGGCACATAATCTCAACATGTTTCTTCAATATTAAATCCAATTGAAGTTTCAAAACCAATTCATGCAATTCTACGGGTTCAATTCCTAAGATAGTCTATTCCTCCTCTCGGGCAAATGAATAAATAGTAGATTAATAACAATTGTAGGTCTCCCGACTCGATACAACTATTATTAACTCCCAAAAGATTTATGAATTGAATGACTCCCCACAAACAGTCGTAGGTCTCCCGACTTGATACACCTGTTTATGTCTGAATTCGATTTTCGTCTTTGTTAGAATTCCTCTTCCGAATTTTGCACTAACAAATATGACATGCAACTTAGTCCTGACAAATAAAAAGCAATTATAAATAAGCACTCGAATTTATAAAATTGAAAACATGAATCAATTAAGAAAACAATTAATCAAGATTTAACATGAATCCGCAATTTTGATTATGCCCCTAAGATCCGAAAGATTAGCCAAATATTGATAACAAATTCATAGATAAATTCGAAATCAACATTATGACATTGTTTAAGAACCGATAAGAGATCTAAACATAAAAAGAAAATCCTTTTTTGTCATGATGGATTCCCGTCCTAAGCCTTCGAAGCTTGTGCTCCCATAGATGCGAAAGGCCTTGTAGTGTTCTTCGTGACCTAGCCTTCCTCTCTCAGAAGACCTTCAATTCTTGCGATCCTATGTAATTTGATGTGTTTTATGTATTTTCGTGCAAGCCTTGGGTCCCTTTTATAGATGCATGGAGAGATCACTTGTAGAGTTGGAACAGGAAAAAACTCCAAAAACACGTTTGGCAGAGTCCCACATGGCCTGGCCGTGTGGCACCACATGACTGTGTGGTGTGATGCGTTGCCCTTTCCCACACGGTTGTGTGGGTTCACATGGCCTAGCCGTGCGAGTTTGGTTCTGTCCCCTATTTTTTCCCACTTCACACGGTTGTGTCATTCTACACCGGCATTTTTACAAGGCCTTGTGACACCACATGGTCCGGCCATGTGAAGTATTTTTGTCCATTTTCTTCGTCGTTTTGATCTTCTCTTCGCATTCGTCAATCTTAGCCGGGCATTAAGCTCCATTTCCTGTAAAACTTACAAGAATACGCAGTATCATGCCTTATAAGGAAACCAAGTAAAAACATATTAAATATGCCTGTAAATGCATCAAATATATGTCATTTTAAGCCTCAAAATGCATGTATATTTTGTACACATTATTAACAGACTTTGTGAAAGGTGGAGATGGAGGTGGACCTTCGAGAATGCGACAATAAGTACCATTTTGATGACACACCAGTTGTGGCGCTGTCAACGGATGGTACGGTGGAGGATCAAGGTGTCTTAACAACATTGTCGTAAGTGGTAATGGCCGGAGCGTGACAGCCATGGTGGTTGATGAGTGTCATTCTACAATGGGATGCGATGAAGATCATGATTATCAACCACCTTTTCCGAATCCGAATAATATTGTTGATGCCTCAAAAGATGTTTGGAAAGCATTGGGAGTTCCTGAAGGTGATGGGGGAGAGTTGGATATCACTTGGTCCGATGCCTAATGCAGTTTAATATGTTTTTAACCTTTGTTATGCGTTGTACAATTATGTGTAAAAATATTTGAATCATGTAGGAACTTTGTTCACACTTTGTTTGTTTATAAATTTCGTATTGCATAAATGATGAATGTGTAGGAACTTTGTTTTTACTACTTAAACATTGATAAACATAAAAAAGGTTATCTTGGTATGGATGATCTACAGATACCTTCTTAAAATGAGAAACAGAAGTGAAGAAGTAATGCACATCAGATAATAAGGAATGTTACCCTTTTAAAACAGAGAGAAATGCCGCAATTACCATGGGATGTATATTCGGTTACATTTGGATAAAGTAAGTGAAGAGAGAAAGAACACGATGAATTAAGTGGTTTGGCCCATTTGATCCGCATCAGAGAACAACATGCCCAAAGGGCCAAATAATATGCAATTTCTCATACAAGAAAATGACCACCTAGTTACAGGTGGGATAACATGTGAGAAAATTAAGAAAAAGGACAAGAAAATTAATAAATCCACTTTGATTCTCAATATGTTTTGCTAAAGGAACAGTTTTGTAAGCATATTATCTAGTTTAAGAGTATTACTGGAATCCAACTGCCAGTATTTTTTGTGCAACCTGGGCATTATTTTAAATATCTCTTTCTACTCTTGTAACCAACTGCTATCTGGAAGGTGTTAGCAAATATGGGTCGAAACTTTAAATCACAAAACACATATTTGCACATATAAGGTGGATCGAGTATACCTATTTGCAGCGGAACTATCAATTCACGTAGCCGTGATTGAGCCCGCTACAAGCCTCCTTTTGATCCATGATTAAGCCATCTACAATCATTCTCTTGATTGAACCCGAACAACGAACGAATCCCATAGATTGGTTGAATTACGAACAAGATCACGAACCACTTTTTCGTTGGTGTAAATAATTACTAGAATTATTTACTTGGATATGCACACCTTAAATCTTTGGATTCAAGAAAAAATCGTAGAGAGAAATTTTAAATTTTAGGAGAGAGATTATTCTTTTTCCATGTAGGGACCATTTGTTTAATTAGTCGATATTGTAGGAGATATATCAATATATATCTCAATCCCATAAAGAGTCTTGATGGGAGATGTTTCTAGATAAACTTCATCTAAATAAGATTCCCTATTATCTCAAATATGGATGCAACCTAATTGCACTCTAGGGGTGTTCATTTTTCGAATGGATCCGAAATTCGATTCGGTTCGATTCAATTTTAGTTACTTAATTAGGATTTTTGAATTTCGAATCGACTTACAATCAACTCGAATTTCAATAACGAATTGAGGTTTTTTTCGAATTCTATTCAAAATCCTAATTCGAAATAAATTCGACTAAATTTGAATTCATATTTCAATTCGAATTTGTATTACAATTCGAATTCTTATTTCAATTTGAATTCGTATTTCAATTGGAGATTTATATGTATATATTTCACACTATACATAATTATTTATTGTATATATGTAAATTATACACATGCATTTATAAAAGTTACATATATTTATCTTCAGATCATATTAAAATAATAAATTATATGATAACATACACTGTATCTCTTTATCTACACACACACTTCGTCAATTTGATACCTCATATTTGAATATAAAAGTTATTTATCAAGTAACTAGTGCTGGTATAAAATTGACACAGAATGATTTATTGAATTTACGTAAGGGAGTTTGTTATGAATTTATGATAGTCTTTAGTTAAATTAAACAATGAAAAATGGTTAGTTGATAATTTGTAATTTTGAAAAAATAAATCTGGAATTTTATTGGGTATAGTCCAAAAATATTATGTTATAAATCCAAACCTTATTCAGTTTATCGATATATTTGGATTTTTGGATTGACTCGAATTCGATTCGGAAATCGAGAAATCCAATTCGTTTAAATTCGATTCGAAATAATCGAATTAGGACCGAATTTCGAATTGAAGTTTAAAATGTTCACTCGATTAAATTCGATTCGAGAAAGTCGAAGAATTCGGAATTCGATTCGATGAACACCCCTATTGCACCCAATAGAAGGGAATTCAATATGTTCAAGATCGGTATTTACTTTACTTCATGTATTAGTCTAATTAGAAGTATTAAAACCCAAATATAGTATTTCTTTCAATAATGTTCGACCTCTACTGTTTTTCAAAATTTCCTAGCTCCATATTATGATCTGGCTATTAAAACAAGACAAAAACTTGCGTGAGACGGTCTCACGGATTTAGATCTGTGAGACGGAGCTCTTACACAAAGTTTTAAAGGTTTTTTTTTCAGATTTTATTTTTCTTAGGGTTTATATTTGTTTTTTTAGGGTTTATTTTTTTTTCTTGGGTTTATTTTTAATTGATTTTGGTTTTTAGGATTTTTAGTTTTTTTTAGGGTTTATTTTTTATTTTTTGGGTTTATTTTTATTTTTCGGTTTTATTCTTCATGGTTCATGTTTTTAGAGTTTATTTTTGTTTCTTCATGGTTCATTATTATTTTTAAATTTATTTTCATAGTTCATGTTTTCAAGTCGGAGCCCTTAGGAGGTCCGTCTCACGGATTTAGATCCGTGAGACCGTCTCACAAGAGACTTGCTCTTAAAACAAAGTAGTAAACAAAGTTGTACTGAATAGATAATATAGGGATGGCAATGAGTGACACGACACGATAGCACGACACGATTACAAACACGATTACAGAGACAAAAAGCACGATAAAGCACGACACGATAACACGATAAGAACACGAAATTGAAAATTAATTTAAAATTACAATTATTGTTATATTAAAGATCAAATAAAATAGATAACACGAAAACACGATAGTATAACATGAACATGACACGATAACACGATTTGCCACTCCTAAGATAATATGAATCATATATCTTCTTATACTGCTATGGACCAAATTGAGAAGACAAATTTAGCAGGAAGCCATGCAAACAAAATCGCACTTTCATTAAAGCTGGGAATAAATAAGTGGGAGCAACCATTACACGTTTTTACAGTTGCAACAGTTAAAGAAGTTAGTTGATTAGTTAAAAAGTGTTGGAATTGGTTTTATTGAATTGGGTTTTGACCCGATTTTGACCAATTATTTAAGTGGGGTCATTTATTCAAAGTATGAAATAAATGAGATAAACGTCATCTACGCCGCGGGTAGATGAGTTTAGCATTTTGAATTTCTCAAAACCAATATCGGGTAAATGAGAAATAAATGCATAAAGTTGGCCACTTAAAATGCTTTTATATATGGAATATAAAAGGGTGGGAATATGGAAAGCCATATCCCACATAGGAAACATATTAAATGTTTGACTAGTTAATAAAGAGCTTCACCACTAATAAGGAGTAATCAAGTGGAACTCCTTATGGTACACCCTAGTGGACCAAGTCAATTTTGACTAGCCTTTGGCTAGCTCAAAAGGCACCGAGGACGGTGCGGAGCACCATCCAAGCCGGAGCCGGAGCCGGGCCCGGGCCCGTCGCACATAGTCGCATTGGGCGCTTTCGAGGCGCACTTCGCACATAAAAAAGTCTTGAGAGTTCAAAAACACTAAAAGTTCGAAGTGTCTTGTGATTTGTAGTGTTGCTATCAAAAGACGTAAGTCGTTGTATCTTGGGAGGCGATTGCGCTTTAACACACCGTGAGCGGGCAATTTCGTCTTAAAGACAAAGAGTCCAACTCTTGCCTCGACTTTCTTACTACTCGATGGCTCAAAAGCTACCTTTAAAACCGTAGTGCAAGTGCACCTATCGTTTTATAGTATAGATTATTGAGTACCGAGTGTCATTCCCACGAGGATTGTAAGTACTAATAATTATCGCTTTTTTGTTATTTAATCTAACAATTTTCGAGTTTTGTGTTTGATGAAAAAGGAAAAACAAATTATAAATTGTAAAAATGAAGTAAAATTTGTAGAATAAGAAATCAAGAGATAGAAGTGTGTTTGAATGTAAATCCCTCTAGAATGTTTTTGTGATTTGACAAGTTAAAAGATTCAACCATAAGCCCTTAAGCAAAAACCAACCTCTTTTAACAGAATCTCATGCTATGTGGACCGTAGAAATTCCCGATTTAAGTTAATCCCTTTCTCAAGGCGAAAAACTCCTAATCTCAAGTTGATTAATTGAAATCTCTTTCTAGTTAAAACCCCCAAGATTGCATTATAACGATTTATGAATTCCCATATTAGGTTTGACCCTAATCCAGAAGATTTATGTCGTCCTATATCTAGGATTGCATGCAACTCTTTTCACTTATACAATTTCTTTTTCACCATAAATCTTTCGATTACCCGATGAAGAAAAGATATCAAATCAATATACCGGAAATATTAACTCGAATGAGATAAGCATGATATAAGTGAATCACACAAGACATGAGAATTTTATTAAAAACATACAAACCTTAATCACAAATCCATTCTAGAGTTCATTACACTCAAACACTAAGATTTTAGCTACTCATGATTTTGACAAAAGAGTAAATTACACAAGAAGATTTAAGCATTGTAGACATGGTGTACTTATCTTTCTCAAAACCTCAATGGACTTCTTCCTTGATTGATGATTTTGCTCCAAGCCTTCTTCTCCAATATTGCCCCAAGCTTTCTTCTCCAAGACCCCTTGATCCCAATTCTACTTAATGAGATGGATACAATGAATATTTCCTGAATATCTAATGAATACTTCTCCCAACTTCAACCCTTGGCTTTTATAGGCAATCAATACATTGATAGTACTCTCTTTTGTTAAACAATTGCCTCCATTTTCCTTGTTGGTTGGTGAATTCTTGTATTCAAGTGATGAGGGAGGGGACATGGGGACATGTTTCAGCAAAATAGGGTGTTAAAAGTGTACAAAAGTGGCCAAAATGGGTTGGTTGGTAAGTTTTCCCCAAATTCCGCAAAGAAAAGTTGCAAAAGGGGTCCTGACACGCCAGAAATGTCGGGCAAAGACGCCAGCCGCCGTCTTTGCACAAAATTTTCTCGAAACAGGCCCGACACGGCCGTGTTGGACAACACGGCCAGGCCGTGTTGTTGTACGACACGGGCCGTGTTGTATGACACGCCAGGCCGTGTTCGGGGCTCATTTTGTGCGATTTTTCCTCCTCTTTTGATCCCCTTCAACATGGCCGCCGTGTTCGGTGACACGGTTTGGCCGTTTGGACCCTTTTTCCAATTTTTATCCAATTTATTTCCTTCTTTTTTGAACATGGCCATGTTACTTAACACCCCAAGTCATGTTGAGTGATTTTCTTGCCTTTTTTCAAGTAATATTGGCTTCACATTGCTCCAAATTGTTCCACCTATAATGTTAAACACATCACACGATGAAACGCTACAGAAATACTTGAGAAACTATGATTTTTCTAACAAAACAATCCAAAAACTATTGAATTAATAATACAAAATATGTGCAAAATGACACTTATCAAACCGCCTCCAACTTGGAAATTTTGCTTGTCCTCAAGCAATTTTTAAAACAAAGAGATGGGTTGAAAACAAAAAGAGATATCTATTTTCACAATTTCGACATGATTGAAGTGAACTGCTAACCTTTTTCTTCCCAATTAAGTCAATCCATCCGTCTTTCAAATCAACCAATTTGTTAAAAAGAGAGTGACTTCAATAATTGGAATCGCTCAAAACATCACAGCTTGTCATATCACGAAAAATTTGTCGCTCATATGCTTAGATCAAATACAAAAATGTAATGATAAAAGGAGAAGTCCAAAACTCGGGTCTTTTCAAATTTTTTTTTTTTTTTTTTTTATATTGCAAATATAATTATAAAATCAGGACATTTTTGAGGCAAACTTCCACTAGGTTTAAATTTTGAATGTCTTTTCAAAAACTCCTAGGGTGGTGTCCCATATTCATATTTGTGTCGCCGTTTTACGTAAGAGACAAACATGGGGCTCATGAATGCTCCTAGTTACTAAGCAACAACAAACAGAGGAATATAACCTCGATTTGTCCCTTTATATAACAGTATTAGCACAATTTTTTTTTTTTTTTTTTTTTTTAAACCCGAGTTGTGGTTTCTCTAGTGATCATGACACAAAGTATCTAGATTTAAGCAAAGTCCAAGCTAACTTCATGACATTAAACTCTTTTGGCCAAATTCATCCTTTTACTAGAGTCACGCAGTTTAAAAACATTTTGGCAATTTGAGTTTTCAAAAAGATGACTTTTTCGGGATAAAAATGGTCAACCAATTCACAACTAACCTATCTAATTGTAAAAAAAATTACCTCATGTTTGTTTGCAAGGTATTGATAAGGTGTGTGAAAAGAAAACGAAATATCTACAAAGAAAGCTAAAATACCCAAAGCTAAAGAAAATAGTTCAAATCCAAGCGTTCTAACAAATCTCGCCACCCCCAACTTCAAGGGTCACATTGTCCCCAATGTGAAGAGGAGATGGGATACAAAATGGAGCAAAGGAAACGAAAACTAATACAAAGACAAATACGACCTTATGACGGTGGTGGGAAGTGTCCTTGAGAGAGGTGCCATTGATGGAGTTGAGAGAAAAGGGCATTTTGTTGTTGTTGGTCCTCTCGAATATCCCTAATGATGCCAAATTGTTGCTCCATCATTTGTTGTTGGCGGTCAAGCATATTCTCACACGCGTCGAGCATCGCTTTGTTGATATGATAGCATGTCTCTTTGGTGTTGTTGCTCCTGTAGGATAGCTTGAAGATTGACTTGTTCATGTGGTGCCGGTGGTGGTGGTGGGTGAGATGAAGGAGTATGGGTTGGTGAACCCCTTGGAGGAGATGGAGATTCGGGAGCATCATCCTCTATGGGAGGTAGTTCGAGGCGACTCGTCATCCTCCTGGATTGTGTCGCATACCCATCAACCAATTGTCACGATTACGAATTGTAGTTCGTGCCGGGTCGGGAAGTAATAGTCGTTGGGATGTATGTCGAAAAAGCAAGCAAAATTGATCATTGATTCTTTCAATTAATTTTATAGCAGTACATACCTCGAGATCAATACGATTGCTTCCTCGCGCTTGTTGTAAATCCGTTAAGTCATGCTCAAGTGAAGAGCAATTGGAGTAATTAGGCCTCCAACGAGAATTTTACTACATTCGCCCGCCCGACTTTCGAAAATGGCGTGCTAAGTGAGACCCGGTGTCAAGGTGTTTGCCATAGACCATAGCCCATAAAAACAATAGCTCGCCCTTCCTCAAATTCCCGTCACTTTCCCCTACCGAAAAGTGTGCTAGCCATCACACGATGCATATAACGAAAACAAGGATTTATTACGCGTGATACTTTAGCACGAGAAGCAACATAGTTATATGAAGGAGCTATTTCATTCCAAAACCGTTGTGCATTAAAGTCGCTAGGAAAGCGTCTGTTACCATCAATCGGGAGACCATATATTTGATTGAAGTCGGCAAGAGTCAATGTATACTCTTGATTGAACAAGCGAAAAGAGATGAGGCCGTCCCTAGCATGAGTTCCCGTGAGGATTTCGGCGTTGAATGAGCTAAGGAATTCCAGTGTGACGCGCTCATAAGTTGGTGCTTTCGCACCCATGAATTGTCCCCACCCAACTTGTTCAAACATCCAATCAATATCTTCTTGTAGCCCAAGGGTCTCTAATGTCATGGCGTCCGGATATCTGGTGTTGTGCAACGGTTTACTCAACAATTGTTGATATCGGGTTGCTTGCTCGTCATCCCGGAATAGAATGCCGTGACGATTACTTGGTGGATTAGTCCGGGAGGGGCGGCGAGAGCCAGAGGGTCCCCCAGACCCGGAAGGAGCGGTAACTCGACTTCGTTTTGACATGGTAGTCCTGAAAAAGGAACTTTTGAAAGCAACATACAATACAAGGACAGTTACTATTAATATTTCTTTGAAAACCAACTATCCTATAAAAACCATGCCTCAATTAAATTCCCAACAACAACATCATCCCATCACCTTCAAGTTCTCATCAAAATAGCAAGTAAGTTACAACAAAGCATGGTTTCCACTCATGATCAATCATATGATTCTAACAATCAATCAATCAACCAACAAACGCTCATATCGTTATATTTAGGCAACAATAAATGCTTTCATTCGTTTAGGACCAATTTCGTTGGTGAAATTAAGCAAGATAATTCCAACAATTGACTTCACATGATTTTACCCATACAAATTTCAATAGCACATGGGGCCAACATCATCACCATAAAAATCCAAAATTACCCTCATCTTCAACACAAATAATTAGGCATAAAAATTCCAAAAATTTAAGTTAAATCAAAAAGCCCTAAATGATAGAAATTTCAAACAATTATGAACAAATTGAAAGCATAAAAACAAAAATGATGAAATTAAACACAAAAAATAACATAGAAAATCATACCTTGAAATAGCAACCCACAAGAGAAATCTCCCAAAAACCCACAAAATTCCCAACAATCAATCGGTAGAAGTGTTGGCAATGGAGAAAAGATGGTGTTTTATGGAAGAATTTGAGTTTAGATGGAAGAGTGAGGTGAATTTGGGGGAAATTTTGGTGAAGAAGAGGGGTTTTTAGGGTTTTGAAATGAAAAAAATCGAAAAAAAACTGACCCAATCGACCCCTCCCCTGTTTTTTTAACAGCCCGGACACGGCCGTGTCGGGCGACACGGCCAGGCCGTGTTCCGGGCTGTTTGTTGCACAAAATTTTTGGGCCCGAACACGGGCGTGTCGGGCGACACGGCCCGGCCGTGTTCGGGCCAATTTCCATTTTTTTTTTTTAGGAAAAATTGGGAAAAAATTTTTATTTTTTTTTTTTTTTTTTTTTTTTTTTTTTTTTTAATAAATATCATCCCGGGTAAAAAAAAAAAATGAATCCTAAGTAAAAATTGAAACAAATCGTCACAAAAGTCA
This sequence comes from Rehmannia glutinosa, assembly GCA_016081115.2. Classification (NCBI taxonomy): domain Eukaryota; kingdom Viridiplantae; phylum Streptophyta; class Magnoliopsida; order Lamiales; family Orobanchaceae; genus Rehmannia; species Rehmannia glutinosa. Next base: position 68,958,647 of record CM071937.1, on the reverse strand, counting down.
TCGGGTTGCCTCCCGGGTAGCGCTTCTTTAGTGTCGTTTAGCCGGGTGATTCACCTCTAATTGTGTGATGTATTTGGGGATCCTCAAGCTTGAGGGAATCTCTATAATTATCATCGATGGTGCCCCAAAATAAAGCTTGAGACGGTGTCCGTTTACCTTAAAGGTGCCCATTTCCTTGTGCGTAATTTCGATAGTCCCGTAAGGGAACACTTGAGTAATGTGCTGAATGGGCCTGACCACCTGGATTTTAACTTACCCTAAATAGGCGAAGTCGGAATTGAATAGTAACACTTGATCACCCTATTGAATTCCCTCATGTGCTTAATGTGCTTGTCATGCCATTGTTTCGTTCGTTCTTTGTAAATTCTCGACTCGTATGCCGAATTTCGCCATTCTTCGAGTTCGTTAATCCGCAATAAACGGTTATTTCCCCGCACTTGACAAGTCATAATTAAGCATTTTAATAGCCCAAAAGGCTTTATGTTCAAGCTCAACCGGCAAATGACATGCTTTACCATAGACGAGTCGGTATGGGGTAGTCCCTATTGGCGTTTTGAAAGCCGTTCTATAAGCCCAAAGGGCATCATCGAGTTTAAGGGACCAATCCTTGCGAGAGTGCCCAACCGTTTTTTCCAAAATTCGTTTTAATTCGCGGTTGACACTTCGACTTGACCGCTTAGTTTGGGGATGATAAGCGGTCGCGACTCGGTGTGTGACACCATAACGCTTTAAAACCTTATCAAATTGATTATTACAAAAGTGAGTGCCTCTATCGCTAATGATGGCTCGTGGTGTACCAAACCGGTAAAAAGTTTTTGAGAAAATGCACCACCACTGAGCATCATTTTTAGGTAAAGCTTGAGCTTCTACCCACTTAGACACGTAGTCAACGGCTACCAAAATATATTTATTGCCAAACGACGCCGGAAAAGGTCCCATAAAATCAATACCCCAAACATCAAAAATTTCACAAACAAGTATACCGTTTTGGGGCATTTCATTTCTTCGAGAAATATTCCCTGTTCGTTGACAACTATCACAAGTTTCAACATACCGTTTTGCGTCTTTGAAAAGTGTAGGCCAATAAAAACCCGACTCAAGGACCTTGCGTGCCGTAGTATTTGCTTGATAATGTCCACCAGTGGGTCCTTTGTGACAATGATTCAAAATGGAGATTGTCTCGGGAAGTGCAACACACCGTCGCATGATTTGATCCGCACAAACTCGGAAGAGGTGGGGATCGTCCCAAATATAATACTTGAGGTCCGAAAAGAATTTCTTCTTTTGTTGATGGGTCATTCCTTTTGGGAGAACTTTTCCTGCAAGATAATTAGCGAGATCTGCAAACCAAGGAATATCAATTGAAATTGAGTTAAGGGCAAAGAGTTGCTCATCTGGGAAAGAATCGTTGATATGTCCATTGTGTTGCTCATCGGTGCCGGAGTGCTCAAGCCGAGATAGGTGGTCGGCGGCAAGATTTTCGCACCCGTTATCTTTGATCTCCACATCGAATTCTTGGAGTAGTAGAACCCATCGAATTAGTCGTGGTTTTGCGTCATTTTTGTCGAGCAGATAGCGTAAAGCAGAGTGATCCGTATAGACAATGACTTTGGATAGAATCAGGTATGACCGAAATTTGTCAAAGGCGAAAACCACTGCAAGTAGTTCCTTTTCGGTAGTTGTATAGTGGGATTGAGCAGGATTCAAAGTCTTACTTGCATAGTAAATTGGCCGGAAATGTTTATCTTTTCGTTGCCCAAGTACCGCTCCTACCGCATAATCACTAGCATCACACATGAGTTCGAACGGTTGAGACCAATCCGGAGCTACCATGATGGGAGAAGTTGTGAGTTTTTCTTTCAAAGTGTTGAATGCTTGGAGACATTCATCGTTGATATCAAAAACTGCATCCTTTTCTAAAAGGCGAGTAAGCGGCCGGGCGATTTTTGAAAAATCTTTGATAAAGCGCCTATAGAACCCGGCGTGCCCCAAAAAGCTTCGGATAGCCTTCACCGAGGCGGGCGGTGGCAATTTGGAAATTGTATCAACTTTCGCTTTGTCAACTTCAATTCCCCTGCAAGAAATTTTATGCCCCAAAACAATACCTTCTTGTACCATGAAGTGGCATTTTTCCCAGTTAAGTACCAGGTTAGTCTCTTCGCAACGAACGAGGACTTTTTTAAGATTTGCAAGACAAAGATCAAATGAATCCCCAAAAACCGAGAAGTCATCCATGAAGACTTCCATGATTTCTTCTACAAGTTCGTCGAAGATAGCAAGCATGCACCTTTGAAAAGTTGCGGTGCATTGCACAACCCAAAAGGCATGCGTCTATAGGCGAAAGTACCGTAGGGACAAGTGAAAGTGGTTTTCTCTTGATCCTCCGGTGCTATCGGGATCTGAAAATAACCTGACATGCCATCAAGGAAGCAATAATAGAGGTGACCAGATAAACGTTCAAGCATTTGATCAATAAAAGGTAAGGGAAAGTGGTCCTTGCGAGTAGCATCGTTAAGTCGTCGTGTCGATGCAAACTCGCCAACCTCATATCACCGTCGTGATCGAATAAGTTCATTCTTTTCATTTGGTACCACTGTCATCCCACCTTTTTTTGGGACCACTTGAACTGGACTTACCCAATTACTCCGTCAGAGATTGGATAGATGAGCCCAAAGCATCTAGTAGTTTGATTACCTCTCGCTTTAACTACCTCTTTCATGTTTGGGTTTAAGCGACGCCGAGGTAGAACAACCGGCTTGAAGTTTTCCTCCATCAGAATCTTGTGAGTGCAAAAGGAAGGATTGATTCCTCGAATGTCGGAGATTTTCCAAGCGATGGCCTTTTATGTTCCCCTGTAATATTGCCAACAATCTATCCTTTTGATGAGAAGATAAATTGGAGGAAATAATTACGGGAAGTTTGGCGTTCTCGGCTAGAAATGCATATTCCAAGTGTTCGGGTAACTCCTTCACTCCAACAGTGGTGGATCCTCAATGGATGGTTTGATATGCCCCACCGTGAGTTTTCAATTTTTTCGAACTCTTTACGTAAGCTTGTTGGTTCGTTTTCCTCCAATGCGAGTACGGATTCCCTAAGAAAGGGGTTTTCATCCGATATACCCGCACTTTGAACAATACAAGTCTCCAAGAATTCGTTAGAAATCATGCTTGGTAGAGAGTTGGTTATCTCCATATCGATAAGATCAATAGCAAAACAGAGTCATCTTTATCTATCGTATTTTTCATTGATGTAGCGATTTTAAAAATGACTTGTTCATCTTCGACTCTTAAAATTAGTTTGCCATCATGCACGTCAATGATTGCCTTAGCATAGCTAAAAATGGACGCCCTAGGATCAAAGGGACTTCGACATCTCGTATGCATATCAAGAATTACAAAATCGACAGAAATATAAACTTATCGACTTTGACCAAAACATCTTCAACAATGCCTCTAGGATATTTAATAGATCCGCGCCTAATTGCAGGCTCATCCTAGTTGGTTTTGGCTCCCTGAGACCCATTTGTTTGAATAAATCATAAGGCATCAAATTAATGCTAGCCCCTAGATCGCCAATGCCCGATCAACACCAAATTACCGACATGACAAGGAATAGTGAAACTCCCCGGATCTTTGATTTTCGAGGTAACTTGTTTTGCAAAATTGCCGAGCATTCCTCATTTAATTGCACCATGGATATTTCTTCAAGCTTCTTCTTATTTGAAAGAAGATCTTTTAGAACTTGGCATATTTTGGCATCCGTGAAAGGGCTTCAACAAAAGGAATATTGATGTGCAATCGTTTAAATAAATCCAAGAACTTACCAAATTGGTCGTCATGTTTGTCCTTACGCAATCGACTTGGATACGGAATAGGTGGTTGGAATTCCGGTACCATTTTCTTTGTTTCCTTGGGTACCTGTTCGTCTTTTTGTTGTATGGGCGTGGGTTCGCCTCCGGATCCGTCTTGTCTAGCTTTGTTCCACTCCTTAGAGTAATTGCTTTTACTGTTCTCTTGGATTTGGCTCGGTGTTGCTAGGTAAGCTCCTTGTGGCCTTTCGAGATCATTTTGGCAATTTGACCAATTTGATTTTCCAAGTTGCGAATGGATGCTTCTTGGTTCCTTAAGGATGTTTCGGTGGCCGTGAAACGGGTTTCCGTTGTTTGGACGAATTTGGACAGTAAGTCCTCCAAACTTGGTTTTCGCGGTTGGAAACCGGGAGGTGCGATTTAATTGGGGAGTGCGTTTGGATTAGGCTTCTGTTGACCTTGATTTCCCCAACTAAAGTTCGGGTGTTGACGCCAACCTGGATTATAAGTGTTGCTAAAAGGATTATTTTGAAAGGGTCGAGATTGATTACCTAGATAATCCACTTGTTCATGCGGCGGTATTGCGTGAGGGCAAAGTCTCGCATGAGAAGGCTTGTTGTGGTGGTGGTTTTGGAGCGGCCAACCCGTCTATTTTCTGAGTTAGAGCTTCGACTTGTGCGGCTAGTGTCACCACCGCGTCCGCATTATATACTCCCACTGACCTGTTGGTTTTTCCTCGTACGGATTGCCATTGATAGCCATTCATGGCCATTCCTTCTATGAGATCTTGGGCGGCTTCGGGTGTCTTATTGTTCAATGTTCCTCCCGCCGCCGCATCAATCATCTGTCTTGTCGATGAGAGCAACCCATTGTAAAATGTTTGGACTTGCATCCAAATGGGAAGACCATGATGTGGGCATTTTCGCAAATTCTTTGAATCTCTCCCCAAGTGTCGTACAAGGTTTCATCGTCCTCTTGAGTGAATGAAGAGATCTCATTCTTCAATCGTGCGGTTTTAGCGGGTGGGAAATACTTTAAAAGGAATTTTTCCGCCATAATGCTCCATGTTGTGATTGTTCCCTTCGGTAAAGTGTTTAGCCATTGTTTAGCCCGTCCCCGAAGAGTAAATGGGAACAAGCGTAAACGGATGGCATCGTCGGAGACTCCATTTATTTTGAAAGTATCGCAAATTTCGAGGAAATTCGCGATATGATTATTTGGATCTTCGTCTGGTAAGCCGTCGAATTGGACAAATTGTTGCACCATTTGAATGACATTCGGTTTGATTTGAAATTATTGGTCGCAATAATGGGCCTTACGATACTTAGTCGACGTCCGTCCATAGATGGCTTGGCGTAGTCGTACATATGGTTCTTTGTTGTTCATCCGCCATATCGGGATCCTTGCTTTCGTTAGTATCCCCCTCGTGGTCCGCATTTAACACTTTCCTCCCGTGTTGCTACCGCGCTTCGCTTCCAGATTCGGCGACGAGTAGGCATGCACTGTAGTAAACAAGGAGGATAAGTATAATCCAAGACTTACAAAGATAGACACCTAGAAAGACAATTGATGAAAATAAAAAAAATGATTAAATTAACAAAAATAAGATGTTCTTAATATTACAATCCCCGGCAACGGCGCCAAAAACTTGATGGCTCAAAAGCTACCTTTAAAACCGTAGGCAAGTGCACCTATCGTTTTATAGTATAGATTATTGAGTACCGAGTGTCATTCCCACGAGGATTGTAAGTACTAATAATTATCGTCTTTTTGTTATTTAATCTAACAATTTTCAGAGTTTTGTGTTTGATGAAAAAGGAAAAACAAATTATAAATTGTAAAAATGAAGTAAAATTTGTAGAATAAGAAATCAAGAGATAGAAGTGTGTTTGAATGTAAATCCCTCTAGAATGTTTTTGTGATTTGACAAGTTAAAAGATTCAACCATAAGCCCTTAAGCAAAAACCAACCTCTTTTAACAGAATCTCATGCTATGTGGACCGTAGAAATTCCCGATTTAAGTTAATCCCTTTCTCAAGGCGAAAAACTCCTAATCTCAAGTTGATTAACTCGAAATCTCTTTCTAGTTAAAACCCCAAGATTGCATTATAACGATTTATGAATTCCCATATTAGGTTTGACCCTAATCCGGAAGATTTATGTCGCCCCATATCTAGGATTGCATGCAACTCTTTTCACTTATACAATTTCTTTTTCACCATAAATCTTTCGATTACCCGATGAAGAAAAGATATCAAATCAATATACCGGAAATATTAACTCGAATGAGATAAGCATGATATAAGTGAATCACACAAGACATGAGAATTTTATTAAAAACATACAAACCTTAATCACAAATCCATTCTAGAGTTCATTACACTCAAACACTAAGATTTTAGCTACTCATGATTTTGACAAAAGAGTAAATTACACAAGAAGATTTAAGCATTGTAGACATGGTGTACTTATCTTTCTCAAAACCTCAATGGACTTCTTCCTTGATTGATGATTTTGCTCCAAGCCTTCTTCTCCAATATTGCCCCAAGCTTTCTTCTCCAAGACCCCTTGATCCCAATTCTACTTAATGAGATGGATACAATGAATATTTCCCGAATATCTAATGAATACTTCTCCCAACTTCAACCTCGGCTTTTATAGGCAATCAATACATTGATAGTACTCTCTTTTGTTAAACAATTGCCTCCATTTTCCTTGTTGGTTGGTGAATTCTTGTATTCAAGTGATGAGGAGGGGACATGGGGACATGTTTCAAAGAAAATAGGGTGTTAAAAGTGTACAAAAGTGGCCAAAATGGGTTGGTTGGTAAGTTTTCCCCAAATTCCGCAAAGAAAAGTTGCAAAGGGGTCCCTGACACGCCAGAATGGGCAAAGACGGCCAGGCCCGTCTTTGCACAAAATTTTCTGAAAAGCAGGCCGACACGCGGCCGTGTTGGACAACACGGCCAGGCCGTGTTGTACGACACGGCCGTGTTGTATGACACGCCAGGCCGGCGTTCGGGGTCATTTTGTGCGATTTTTCCTCCTCTTTGATCCCCTTCAACATGGCGTGTTCGGTGACACGGTTTGGCCGTTTGGACCCTTTTTCCAATTTTTATCCAATTTATTTCCTTCTTTTTTTGAACATGGCCATGTTACTTAACACCCCAAGTCATGTTGAGTGATTTTCTTGCCTTTTTCAAGTAATATTGGCTTCACATTGCTCCAAATTGTTCCACCTATAATGTTAAACACATCACACGATGAAACGCTACTGAAATACTTGAGAAACTATGATTTTTCTAACAAAACAATCCAAAAACTATTGAATTAATAATACAAAATATGTGCAAAATGACACTTATCATCTGCTCGATTTTCTGTGGCCATTCGGTATACACCATCAGTTTTTCCAACAGTTTAAGACGAAAATTTTCGTGTATATCAAATGGCTTCGACGCGTCTTCGATCAAAGACTAAAGACACAAGACCGGAGAGAAAACCCGAGAGTTTGGGGATTCGACTTCAAAAGATGGCAAATGAAAAATGTTGTTCTATCTTACGACTCAACCTTGCTCGTTTCCTTACGGAGGATGCCCCAACCGTGGGGAAGAGGAGATAAAGAAAGAGAAGAGGATGGCGTTCGATGCTTGGAGTCAAAGCGACTTCCTATGCCAGGACTACATTCTCAATTTGGATCGACAACACATTGTACAATGTGTATTGTTCGATAAAGATCGCTAAAGAGTCATGGAGCTCTTTAGAGAAGAAGTATAAAACGGAAGATGCTGGCACAAAGAAATTTGTTGTCGGCAAATTCCTTGAGTTCAAGATGGTTGACACCAAGACGGTGATCAGCCAGGTTCAAGAGATCGAGTTAATTCTGCATGATATAATTGCAGAAGGTATGGTGGTGAGTGAATCCTTTCAAGTAGCTGCTATAATCGAGAAGCTACCGCCTCTGTGGAAGGATTTTAAAAATTACCTGAAGCATAAGCGGAAGGAGATGGGGCTTGAAGACTTAATTGTCAGATTGCGAATTGAAGAAGACAATCGCAAGTCGAGATTAAGTCCGCAAGCTTCCTATGGAGGCAAAGGCAAACTTGGTGGAGCTCAATGCTAGCAAGAAGAGAAAGCACCCGGGGAATAATCAAAAGCGGGGAAGGCTAAAAAGTTCAAAGGAAATCGCTTCAATCGTGGAAAGCCGAATCACAAGGCTAATGATTGTCGTCTTCCTAAAAAGGCCAATCGAAACCAGTGCATGTGACCGAGGACAAATCGTGCCAATTGATATGTCCGAGCTTGATCTCTACGGCGTAGTGTATGAAGGCAACAAGTTCTACATGGTGGAGAACCCGAGAGAATGGTGGGTGGACACAAAGTGCTACACGCCATATATGCTCGACAAAGACATGTTCTCAATGTATACTCCTATCAATGGAAGGAAGCTATACATGGGGAATCATGCAACGTCCCGAAATTGCCGGTCTCGGCAAGGTGGTGCTAAAGATGACCTCGGGCAAGGAGTCGACCCTCGTTGATGTCCTTCATGTTCCGACATTCGGAAGAACTTAGTGTCGGGATCGTTGTTGGTCAAGGCGGGTTTAGATTAGTATTTGAGGCTCAAAAGTTTGTACTTATGAAAAATGGACATTCATAGGAAGGGGTACTTAGATAATGGACTACATTTCAAGATGAATGTAATGAATGTACTCAAAAACTTTGAAAGCAATAAAATTAATGCTTCTTCTTATTTGCTTGAGTGTTCAAATTTATGGCATGTTAGATTAGGACATGTGAATTTTAACACTTTGAAAAGGTTAGTAAACTTGGAATTACTACCTAACTTTAAAATAGATTCACATCACAAGTGTGAAATGCGTGTTGAGGCAAAAATGGCCAAAACACCATTCCACTCGGTGGAAAGAAAGAGAAAGAACCTCTAGAGTTAATTCACAAAGATATATGTGATTTAAAGTTTGTGCAAACTAGAGATGGGAAAAAGTATTTTATTACTTTTATCGATGATTGCACAAAATCTTCGTTATGTATATCTTTTAAGAAGTAAAGATGAGGCCTTAGAAGCTTTTAAAAGCTATAAGAATGAGGTTGAAAATCAACTAAGCAAACGAATTAAGATAATTCGAAGTGATAGAGGTGGAGAATATGGAGCTCCTTTTGATGAATTTTGCTCGGATTAAAGTATTATTCATCAAACGAGCGACTCCTTATTCACCACAATCAAACGGTATTGTTGAACGAAAAACGAACTCTAAAAGAAATGATGAATGCTTTGTTGATAAATTAAGTTTACCAAATGGATGTGAAAACGGCTTTTCTAAATGGTGAATTAGAAGAGAAATCTACATGGAACAACCCGAAGGGTTTGTTGCTCCCGGACGAGGAGAAGAAGGTGTGCAAACTCGTTAAGTCATTGTATGGCCTTAAGCAAGCTCCGAAATAATGGCACAAGAAATTTGTGAAACTATCTTTGTCAAATGGTTTCAAATTAACGAGTGTGATAAATGTGTTTACATTAAAGACACACCTAATGCTTATGTAATTGTTTGTCCGTATGTTGACGACATGTTAATTATGGGTAGTAATCATGATATAATCATGAATACTAAGAAAATGTTAATCAAACATTTTGATATGAAAGATATGGGTATAGCGGATGTTATTCGGGAATTAAGATTTCTAAAACATCGATGGACTTGTTTTATCACATCTCATTATATTGAGACAAGATTTAAAAGTTCAATGCTTATGACAGTCCTCGGCTAAAACACTGTTGATTTAAGCTTACACTTAGCTAAAAATCAAGGTGAGCACAGTATCTCAACTAGAATATTCTCGGATCATTGCGTCTAATGTATGTAACAAATCGCACACGTCCGAATATTGCCTACGATTAACAAACGAGTAGATTTACAAGTAATCCTGAAATGACCATTGGAAGGCATTGATAAGGGTTCTTAGGTATCTAAGACTCACCATGAATTATGGATTACATTACTCGAGATATCCAGGCTATATTAGAAGGATACGGTGATGCTAATTGGATATCCGACTCAAAAGACTAAGTCCACTAGTGGTTATGTTTTTACCATTGGTGGTGGATCGGTGTCATGGAAATCCTCTAAACAAACTTGTATAGCTCGATCCACGATGGAATCGAGTTTATAGCATTGGATAAAGCTGGTGAAGAAGCGGAATGGCTTCGCAACTTTTAGAGGATATTCCTTTGGCGCTAAAGCGGTGGGTCGCAATCATGATACATTGTGATAGTCGGTCGGCGATAGGAAGGGCTCAAAATAGTATGTACAACGGTAAGTCTCGACATATACGTCGAAGACATAACACCGTTAGCGATTGATCTCAAATGGGGTTATTACAATCGATTCGTGAAATCGAAAAAGAAAACCTAGCGGATCCGTTAACTAAAGGTTTGAATAGAGATCAAGTATCTTGTTATCGAAAGGAATGGGCTTAAAATCCACAAAATGAGAGTGTTCATAACGGTAACCCAACCTTGTGAATTGGAGATCCCAAGACCTTGGTTCAATGGGACAACTAAGTTATGAATATTCAGATAAACACTTGGAGCATATTACAGCTCATTCCTGTCCAAGTGAAGAAACCTGCTGAATGTGGTGAGGTTAAGTTATAAACTTTTAATGATTCCTATACTTTAAAGAAGTGGAGTATGGCGGATACTCTTAATAGAGATCACCTATATAAGTGTGAAGACGGGCCGCTTCAACGAAACACTTATGAATCCAAGATGGTGTCCAGGGCCAAAATGGACACAACCGTGAGAACCAAATGGTGTTAGGAAAGATATTGTGTGGATGCTGTTGTTTTGGTTTACATAAACAATTTGAATGCGATTCAAGACATCGCGTCACTGTGCAGCCTAGTAAATCCGATAGTATTCTACTAAGGAAAGTTCAAAGCCACAAGCTACCTCTCCTGATGCAATAACTTTACGTTTGAACTCTCTTATTGTCTGCATTCTCATATGCATTTATTTTCATTCATGTGGGGGATTGTTGGAATTGGTTTTATTGAATTGGGTTTTGACCCGATTTTGACCAATTATTTAAGTGGGGTCATTTATTCAAAGTATGAAATAAATGAGATAAACGTCATCTACGCCGCGGTAGATGAGTTTAGCATTTTGAATTTCTCAAAACCAATATCGGGTGAATGAGAAATAAATGCATTAAGTTGGCCACTTAAAATGCTTTTATATATGGAATATAAAAGGGTGGGAATATGGAAAGCCATATCCCACATAGGAAACATATTAAATGTTTGACTAGTTAATAAAGAGCTTCACCACTAATAAGGAGTAATCAAGTGGAACTCCTTATGGTACACCCTAGTGGACCAAGTCAATTTTGACTAGCCTTTGGCTAGCTCAAAAACACCGGGACGCGTGCGGGCACCATCCGAGCCGAGCCAGAGCCAGCGCCGCGTCGCACATAGTCGCATTGGCGCTTTAGAGACGCACTTTGCACCGCGCGTCGCGCGTCGTCGCGAGGAGCTTTGAGGAGCCTTAAAGTTTTGGAAAATTGAACCAGGGTTGATCCGGTGGCTCGTGACGTGGCGGGCGGCTCGGGTGGCGATGATTTGGCGAGAATCGTACGTGGCGCGGCCCGATGTCTCTGTCACGACGGCACCGTGGATCGGGCCGCGTCATCCCGGTGTGCGAGTGTATGCCAAAGGGTGTGTTCCTTCGGCGAGATCGATCAAGACCATCGGATGCAAATCGCAACTACAGGGCGCGATCGACGGTCAAGACGATCCGAACCAGGGGGTTGCACCAGTCTGAAGAGGCACCAGGAGCTCTATATAAACCAGCCCCTTAATCATTTCTCAATCGAGAAAATTTCAAAATTCACATAGCATCAGCATAAAAAAGTCTTGAGAGTTCAAAAACACTAAAAGTTCGAAGTGTCTTGTGATTTGTAGTGTTGCTATCACAAGACGTAAGTCGTTGTATCTTGAGAGGCGATTGCCAGTTTCCGTTAACACCGTGAGCGGGGCAATTTCATCTTAAAGACAAAGAGTCCAACTCTTGCCTCGACTTTACATTACTCTGCTCGATTTTATGTGGCCATTCGATATACACCATCGCTTTTCCAACAAAAAGTTAGTTGGTGAGTTAGTTGAATAAAACAGTTGCATGATCGAGGTTTAATTGTCTATAAATAAATTTTCCAGGTGACAGTTAGCTAGGCTTTTATGATTGTATGCAAGTCTTGATTCTTCCTTCCTATCTCTGTAATTCGATGCTTCCAGGTTACTCTCTTTTTCTTTCTTTAACTGATTTTGTACGTATCAGCCCAAAGGCCTAATAAAACGTACATATGCAATCTCTTTTAATTTACAGTAAAAGAAAATGATGCCCACCTATTTACAAGTGAGATAAACATGTGAGAGAATAAACATTAAATGGAGCACAAGTAGTATTATTTTATAATAAATCATCCTTGGTTCTCAACTTCATTTTGTTTTTTTCTTTTTTTTGGTTATTTACTAAAGAAAACTCTTTCGTAAGCATATTATCCATTTTTGAGTGTATTGTTGGAATCCAACTGTTGGTAATTTTTTAGCATTGAAATATTTATTTACGCTTTTATAACCTGGGCATTTTTGAGTGTATTGTTGAATTCAAGTTGCTTCATATCTTTGTCTAATTGTAACTTACAAGTATCCAAAGCAAAATATAGTAGGCTAAAATGCATACTCGATCCACTATGTTTTGGATACTTGCATAATAGACCACTAATTCGGGATGTAGCACATTAAGTACAATAATTTATAATGTATGGCAATTTAAGTCCAAAATACGTCGGAGATTTGAAAAAGTCGCGGAAAATGGCACGTGACCCCACGTGATCCCACGAATTTGGGAGTTTTTGAATTTTCTGCCCTCTTTTTGACACCTTGCAAGTCAACTCATCTGAAGTGGAAATAATACATTAAAATAATAGCTAATATCCATGTGGAAAATATTTTGGAGGGAAACTACACAATCAGATTTGGAGGAATAAAATCGATAATAAACCGCAAAACATCCATCTTCCCCCCAATTCTCACACCAAGAACCTTAGGCAACAAATTTTGAGAAATCCTTTCAATGTCTCACACAACTCACACAACAAGCTCAATCGATTTGCTTTTTGTGGAACTAAACGATCTTGCGCACGTCATGGGTGAAAGATAACCCTGGGAGGCGCTTCTATTAGTGTAATACGGATTATAAGGTAGGTTATGTATTATTGTTTTTAATTAAATGTCTTGATTTTGAAGTTTTTGTATTAGTATTTCCTTCGGTCTTTATGAGGTTTGATTCTTGTATCAATGATTTTGATTATGATTTGGTTATAGTTTATTTTGGTTGAGATTTTTCTTTTTCTGAATTTTTAGTTTAATTTTTTTAATTTCTTTTTGTTGGATATGTATTTTTCAGAGAGGTGGATGTTGGTTTTCGATTGGGATGACCCTCCAATGTCTTTGTCGTTCTAAAGAAATTATACCGGTTTGTTGAGGAACATGAATGTGATGGAAGCCTAAGTGAAAAAACTGGAACATAGCAACAAAAGTTGTGGAGATTGGTCTATGGAATGACAGTTTTCTGCATTGTTTTGAGGTGGATATGCATGTTATTGCTTGTTGGGAAGAATGGAAAAGAAGCTGGAACTACTTCATTTATGATAGCATGACCATTGTTAATATGCATTTATGTATTATGTAAGATTGATTAGGAAAACATGCCAATTTTCCCATGTTGGTATGGTATGGTATTATGTAATGTTGGAATGAGCCTTGTTAAAAACTTCTGTTATTGTAACCTATTTCGGTTTTTTGGTATGAATTAATGTTTCTGTTGTCTTTTGAACATCTATGAATACTATGTTTCATGACAAGAACCATAAATTCTATAGCCAAAATGACTGAAACATTGAAGGAATATATAGCCAAAAGGACTTAAACATGTAATGTTCAAACATGTCAAAATATGACCAAATATGTTCCAAAAAGTAGACAAAATACCCCAAAGATGTTCCAAAAAGTAAACAAAATACCCCAAACATGTTCCAAAAAGTAGACAAAATGTGACCAAACATGTTCCAAAAAAATAGACAAAATGCCACAAACACTAGTTTATCTTGACATTTACAAAAAAAACAACTAGCTAAAATGGACCAAACATGTCGAGACATTCACTTTTTCTTGGATTGGTTTTGAAGTTTGATAGTAGACATTATCTCGAGATAGTGACTTGAACTTTTTTCTTGATCCAGTGGAGGTCTTCCTATTTGAAGTTGTTGCCACATTGAAGGTCCATCTACTTGCGGTTGGGGTGGGTTGGATTGGGGCTTGTTGTGCAAGGATGCCATCTGCCTTTCTTCATGCACCTCAGTTCGAACGAGTTATGAAAGCGGGGGTAATATAGTAGGTTGGGTGATCACGAGTTCTTTAAATGAAGACACAGTACCTTCTCTTGCCTTCTAATAAAAAAACATAGTCTTATAAACTACACTAATAAAAAATAGCAAAAAATAGAGTATTATTAAATTTACACTTACAGACCAATGTTGGTCATAGTGCTTGAGTTCCCTTCATGCATCACACCAATCTTCTTTCTCACCTAAACAATAAACAAACAAAGTATATTTACAATAATGAACAGACACATAAGAGTATACAATGAATGAGTTTAAATGATATACCTCGCTTTATGTTTGCTCCTCCAAGACTAAACCGTTGTCCTCCTCTTGTATTGGTTGGGTTGTGCTATTTTGAATTGAACTTCCTTGGTGGTGGCCTTCTTTTCAAGTAATTGCATTGTGCCCTTGTAATCCACATTTCTTTGCATGTTATGGTCTTCATTGTCTTCTAGCTTTCAAAGGCTTTTTTCCCTCTTGTTTTTTTTCTTACCTTATTAGGAGCCTCATCTCTCCAATCTCCTAGCCCTTGGTGGTCTGCCTCAACTCTTCCAAAATTTGGGGGCGGTGGTGGGATAAACATGTTATTATTCCATAGCATCTCACCATTTATTCCCATAATTTCATGTGAATAAATGTTCTTGTAAGTTTGAACAGAATAACAAGAATCCACATAATCCTCTGCAACCCCTATTGCCAAAACTAGGGGTGTGCACGGTACGAGACAGTTCGGAGATTTGAAAATCTCAAAAATCACCTCACGAAGTTCGGAGATTCTGAAAATAAATCTCCAGAACCAAACCATAGAAAAAAATATTCGTCCCAAACTGTACCGAAAGTTCGGGACGGTTCGGGATGGAGATTCAGTTCTAACAGGACGTGACGGGATGATTCGGTTCGGGATGGAGATTCGGAGATTAGCCATAAATAAAGCATACAAATTTGGAAAAAAAAATTAATATAAAAATCACCAACGGATTCTTACTAGAGTTCTAGTCTCTTTTTAGCGTAGTCGCAAAATAAAAACTAAAACAAACTAGAAGAAGTCTTATGTGAGACGGTCCCATGGACTTAGATCCATGAGACCAATCCTAGAAAGAACAAAATATATGGGTCTTTTTTATGAGTTTGGATTTGAGTTGGAATTCTAGTTACATGTGGGATCTGTCTCATTAACAATGCATATGAGACCGTCTCATACAAGTTTTGCCAAACTATAATAGGTAACACAATCCAAAATTCTAAACTTAATAACCTCTATAATCTGATAATGGTCTATTATTTGGGCAATTGTCCTTCTATTGACATAGACCATATATAATTAACTAATATTTTTTATAAATTAACATGAAATAAAAATTTGTATAAATGTATAATCTCAATGTGTCATACTTAACAACTTAATATAATCAATAAAATTATATTTATAATTTATGTGATGTGGTAAAAAATTAAAATATGATTTTTTTATATTGTTATAATATGGTACTATTACTTATTTTTCTTTTAAGTACAATTTACTAATTATTTAACTAATTTTAATTTCAAATTATTTACTCTATTACTAATATCAAAGTTTTTAAAATTCATAATAGTTGCGAGTATTATAGTTTTTTTTTAAATATGTTTTATATTGATTTAATTTCAAATAGTTTGTAGTTAATTCAATATCAAAATAAAAACAACATAGAAATAATGTATATGTATTTATATAAAAATTTAAATCGGTTCTAGCTTGGTCCTCGGTTTGGGTGGTTCGGTATGGTTGATGCAGGTTCTCGATGCGGGTATTTGAAAAATCTCGAGCCGTACCATAAATATTTTCGATGCAGATGCGATACGGTTCGGGAAAGTCAAAAAGTCAACAGATATTTTCGGTTCGAAGATCTTTCGGTCCGGATATCGGTCCAGTTTCGGTAATCTCCAAGTCTCGTGTACAGTCCTAGCCAAAACTGTTGCACTACATGCATGCTTGCAAGGGATGCCACTCAACCCCCACATTCTACATGTACATGTACCATTTTCCAAATCAACACAGAACTGTCCCTCAGGGCAACTAACTTCAAACTTAGCATTATCACACTTAAGAGTCATACAATCCCCAACTTTTTCAAGATGTTTTTCAACAATTTTTTTGATTTTTGGACACAACCTGTCTTGCCACTTCTTTTCTGCCATTTCTCTATTTTTCTGGAGCCTTGTCATCATATACTGTCTAATCCGGTGAGGATTGTTTTCTCTCTTGCATCCAAAATGCAGTAATTGAAGGTTTCGCAGCAGTTGTTCAAAAGCATATCACATTTTGGTCCTTCATTGAAATGTGACCTGCTCCATTGACTTGGAGGCTTGTCCTGCAGCACTCTCATTTAGATTCCTCATCTCCTTCATTCTGAGATTGAATTCCCCAACTGTCTTGCTTTGTGCACATTTCCATAATGCATTTTTGTATGCTAACCCTCTAAATCCAGCATTCTTGAAAT
The DNA here is from genome assembly GCA_016081115.2 of Rehmannia glutinosa. NCBI lineage: Eukaryota > Viridiplantae > Streptophyta > Magnoliopsida > Lamiales > Orobanchaceae > Rehmannia > Rehmannia glutinosa. The sequence goes on along the minus strand of CM071937.1, from coordinate 68,941,897 downwards.
TATTGTGTAAATGCCTAAAACAAAATCTATGGAAACAATCCGGCAACACTTCATTAAAAGCTTGTATCATACCTTTTTGCTTGCCTGAAATGAAGGTATAATCTCCTTGCCTAGTGATCTCCAAATCATGTTTCAACAAAACAAAAACCACTCCCAAGTCTCCTATTCTCTGCACAAACAAGCTGCATAGGCAATAGGGTACAAGTTATTGTTTGGATCTAACCCTATAGTCATCAATAACACCCTCCATGTGGCCCTTTCAAATGGCAGCCATCTACCCCTATAATTGGCCTACACTCGATTTAAACCCTTCCTTCAATCCCCTAAACATACATAGAATTTTCTGAATCTCTTTCCCCATTCTCATCATCTTGAGTCCCAATATAATCGTAGAGCTAGGGTTAGACCTTCTCGATTCTTCATTGTAATCCCACAATTTTGTGAATTGTTCTTCAGACTACCTTCAATTAATTTTATGGCTCTTCTTTTGGCTCTATAAGCCTGGTCTCTTGAGACATGACACCTAATGTCATTCACTACATCTTGCCTCCATGCTTTTACATTTCTTTTTGGATCTGTTTTGAATTGTTGTAAGTACTTCTCAGTCAACCAAGGTGCTGTCACATTTTTCACTTTGAATTGTGGAGCACATGAATGATGAGGGTGATAGAGGTGAATATGGTATGAGCTCTGATCCTTTATGTTAATCAAGTGAATTTTCCAAGGACAACCCTCCCCAAAACAATTGACATACATCCTGTACCTATCATTCTTTGTGAATTTTAAACTTCTTTTGCATTTAACTGCAAAAGAGTTTACTGCCTTCTTAAACTCTTCTCTTGTGCTAAATATCATTCCTACTTCAAATTCTGGGTCATAAATGCGAGCAGGATTGAAAACAGGATCATTACCATCTATTCCCTCTTCATCAGACACTCTATGTTCATCTAAGCCTCCTTCTTCATTCACAATATCTTCCTCACCAGATTCAATTCATTAGTAGCACCAAAAATAATATCATCAACATAAATTTGCACTAATAAGCAATCTTGCCCTTTTTCATAAACAAAGAGAGTAGTATCAACTTTACCTCTTGTAAAACCATTTTGCAAAAGAAAAGAGCTAAGTCTATCATACCATGCACGGGGTGCTTGTTTTAAACCATATAAGGCCTTTTTAAGTTTATAAACATCATTAGGCCTAGAAAACATTTCAAACCCCGGAGGTTGTTTTACATAGACGTCTTCTTGAATAATACCATTTAGAAAAGCAGATTTAACATCCATTTGGTAAAGCTTGAAATTTTTAAAGCAAGAATAGGCAAGTAAAATACGAATAGCTTCTAAATGTGCTACGGTGCAAATGTTTCATCATAATCAATACCTTCTTCTTGACAATATATTACCTTGAGCTACTAACCTTGCTTTGTTTTTCAAACAATATTTCCTTGGTCATCGAGCTTGTTCAAAATACCCATTTTGTACCAATAATGGTTTGAGATGGAGGACAAGGTACTAATTCCCATACATCATTCCTTTCAAATTGATTCAACTCCTCTTGCATTTCTAAAAAACAATCCTCATCTTCAATAGCTTCCTTAGCATTTTTAGGCTCTTTTTGAGATATAAGAGCTTTCTCGGCAAATTTTTCTCGAGTCATTACTTTATCAAGGGGATCACCAATAATAAGATCTTTTGGGTGATCTCCTTAAATTTCAATGCTACGGGAAGATCCGGTATCACCTTTATCTTCTTGAGGAACATTTGAGCTTGAAGGTTGATCATTTTGAGTATCATCTTGAACAATGGGTTCAACAATATCCTCTTCATCACTTTCATCATTGGGTATCATTTCAACACCCGAAGCTTCATTGAATTTGACATGGATGGATTCTTCAACAACTCCACTAGTTTTATTGTAAACCCGATAAGTTTTGCTCTTAGTTGAATACCCCATAAATATTCCTTCATCGGCCTTAGGATCAAGTTTGTCCAATTGATCCTTAGTATTCAAAATAAAACATTTACATCCAAATATTTTGAAATAACTAATATTTGGAGTTTCTTTCCAAAGCTCATATGAAGTTTTATTCATTTTTGGGCGAATATAAACTCGATTAATGACATAGCAAGCAGTGCTTACGCTTCGCCCAAAAATATTTTGGAAGTGAAAATTCATTGAGCATGGACCGACTCATTTCTTGAAGTGTCCGATTCTTCCTTTCGGCTACTCCATTTTGTTGAGGCGTCCTTGGAGCCGGAAAATTGTGACTATTCCTTGGTTTCACAAAAGACTCTAAATTCTCCATCAAATTCTCCACCTCGATCACTTGAATAGACTTAATAGTATCTTCCTTTTCATTCTCAATAAGTCTACACAACTTAACAAACTCATTAACAAAGATCGCTTTTATTTGTAAGAAATAGAGCCCAAGTATATCTAGAAAAATCATCAACTATAACAAAAGTGTAATGTTTTCCACTTAGACTTGCCGTACCAATATCCCCATACAAATCTAAATGAAGAAGTTGTAGAGGCTTGGTAGTGGAAATTTCATTTTTGGGCTTAAAACTACTCTTAACTAATTTGTTCTTTTGACAAGTGTCACATAAGCCAAGATTTTCAAAATTCAATTTGGGTAGTCCTTTTACATGTTGATTTTTGTAAATAGTTTGCAAATTTTTATATCCAACATGCCCATGTCGCCTATGCCATAAACTAGTTAAATCATTATTGGCGACGAGACAAGAAACATTTTGACTAACCAAATCACTTGTACAAATTTTGTAAAGATTGCCTTTTCTAATTGCTTCACAAATAATTTTATCATTTTTGGAAATAAGGCATTTTTCTTTATTAAAAACAACATTATAACTTGAATCACAAAGTTGGCTAACACTTATCAAATTGAACTTAAGCCCTTCTACTAAAAGAACATTACTAAGAAAGAAAGAAGAGTTACCAATTTCTCCATTTCCAAGAATTTTTCTTTTGCCATTGCGAACATGACCATACCCTCTTCTTGGAGCTTGATGTTGGTAAAAGTTTTCTTTTTCGGTCATATGGCGTGAACATCCGCTGTCCACGAGCCATTTTGAATATTCCATTGTTGTTATAGCCCCTATAACCTACAAAGGAATTATTTTTAGGTGCCCTATAATTTTGGGGTCCATGGGGTTAGCCTTGAGACCTTTGGGTCTCCAATAATAGCTAAAATTATTCTTCAATTTACAATTACTAGCATAGTGTCCATTCTTACCACAATAAAAACAAGTAATAATATGAGGATTACTAGCACGTACAAAGGTTGGACCTTGGTCATTTTTCTTAGAAGCATTTTGAAAAGGTTTGTAACCAAGTCCTAATTTAGAATGCTCACCTCTTTGTGCATCTAAAATTTTTGTGACTTTATTTGTACTTAATTGAATCGATGCACATCCTTTTTCAAATTTTCAATATCATTTGTGAGCGTTTGTTTTTCGGTTTCAAGAGTACGGACCATAGTAAGAGTAATAGCATGAGCCTTATCAAGAGAATCATAAGAAGTAAATAATTTATCTTTTTCTAGTTTAAGCTCTTTATGCTCCTTTTTCAAATTCTTGTATTTAACAATCAAATTTTGAAACTCATTTTGCAATTCATCAAAATCACATTGTAATTCATCAACTAGGGAAGAAGATAAAGCATTAGAGCGTACCTCGGTATTTTCATCGTCTATGGCCATAAGACCATGTTTGGATTCTCCTTCCTCGTCGGTTGTTTCAAGTAATTCATCCCAAGTTTTGATATCCGCATTTAACGCCTTCTTTTTCGAAAAAGGCTTTTTCTTCTTTTGTTCCTCTTCCGCTAATTTTGGGCAATCGGCTATGTAGTGCCCGGATTTTCCGCATTTGAAACAAGAATTGTCTCTAGGCTTTCTTGCTTTATTTTTGTTTGCAAATTTTGCAAATTTTCTAACAAGAGTCCGTCGTTTCTTCATCATCCTCATCACTAGCATAATAAACATTATTAGAAGAATATGCTAAGCCTTTAATAATATTTTGCGTGCCGGTTAGAGGTGGATGGTTGAGAATTTTTCCTCTCCTTGAGATACTTCATAAATGAGGAGATTTCCAATGATCTCATCGAACTTGAGAGTTTCGAGATTTTGAGCTTTCGTGATTGCCATCACCTTTTTCGGACCATGAGCCTAAGGCGTTCAATACCTTGGTCACCTTGTCTTCTTCGGAGATGACCTTTCCAAGAGCCACAAGAGGATTGACAATGTTGTCACGCCTTTCCACCATTTTTATATGCTTTCACCATCATGCATATTGAAATTTTCAAAGTCTTTCACAAGCATTGTTTTCTTGCTTGCTTCACTTTCTTTGTGCCCTCATAGATGGTTTCTAATTTTTTCCAAACTTCATGTGTCGGCCTTATGCCTCTTATACGATTATACACGGTGGCGGTAAGAGAGCAATGCAAAATATTTAAAGCCTTACCGTTTAGAGAGAAGGCCTTCTTGTCATTTCATCGAACTCCTTGAAAGGTTTAGGAGTCGTGGTGGCGTCCTCCAATTTCTTGGTTGGTTGATCAACTCCTTCAATGACCACATTCTAAATGTCAAACCCGCACCCTTGTAGAAAGCACTCCATACGGTCTTTCCAAAATGTGTAGTTGTTCGCGTCGAATAGTGGTGGCTTGTTGGTGGAGCGTCGGTGGTGAGGTAGCTTTCGTTCGTAGCCATGGATCTTTCCTCTTTACTCGGAATGCTAGCTAAAAGAGTTTGGCTTTGATACCACTTGTTAGTCAAGTGGCTACGATAATCTAGAGGGGTGAATAGATTATGCCGATTTTCGCAAATCGCCCTCTTTTCGAATGAACAAGTAATTGACAAGAAAGTAAATGCGAATTTAAACAACACTCGATGATTTATAGAGATTCACCCCACCTAGGGACTACGTGCTCTACCACCCCAGTATATCTGAAGTGGATTTCAAAAAGAAAAAAAGATTTTATTAACAATTACCAAATTGTTACAACACCACCTTTGAAGATTACCACAATCTTCTTACAATACCTTCAAGGAGATTACCACAATATTCCTTCAACACCTATGAAGAGTACAACACTCTTCAACACCTAAGATCACCCAGTGTGTTCTTACCACAAGAACACTAACAAGGATATCTTGTTTTGAATGATAGAAAAATTCAAGATTACAACTCAATAAATGAAGTATACAAACTTTGAGTGCAAGTGTAATCAAGAATGAAAAGCCTAGACCTCAAGATTGTGCAAGTGCAATAACTAGGCTATTACAACAAGAGTATAAAAATGAAGGCTTGGAGAATTTGCAGATTTCTTGTTGTGTATTTGATTGTATGTGTTGTATTTTGTGTATTCAATTCATCCTCTATTTATAGGAGAGTCTTCACCAACATAGGCTCCCAACATAGGCTCCTTCTTCTTTTACTTTTGTCTACAAAAAGAGGATCACAAGATGTAGAAATATTGTACAAAAATGAAAAGTAAATCTTGCGATAAGGATTGCAACGGTTGAAATTTTTTCTCAAAAAAAACACACAGGCGTACGGTCATCCTATAGAAAATTTTGAATGTTGGAAGAAAATAGTGCGATCCAGTGCACGAGGTTGCGGGGTTGACCGGTCGCCCGGTGCGGCCGTCGGCCCTCCCACAGATCGGTCCCCTCTTCAATTTTTTCAAGTCAGGAGGTTCTGTTTCAATTTGTGAGATCTTCAGGTACCTCTTCAAAAAATTAGTAAAAATATTTTAAATCACTTGGGAGTATTTGGACAACATTTATAAACATTGTTTTGGTGTAAAAACCAATTAACATAAAAACATTAAATATGTTGTCCAATTTTTTATCAAATAATAAACTCTAAGAAATACTCCAAAAATTAGTAAAAATATTTTAAAACATTTAGGAGTATTTTGGACAACATACATAAACCTAGTTTTGGTATAAAAACTCATTTAAACATAATCATCAAAATCTTGATAAAAACATTTATCTAACATGACCTAGTCTGTCCCATCAACCCGTTGTAAAAGAAGCATAGTTGTTGATCCTCTGGAAAGCCGTGTTGTGGGCACCTCCTCAATAAATCCCGGAATCTCTCCCAGGCCTCATACAGTGGCTCAAAGTCAAACTGCCTGAACTACATGATCTCACTTTTGAGCTGTAGTGTCTTACTTGGTGGAAAGTATTTAAACAAGAACCTCTGACTTAGCTCATCCCAGGTATTCACACTCCCCTGAGTTAGGGTGTCTAGCCAGTTTCTAGCCTTATCCCTTAAAGAGAAAGAGAATAGGTGCAGACGTATAGCATCATGTAGGTCCCAAGGGGTGTAAGTGTAAGGTTTAGAAGGGGGTGGTTGAATAAACCTTACCAAATTTTCGATTTAGTCCTTTTAAATCTACAGAGTTGATACTACAAAATGTCCTTGATGGACATGATCAACTTAGTCACTCGGAGAGTTAATCACTCAACAAACTCAATCAGGCTGTTGATGGAGTAACTCAATTGTTAGCTCTAAATTAACTCATTGTGGTTTTGTTTTCAGCGGAAGACTTAACACCATTAAGTTTGATTAAGTAAGAGTTTAGTGCTTGGTTTAGTACTTATAATTTATCAAGTGGATAGCAAATTTATCGTGAGATATAAGCGATTAAAATTGCAAGAATTAAAGTCTTTGAAATGTAAACGACACAATGAAATTTTTATAGAGGTTCGAAGATGGGGTAATTCTTCTACTCCTCTCTTCTCCAACTCCTGGAGGAATCCACTAAGTAATGATCGGTTTACAAAGTGGTAGCAGATCCGGATACAAGTCTTGATCACCACAAAATGACTTGATCCTTTGGGACTCGGTCACGAGACGCCTTGATCACTCACCGCTTCTCGTGCGACTCGGCTTCTTCACGGCGGTGGCTTGCTACTCTGACTCACTTGCTCAAGCTCTTTGGATTTGATCACGAAGCCCTCCAAAAGCTTAAGACTTGCTCAACCTTGAACCTTCCTACAATCCTTCCCGGAATGTAGACCCTTTTTTTCATATTTTCCTCTTCAACCGATTGAAGTTATCTTTCCTTCACAGTGAGTGTTGGATTGATGTTCTTCGTAATGTAGGCTTGAGGATTGAGAATATTTGATTTTTCTAATATGCTTGTATATCTCACATATGTGTCATCTATGTATCTCTACTTTCTCAAACAAACTCCTCGGCCTTTTATAGTGAACTTTCAAAAATTTGCCCGTTGAAGAGATAGGCTTATTTTTGAAAGTCACTTGCGATCGTTGGCTTGTCTTGTTGCGATTCTTGGAATTGCCATTTCCTCGTATGAATTGTTCTTTCACCTTTTGAGTTCGACACGGTGTAGTGCTTCCCATTGGTTCATTCCTTTTGCACGCTTAAGGGGATGAGCACTCAGAAAGGTGGTATGGAGATATTACTTGTTTAAGTAATTCTATTGATTTACGTAAACGGATCTTTTCGATTATCTCGACTTGACCGCATTTCCTTGCTTTCCTCGGGTGACTTAGAGTCGACTTCCAATCATGGATGACTCTTCTCCGTCACTTCAACTTGAGACTTGGCTTTTCTTGAGTTGACTTGACCGATGCTCCACTCACCGCTTCTTGATGAGTTCCCATCTACTCTTCTTTGCCATACTCAAATTTGTTTTGTCACGAGTCTTCCTTCAAGTCTTCATTGTCTTCTTGCATGTTAGGGCGTAGGTGACTTAACTCAGCTTGGCCAGCTCTATTCATTACAATGCATTTTACAACAAAAATTGGGGTGCCAACTTTCTATTCTAAGTTTTACATGGCATTCATCAAAATCTAAACAATAAAATTCCTAACAATTTCCCCCTTTTTGATGATGCCAAAACTTAAACCATACAAAAATGCAAATAACAAAGATACATCTGACGATAGTGTATTGACATAGAATGTATGCTTGTGAAATCAATCTTTTTATTGATCATATCATTCTTGTACTTAACACAATCATTTTTACAAGGTGTATCGTAGTATATAATTGTCTTCACAAAAAATAAAGAATTTATAGCTTTATTACGGAAGACTTACATTGTATGTATTTACATAATAAAATACAAGGGTTGGACAAAAACTTCATCTCCTTCGTTGTCTCCTTCTTTCATCTTGTTCGACATCTTCTTCTCTTCTTCTTCTTCTTCTCGTCACCAATTTTGCCTTCTTTTTCTTTTCATATGCCTTCCTGGCGACTTCATCTTTTCTTATTCTTTCTGTCTCTCCCGCCATAGCTGAGTTTGTCTCTTGTTTTCTTCTTCTATTCTTTTTGCATACTCGGCGTTAGTTTTAGCCACTTTCAAATTTGCCACTTGGTCAAGCCCGAGCCAGATGGATCCCTCCTTTCTTTCCTGGATCTACGTATTCAATATTCTTGGGCGGGTCTGTGAGTCTCGAAGCTTCTTCCTCCACTCTCGCTTCTTCCTCTACCTCGGCGTATCTTTATCTTGGGGTCTTCTTCTTTCAATGAGTGACCCGGCGAGTGACCAGCAGAGTGATATTGGTAGTCCGTCTCTTTGCCTGTCTTCTTCACATAATGTGAGACCCTTTTCCCAAGATACAAGTCCCAAGCTTGAGCCATGACATATTTGCAAAGTATCCTTGATTCGAGCGTTTTGAATTCGTCAACCGATCGTGGCTCTGTCCCGACATCCGAAATGGCATAAGTGTCTCTGTCTCTTGGAATGCCTCCGTGTTCTTTCAAGATGTTCATAACTCGCATCCATTCTTCCTTCCACTTCCTTCATCCCTCGCTTCAATTGTTTTCTCTTCTCGGCCATAGATACGACAGTGTTGGAGTGGCGAGTCACGGGGAGTTTTTCGCTTATAATGTCACCGTGACAGGACCCTGTTGAGGGTTTGTGCAATCATCAAGGTCATATCTTTTGATCCTTCCCCCTCGTGATTTTCTTTTCTTTTGTTTCAAAATTTCCTCACCGATTTTCCCTTCTCACAAGCTCCTTTCTTTTTCGACTTGATTTTCTTTGCTTTAAGGTATTCCTCTTCCCCTTTTTGGCATCATCAAAGGATAGAGGAACCCCGGGAACATCTTTGGCAAGCATGAAGTCGAGCTGCGGATAGTCGAAGTTCTGCTTCAAGTCTGCTGCGTTGTACAAAGAAATTCGGATCGAGTAGCGTTGGACTCTGCTTTGAAATCGGCTTCATCTCGGCCATGAAAGGCTGAATTTTCTAGTCATGTGTTCTTCCAAACGCTGTAGATCATTTGTATTACGCTCACGCAGAACTTTATCTCGGCGATATGAGCTTCATGCATGTGCTCAATATGTTCTCTCGACTTCGTTTTTGCATCGGCATTTTCGACTCTCCACACTAGCGGCTTGTTGAATAATGTCTGAAGTATCTCACTTGTTCCACACGCATTGTTTCTTTGTTGTTGCCACCATTCCCTGATTGATTTGTTATGCCTCTCAAGTCGGGTTGTAAGGGTGGCATCTCTCGTTGTCGGTCGCATATCCAAAGAGGCTCGATGCCTCTCCATCCGTTCAACCTCGGCAAATAGTGCCTTGAACACTTCCGTGCTTAATGATTCTTCATTTGAAGGCCGATGGCCATGCAACATCAAAATCATAATCACCGAACAATGGTGTCGATGGAAGAACAGGAGTTGGTTTGTGATAAGCGTGCTTGTTCGTTTTTGACTCTTCATGGAGTTCGGGTACCTCCAGGGAAAACGGAAAAGATTCTACAAAAGATTCATCACCGCCAACTGGGATCTGTTCAATGATGAGCGGTGCGCGTGAAGTTCTTTTGGGAATCGATCCTGCTGCAGACTTGAGGAGCACTGTGTAGTGGTCTCTTGTTAAATTTGGGTCTTGTTGTGAAGTGGACCCGCTGCCGAGCCTCAATTTTGTCTCAACCGTTGGTCTCGGTGATTTTTCCATTTGAGTAGACTTGTCCTCGGCCTTATTAGAAGTGTCATCGGATGATGATGAGATTTCCATTGGTGGCTCATCATCAAAGTTAAAGGTTTGACGAGTAGTCTTGGGATCGGACTTGCTCGCGCTTGGAACACCCGCACTGAGTCTTTTGGATTTGGCACGGGGGATGACTCGACTTTTTTCTTCGCTTTTCCGATCCCGAAAGGATACATCGAGGATTATCCTGGGAATCATGAAGTGCGCTTATCTCCTTCTCGGATGGGTCGATTATAGCGGGAGGGATGTTCTCGACTTCAATTGCCTTACCCTTACCGGAAGTCTCAACCTCCCGTGGGCCTTCATTACCTCCGGCGGTCTCTCTGCGGCGAGGCATGTCTCCTTTTCGGCGATGTCATTGTCTTAGGGTCTTCTGCGGTGGCATCCATTGGAGTCTCAACCCCATGGATTGCACTTTCATCGCCAGTGTTAACTCCCGGGGCGTTCCATCTGTGCCTCGATGCATCGCAGCGGCGTCATTAGCCTTTCTCCGACGGCGGTTGGCACCTCACCGAGACAGTCTCAATCGCATCGAGCTTAGTTGATGGCAACTTCTTTTTCTTCTTGTGTTTGTATTTTCTCTCTTCGCCTCCTTGATTCGTTGTGGAGTCATCTGCGACATCCTCCGACCCTTTTTGCGGTGGAGGAGTTTCCCCCTCGGTGGCTCACCGGTGAGTGACTTGGAATGGGGTCACTCGTCTCCAAGCTCCCATTTGTTTTTGATTGATTGTTCACCGTTGGGGCGGTGGTAACACACCTTCAATAGGGGTTGGCTCGATTGGGGTCCCCATTGTCCCGGTTTCATCGCCAGCCTTATTGCCTTCCGAGTGAGTGGGGAAGTGGTAGCGGCAACAACATTGGCGATTTCTTTGAACCACTCCCATTGGATCAATTTCGGTGTGTTACGGAGGACTCTCCTGGTCCCTCCATCAATCTTTGCTCGTGAAGGATTCTTGATTCGTGCAATGCTTGCTTTGCATTTGCAACTCTTACGTGGCGTGACATTCTGCGGATCCTCATCACTTGTCCGAGAAGACATCAAGGAGAGGATGTGTGTGTTAATGGGTGCGGGAGATAGGGCGGATCTTGCCTTCTCACGTGCCTCGAACTTCCGACTTGCTTTTCTCTCTCTCTTTTCCTTGTAAATCTGCGGGATATCTAAGCGATTGTCTTCATCAAGTCTTTGGGGGCACACGATTTTTAGTCGAGGAAATTTAGCGATTCCTCTTCTTCTTCTATAAACTCGGGCCGTTGAACTGTTCCCTTGACTTACTCAACTTCCATTTCCTCCACTCACGCAGACGATTTTGGATGTCGGGTAAGGTGGAGATAGGATCATTACATCACTATCCGCTCTAGCGAGTTCTTCTTGTGCTTCAGTGTGTGAATTACAGATTGTGTCTTGGGTTGCCTCTGGCGATCGCCTTCAATGAGACTTGGCTGTTTCATCAACTACATCTGGAGACTCTACTTCTCCCGGTAGTCTCCGGTATCTTCTCTAGTTGAGTAAGCGACTGGTGGTTTCTCGATTCGATTTGCTTGATGATTCTTCTTCGTCTCCTTGTTTGTACCGGAGGATTTACTGGTTCGAGAGACGGTGTCCTCTGAGTCTTGGCGGTGGGGCGATCTTTGGTGTCTTTTCGGGAGCGGGCCATCGTGGCTTCTCGGTTCTCTTCTTTTTGACGATCGGAGAAGGTATTTGTGAGTCCTTCTCGGCCATTGCTGCGAGGGCGGGAGACACGGCTGCGGGGGGCGGTGACTGGCTGCGGGGGGCGGGGCATGTTTGGTTTTCTTTGCTACGGGAGGCGGCTTCTTCTTAGTAGGCTCTTTGCTAGCGCTCTCTTCTTGGGTGGAGAGGAAAGCAGTTTGTATCTTGGTCACCGATTCCCCCTCACCAGTGTCGGCTCTCTTGGCGTAAGCTCTCTTGTGCGCCGCGGAGAGGTTTGCTCAACATCCTCTTGTTAACATGGAATGCCTTCCCATGTCTAAGAGTGACTCCTTTCACCTCCGTTAGCGGCCAATCACTAGGCCATATCACTGAGGATCCTCCAAATGTGCCATCTTCTTTGAAGGATTTGTTCCCCATGCGTTAAGCAGATCTGCTGTAGACAAACTCAGCCATTTATCTTCTTTGCTTCGATGATTGCAGCCATTACAATCAGCTTTGCCTTTGACCGATTGGTCAAAGTTGCCAAACTTGATGTCGATACATTTGGCAACTATGTCCAACGACTTGTGGTAATCCTCCTTGGCCGATCTCTTGTTTCTTTGTATACACTATTTTATCGGCAAAGTCGAGGCTTGGCTATTTCTTTCCAAGCTTGACCAGGTTTACATCAACCGTTAATCTCTGATGCTCCTTACTGTTTGGTAGTGAGCAATGTTCGGCAAATCCTTGGCGAGATAGTCATTGCTTTTCAGGGTATGCGGATGACTTGATTCCTTCATCGTGAATCTCGGCATTCACGTAGAATTGTGCGACTTCACTCCACATATGTCATCGGGTATTCTAACGTCGAAAGCGGTTTTGACGGACGTTTCCTAACTTTTCAACGATTTTCTTCACTAGGGTGTCGTCGGACCCTGTTTCATCATTAAAATCGGCTTAAAGCCCGTGTGGATTTGCTTTCCTAACTTGGTAAAGTCATAGGTTGGTGCCATTTTTTCGGGATTATATCAAGGAAAAACTTCGAGAAATTGATTTGAAGATAGATAGGGTTTTGAGAGAATTTTGCCTTTGCTTTTGAGAGAAAGAAATGAAACAGTTTTTAGAAGTGTGAGAGAGAAAACGGGCGAAAATGGTTTAAATATGGTTTATGAAAGGGCGTGCGGGTAGTTTTGAAATGTGATCGAAATCAACGGCTTAGATTTTGCACGCCTATTTAGCATTTCATGTCTCGTATTTAATGCGGCGACATTTATATCCAATCATAAGCTTGGTGTGCGGCTTTATGTCGTACACATCATCATTATCTTTGACGTATTTCTTAAAACATTCCCGCTTAGTCAAAGCGACGAGCGTTTTTGTCACTTGCTCATAAGTTATTCACTTATCCATTAGCTGATTTAACTCTACTTCTCCATGATTCTCTTAGTGACTCGGCTATCGGTGACTAATCGTTTTTTCCGATCTGGTGGTTTCTTGGTGATTTACATTTTTTCGACTCTTTTTCACCCCTTTTGTTCCATTTCTCTTCTTTGATTCGTCAGTGTCATTTCAGCTCAATTAACCCCAACTCATGTTTGAGTTCTTCAAATCTTGACTCACATAATGGTTTTGTGAAGATGTCGGCTAGTTGTTTCTCGGTTGAGATATATTCCAGGATGATGTCCTTCTTTTCAACATGATCTCTTATGAAGTGATATCGACATCAATGTGCTTTGTTCTTGAATGCAACACGAGGATTTTGAGTAATTGCAATTGCACTTGTGTTATCACACATGATTGGAATCTCTTTTTCCTCAATTTCATAGTCTCTCATTTTCTTTGTCTCATCCATAGGACTTGGGCTGCAATTTGCCCCGCATGTATGTGTATTCTCCTCGGTGTAGAGGTGGCTATTGAGTTTTGCTTCTTGCTAAACCAGGAAATCGGCTTGTTTCCTAGCATTTGACATGTGCTGAAGTGCTCTTCCTATCAACTCTCGCATCGAAGATAGTCGAGATCAAATAGCCATTAGCTTGAATCCACCTTCCTGGATACCATAGGCTACTTCTTGGCTTCCTTTCAAGTATCTCAATACTCTCTTAGGCTTTCTTTGTCATATGGCTTTCTTTTGGAGCGATTGAAATCTTGCACATACACCTACAACCAAAGGTGATGTCGGCTGCTTCTTTGTGAGATAGAAGCAGTGATCAATAAGTCTTTATGTATCTTGTTTGATCTACTGAGCTTGCCATCCGCATCCATGTCCATTTTGGTGATGTGTTCATTGGTATTTTCACGGAAGACTTCTCTTCCATACCAAATTTTTCATTAAATCTCGGTGTATTTTGTCGACTTATGAAGGTTCCATCCTTGGTTGTTTCACTTGGAGTCCAAGGAAAAATGTCGACTCTCCCATCATGCTCATTTCAAATTTACTTTGCATGAGGTTTGAAAATTTTTCACACAGACTCTTTGTTAGTGGATCCAAAAATGATGTCATCCACATATATTTGAACAAGCGTATACTCCTTTTGTCTTGAATTAAAAAAAGTGTTCTATCTACTTTTCCTTTAGTGAATCCATTTTCAATTAGGAATTGTGACAAGGTATCATACCATGCTCACGGGTGCTCTTCAATCCATACGGGCTTTCTTGAGTTTGTATACCTTATCTCCAAGAGTCTTCTGCTCAAATCCTGGAGGTTGTTCAACATACACTTCTTCCAATAAACCATTTAGGAATGCACTTTTTACATCCATCGATATACAATGAAATTCTTATGAGTCTGCATAGGCAAGAAACATCCTTATAGCTTCCAATCTTGCTACGAGGGCAAATGTTTCATCAAAATCTATCCCTTCTTCTTGGCAATATCCTTTGGCTACTAGTCTTGCTTTGTTTCTTATCCACGAACCTTCCTCGTTCATCTTATTTACGAACACCCATTTGGTGCCAATAACATTTTGATGTATGGGTCTTTGCACTAATTCCCATACTTTATTTCTTTCAAACTGATTGACTCTTCTTGCATAGCTTGAATCCGGTGTGTGTCGTCGAGCTTGTGACACGTCTTTGGGCTCTATTTGTGAGATGAAGCATGTGAACATGGCTTTTTGAGTTCTGGATCTTGTTTTGACACCTTCTCTTATATCTCCAATGACAAGTTACGGTGGATGATTTCTCGGCCATCTTACATCGAGGTTGGAGTAAGTTAGGCTGGATTGATGAAGACTTGCAGTGTGTTGTTGTGGTCGGCTCTCTCGTAATCAACTTAGCTGCAAATTCTCCGGTTTTTTGAGATTCACAATCTCATCTTCTTCTGAATTGATAATCCCGGCTTCAACACGACATAGGGACTCTTACGTATGGTTGGATGATTGACTTATCGGTGACTCTTCAATGTCTTCTCCATTTACATTTGGCTCATCGAATACCACATGAATGGATTCTTCGTAACCATAGTTCTTTTGTTGAGTATCTGTAGGCTTTGCTTTCGGTGAGTATCTAAGAAGATACCTTCATCGACTTTAGCATCAAAAGCCTTTAGATTGTCTTTGCCATTGTTGTGGATGAAGCATTTACATCCAAATATTCTGAAGTATGCAACATTTGGTTTTCTTCGATCCGGATCTCATAGGAGTCTTTGTCAAATTTGTCTATTTATCATACATCTGTTTTGGGTGTAGCAAAGCTGTGTTGATTGCTTGACCCAAAATCTTTTGGTAACCTGCTTGACTAACATGGTCATAACTTTGCTTCTTTGAGGGTTCTATTCCTTCTTTCTACAACTCCATTCTGCTTTGTGGAGTTCTTGCTGCGATAGTTCATGACCAATACCATTCTCAATACAATCTGATCTTGAGTTATTATTCCATTGACAAACTCGGTTCTCTGTCGATCTTATTTTGATAATGGTTTGACTCTTCTCGTTTTGAATCCTCTTCATCACCAAGTTTGTGGTAGTTTTTGTAGAGTTTCTTTCTTCTTACACATGAATATTGTCCATGTATATCTTGAATAGTCATCTACTACCACCAAGGTGTATTTCTTTCCACTTATCTTTGTTTGGTTCCACTTTGGGCCAAATAGATCCATATGAAGCGGATGCAATATTCTTGTTGAGGATGGGCATGTCTTTTCTTTGAATGACGACTTGATTTGTTTTCCCTTCGACATGTCGTCACATATACTCTCCTTTTTGTATCTTTTGAGTCTGGTAATCCTTCCACAAGATGACTTCTTGCCAGAACATTTAATTGTTTTGAAATTCAGGTGACTCGACTTTTTGTGCCACAACCAACTTGATTCAGGTGTGCTCTTTTGCTAGTAGAGAGCCAGTCTTGGGTGTTGCGGTTGACCAATCCACTACATACATATTTTTACTGTCTACATCCTTGCGACAACTTCATTTGATTCAATATCTTTGATTTGGCATATTCCCATGTTGAATCCAACATTGTAGCCCTTGTCACGAGTTGGTGATGCTCGATAAATTGAAGTTGAGTCCTTCAACATATGCAACATCTGTGATCTCTAATCCATTTCTCTTGATGGATCGAATGCCTCTTATTTACCAGGAGCTTCATTTCCTCCCAAATATGACTTTTGCTCCTTTAACTTCCTTGAATTTTGACAGATTTTTCTTGTTTCTGTCATGTATGCGGAACGACCACTATCCATGTACCAGGTTCCTTGGCACTTTCATGTTCTTTGAACCTGCAATCAAGGAAATTAAGTTTTAGGTACCCATACTTGTCTGCGGGTCTGAGGGAGTTAAATTGTAAGATGATCCAACCAACTTATAGCGAATGATTTGACTCTACAGGGGTTGCCATCTATCGATGCCATAATCATAATTAATCCTGGCAAATTGCTTGGGGATTCTAGGTTCATACAATTTTGTCTCTTTTGTCGTATGCACGTATATGTGTTTTAGCAATTGCCTTTCTTGGGTAGTTGTGGTGACTTTGAGTGTGATGCCTGGTGCATAGGTGTCTTTGATGAAAGCTCTTATACTTTTGGAATGGCCTTTCTTGAGTTCTGTGGCCTTTGCCATTTGGGCTTATATTCCATAAGTTTATCTTTGATGGTTCACATTATTCAATCGGCTTGGCTTGGATATTTTCTACCATTCCCATCATATGTATTTCTTTTATGGATTTTAAGGGGTGTTTGGTAGCTCAGCTTCTTCTTTTCTGAGTATTTTGTTTGGAGCTTCTTTGAGGACTGTTGAATCTCTTCTCGGTTGTCCTTCGGCACACTCAATGGTTTTTCCTCCTTTTCCTTTGTAACCAAGGCCGGTTTGCTTGTTATTGTGCTTTGGAGTGAATGTGTGTGCAACATTTAGAGTTTTGGATTTTTCAGGACTCTTCATGACTTGAAGATCCTTTTTCCAAAATTGCTTTTGAGGTTTGACATAGCACGAGGAATTAAATCCTAAGCATGTCTTGTCTCCACATTCTCTTTGACTCGTAATAAGATCATCCAATGATTTAGATGCCTTAGTGAATGAAGCAATAACATTCTTGAGGTCATTCTCCCTCTTTTCTATAGCGCAATTTCTTTATTAATTTAGCATTTTCAGCCTTTAAACCTTCATTCTCATCAACTATTTGACTTAGGGTACTCGGCTCCTTAGTCGACTTTGAGTTTTGACTTTTGAGTAAATTTGTTTTCCTCATTCAATAGTGTGTGTGAGGATTTAATGTATTCAAAATCTTTCATCATTTTGCCTAATGAATCATAAAGATCGATGGGTGATGAAGTGTGTGTGTCACGATCACTATCACTAGTGTCTAAGTTTGTTGAGTTAGATTGTACCTCATCTTCTTGGTCGGAGTTGATCTTGTTCTTTGGCCATCAAGCGGTCGGGCTTCTTCTTGAGTCACTTGAGTAGTCGGCTTCATCTGCTCTGCGAGTCATTGTCTCTCTTGACTTGGGTACATTTGTTTTAAATGATCTCTGCGGCCATCATTGCCTTTTTCCTTTCTTGTCTTCTTTCTCTGAAAGACCTTCCTTTCTTCTTCATCCTGTATTTGTTGACTACGAGGATATGGGCGATCAATGGCATAGTGACACAGTTGGTTGTCTGATTCAAGATAGATATTCAACCTTTTGATCGACTCTTTCCATTCTTGGATTGTCGACCTTTGATACTCAACTTTTTGATGATATGTTCTCTTGGTTGGCTATCTTCCCTTGATTTGGAGGGGTGAGTGTCTTACGGAAGATTCACCCTTTCCTCTCTTGTAGTTCTTATTGAAGAACTTGTTGAACCTCTTAACCATCGGGCTATTTCTTACAGATCAATGACTTCTTTGACCTCAGCTCTCTTCCCATCTTTAACAATTAGAAACTGGCCGTTTTGGAGTACAGTTGTCTCTTCCTGGTCTTTTCTTCTCGGCTCAAACTCGTAGGCTTTGAGGTGCGAGAATAACTCATGGTTGGATGTCTTTGATAGGTCCATGGAATGTCTCGATGCCATGACCTTCATTTCCCATTCAGTTGGAAGACTTTTTAGGATCTTCATACACATTTCATACTGTATGTATATTCCTTTCCAAGTGCGAACATGACTCATTTGTGATTTACGTGAACCGGCATCTAGTTGATCCGAGGTTCTCTCCTGAGATCATTTTGAAGTTCTCAAATTTCTGTACGACCCCGATAATTTGTTTTCTTTGATTTGCTTCCGAGCCTTCACAAATCAATGTCGACTTGTCCCGATTTCTTTAGCCGTTTTGCATGATTTGACTTTATTGAACATGGCTTTATCCAAGGTTTTGTAGAGGATGTCCTTGGCTACATTGTCCAGGTTATATCTTTTTTGTCATCATTTGTCCACTCGGTTCTTGGTTTTCAACCATGGTAGTGCAGGAACAACATCTTCTTCTCCTTCTTTGCAACTCTTACGTGCAATTTGTTCACCTTTAAGATTTGCGGAGGCCCATCTTCTATCACTATCCACATTTCATCATGTAATCTTTGATAGATGAGCACATCACGAATTTTCCAATCATCAAATTCTTCGATAGTGAACATAGGGATGCGTGTCAAATTTGCTTCCATGATAATGACTTTTAATAATAAAAAAGAGTTTTGAAGATTTAAGTACTAAAGCGGACTTTGAAAAGTTTAGAGATCTAGTTCGAAACGGTGCGGAGGTTCAATGAACCAACCGCTCGATACCACTGTAGGTCCCAAGGGGTGTAAGTGTAAGGTTTAGAAGGGGGGTTGAATAAACCTTACAAATTTCGATTTAGTCCTTTTAAATCTCTGAGTTGATACTACACAACAGTCCTTGATGGATGATCAAATTAGTCACTCGGTAGAGTTAATCACTCAACAAACTCAACTTTTTGTTGATGGAGTAACTCATTTGTTAGCTAAATTAACTTTCATTGTGGTTTTGTTTTATTGGAAGACTTAACACCCTTAAGTTTGATTAAGTAAGAGTTTAGTGCTTGGTTTAGTACTTATAATTTATCAAGTGGATAGCAAATTTATCGGCAGATATAAGCGATTAAAATGCAAGAATTAAAGTCTTGAAATGTAAATGACACAATGAAATTTTTATAGAGGTTCGAAGATGGGGTAATTCTTCTACTCCTCTCTTCTCCAACTCCTGGAGGAATCCACTAAGTAATGATCGGTTTACAAAGTGGTAGCAGTCCCGATACAAGTCTTGATCACCACGGTGACTTGATCCTTTGGGACTCGATCTGGAGACGCCTTGATCACTCGGTGGCTTCTCGTGCGACTCGGCTTCTTCACGGCGGGCGGCTGCTCTCTGACTCACTTGCTCAAGCTCTTTGGATTTGATCACGAAGCCCTCCAAAAGCTTAAGACTTGGCTCAACCTTGAACCTTCCTACAATCCTTCCCGGAATGTAGACCCCTTGTTTCAATATTTTCCTCTTCAACCTGATTGAAGTTATCTTTCCTTCACGGGTGAGTGTTGGATTGATGTTCTTCGTAATGTAGGCTTGAGGATTGAGAATATTTCAGTTTTTCTAATATGCTTGTATATCTCACATATGTGTCATCTATGTATCTCTTTTCTCAAACAAACTCCTCAGCCTTTTATAGTGAACTTTCAAAAATTTGCCCGTTGAAGAGATAGGCTTATTTTTGAAAGTCACTTGCAGTCGTTGGCTTGTCTTGTTGCAGTTCTTGGAATTGCCATTTCCTCGTATGAATTGTTCTTTCACCTTTTCAGAGTTCTGACACGGTGTAGTGCTTCCCATTGGTTCATTCCTTTTGCACGCTTCTGGGACTGAGCACTCCGAGAAAGGTGGTATGGAGATATTACTTGTTTAAGTAATTCTCTTGATTTCTGTGCAACGGATCTTTTACAGTTATCTCGACTTGACTGCATTTCCTTGCTTTCCTCAGGTGACTTAGAGTCAGCTT